>CM035411.1:191271186-191688686 GCA_020310875.1 Ceratopteris richardii | reverse complement strand
CACCAAAATGCCATAGGCCTCCTCATCAAAATGGTGTGTCCATTGTTCTTCATTTGATGGTATTTCCATGTTGCTAAGATTTCTTCCCAATCATGGGATTCAAACTTTATGTCAGAAATATCATAGGTGCATAGGGTTGTTCTTCAAGTGATGTATGATTTCCTGAGGCTCCTATGTCTCTAGATTCTAATACTTTCTCCTCTTCCACTACAAGCTTGCACATCCATACATGTGTCCTGATCCTATGGAGTGCAATGATTGAATATGTTCTTGTGCCTTATGGATAGTGTTCAAGTGCAAGTGTGGTATCATTTTGTGTATATTGAGATTGACCTTGCTAGTTACCCCTGAATCCTACAAATACAAGGAATTTTTTCCCCAATCTTGGACTTTTTCCACTTGTTTCATGAATGGTCTACCCAAGATAATTTCATAAACATGATTTTTTTTTAATTCACATATAGCCAAGGTATGCTCAAAGTCTACACCACAAGTAGTGAGAGTGATTCCTTCTTATAATCCTAGAGGCTTCTCTATGTGTCCATCTTCCATTTACAGCTTCATCGTGTGGGGTCTTAGAGCTCCTTCACCCCAATCTTTCCATAAGGCCCTTGTGATCCAACTTGAGAGTAGGATTTAGCAATTTTGTGGCACTTGGTGTTGACTAGTTCCATGTTCAAAGGTATAGTTGACCCTTTCTTTCTATTCATTATCATGGAGCTCTCATTTGAATAGAAATTTTTCCCAAGTGCTTTTGAAATGAGGCAATTTTTGTAAGGAGTTAGATTCCAAGTCTAATCTTTTCCTTGATTGTACATCTTCTTGCTCTCCCTATATAAAGGCAATGTCATCTGTTCCATGCCGCACTTTTCTTTAGAATGTATGAATTTGTTGGAGAGGTTCTCCTAGCTTACTCTTGATGGATTGAGCCTCTTTAGGTGCTAACTGGTTAGGGTTAAACACCATTCTCTTTAATCTTTATAGCACTTCTTGGAACTAAAATTCTAGTTTGACTAGGTTACTTTCTTTAAAGAGTTGATTAGCTTCCAACATTGCTTGAGCTAGCTCCACCATTTTGATGCATAATGTTTTTCTTTCTACTTCTATGTCTTCTCTAGGGTAGCTGTTGTCTAGTTCCGGTGCATCAAGTCCTTCTCTGAGTCTTGCATGGTAAGTCTTGAACATCATGTCTAAGTCTTTTGGGAAAGCCAAAACATTAGGAAAAAAGTAATCCCTCTTGAGTCCTTTTAGATTAAGGGTTGATTAAATATCCGTCAATGAGGAGAGAGCACTGCACAGAGTCTAGTTTCTTAATATACTAGACTAGGCCTAGATTTCCCTTTTTTTTGGTGGTCAAAGCCTTCAAAAGAGCCATCAAATGGTCGATTGTTAAGTGTGAGTGGTATGGGAGAGCAAGGGGTTCAACTCAATTGTTAGATCAACTCAGAGATCCAGAGGAGCATGTGGCTTTGCAAAAGTCAAGAGATGAAGGCATCTTGGCCCTTGGATAGATTCTAGATTATGTGGCTTTTGTGTATATCCATTGGGAAAGGGCACTCACACATATCTAGCATTGGATTAGAAGGGAATTTGATGGTGCACGGAGCTTTGAGATTGAAATAGGCACCTTTCATTTATATCCATTGGATCTCAGCTTAATCCTAAGGCTCGAGATGCACACCCCATAAGAAAAAGTTCTTTATGGTTTTCTCCATTGGTTCTAGACTGAATCGGATGGCTAACATAGTTATGGAAGGGAGATCAACACCATTTGTGCTCACCCTTGGATTTGAGAGGAATCAAGTGGTTGAAATCCTTGTAGAGACTGACACACATGTTTTTTCAATGTCATGTTCCCACTCCCACAAAAGTAGATAGATGCCATTAATTTAAATGATCCAAGAGCTACAATTTCTATTCTTTGTTCATTAAAAAATGAGAGTTTATCAAATTTTTTCTTTTATGAATAACACTAGTGGTCTAAGATGTCCCTTTGATCTATCACAAAATAATTTTAATCTCTAAGAAATAGGGATCATTACAAGGACCATCTAGGGTTCATTCTTTATCCTTATGAGAGGTTGAATGCAACACACTTTGCTTTAGAAGAAACCCATACAAAAGAAGAAGTCAATGCCACCTTGCAATCCGAGCTTCAAATTGTGCAACATCCACTATGAAGCAAAAGAAGCTACATTCTTTTTAATAAGAGGGAGTTCCATCGAGGCCTAGTATCCCATACATGAAATAATTGAAAGAGCAATTGTACGAGTGAAGGGGCATAGTGCCCACGGGACCCCGTAATCCTAGAAATTAGGGGTGGGATGCCTTGAAGGCAAAAGAACTTTGATGGTTCAAAGGTAGTAGGAAAACTATGTCTAGAACTAGGCCTAACAGATGGCTAGACAATCAAAGAAACTAGAAATAAAACTATTATAGAGAGTTACAAAGAAGGCTAATAACCTTTTCATCTCCCTCATAGGCGGACCATTTTCTATGGATCTTGTTGTTCTCCAAAACAAAAAACCTATGGTGCCATAAGGGAGGGGACTTCTTACAATTATGAGTTCCTCTACCTAAAATTCTAAGGGTCTTATCAATTGACCACTCTTTCAGAGGGGTTTCAAAGTTAGCAGCACATATTTCTTTTCAAATCTTCCAAAGATCTTCTCACTTATGTTCATTGAAATAAGCAGCAGAGCAATTGCTTTCTTCTCCAAGTAAAGCTTGTTTCCAATTTAATTGAGTGTGTAATGACAAAAGTCTCCTCAGACTCCTTGGGCACAAAAATAATAGGTCCCAATTCTTCTCTATTATTGAGTCAATGCTTACACTTGAGAGGGCCCCCATAAATTCTATAAGCTTTAACATTAGTCCAAATTCCTAAGTGGAGAATTTTCCATATAAGAATAAATTCTTGTTTTCAAGAGTGGATGCCATAGGGCAAGGACATTGAGTTTCCACCTAACACTCAGCCAATTCAAACAGCCATTTCCTATTATGCAATATGTTAAGATCCGGATTCTTGTTGAAACTAGATATCTTTCCCAAGTTGTTGGCGTTGTGCCATTTTATACCGTCTATCCAAGGGGGATCATGGCCGAGAAGGAGTTGAGCCTTTGAGATATCTCAAGCATTGACTATGTTTCGTAACAAGCACTAGTCTTTATAGTCCACTCTCCATGGAGATTAGCTAAATCCACAGAGTTGATTCCTTTGACAAGGAACCAAATTGAATCATTCTGCCTAACACCAACATCCCACTTCCACTCTTTGTTGATCTTGAGGTAAGATTTGATCTTGTTCCAACTTTTCCATAAGGAACACAACAAGTCCAAGCCTTTATGAGTAACAAGGAAAGTGGAACAACAAGTTGAGTAAGTCTTAACCGGTCCACATAGGTAGACCAACAAAAGTAAGAGCACCATTGTTTTTGAAGAATTAGTTTAGCTCAGGATGTATCCATATTGCTCCAAACTTTAATCAACCATTTGGCCACCAATTTATTTGCTAAACCATCAATATCCAAAATGTGAAGCCCACCATATTCATATTCTCTTTTTACTCGTGCAAATAGTCCATTTTATTTTGGGCACAACTCTCCTATTGGGATCACCCATCCAAAAGATTTTCTAAGAATCCTTTAAAAACTTATCTAGATCTATCTTTTGGTCTCCACTGTGCCAAAAGGAGGTGATATTGTCTACATCATTTTACAAGAAATAATTCATGTCATCCACGAAAATTATCATGAGTATACGCTCTTGGTTATTAGCTTATGGAAGGCCACAAATTTGGCTAATTTGGCCATGGGGGTTAACCAAGAAACTAACGCCATCATTAGAAATAGAGTAAAGCAATGGATCCAAGGGGAAGCATTGTTTTATCAATCACTAATATAATAGATTGCTAGAGCTGGCCGTTAATATTAGCACAAGTAGAGGCATTTCCTAAAAGCATGGAAATCATCATGATAAACTTTAGGCCATATCCAAGGTTTTCAGAGGTTGAAGAATGGAATGAAATGACCCTTTTTGGCCCTTATTGATGCAAGACCACAAGTGGCAAGCAATGTGACTAAAAGAACTTTACTGAAGATCTTGTAGCACATTTTGTAGCATCAAAGTAATTTATATTGTTTTATAATCTTTTTGTGAATTAATTTAATTACACCTTTGTTGCTACAATTAGAAAATGTGGTGAAGGGCATGGATTCATGTCAAACAAACATAAATGGATCACCAAGTCCTTCTTGAAGGACTTGAAGAAATTACTGTGAGACCATCCACACCTAGGTTTTTACCACTTGGAAGAGAATCAGTCACTTTTAAAAATTTTGTATCAGTGACAGGAGAATCAAGATATGGGACCGTTGGTGCATTTAGCAAGCCTAAGAGTTTTGCTAAGATTTGAGGACTACACACATAAGTCACTCTACATAGAGAACACAATGAACATGTTCTGCATAGTGAACATAGTGAGCTTGTTCTACATGAAGATAGATTTAATAGGTGTTGCAAATATGTTCTCTATATAATTAACTCTACATAGAGAACATATTTCTATAGAATAGAAAACATAGTACACAAGGAGCGCAAAGATAGATTTCATAGGTATTGCAAATGCAATCAAATGTACCATATCTCTAGCTGAACATGACACTATATGTTGTATTAAGAAACATATACAAAAGTGTTCGAAAGCCCTTTGACCTTTCATATGGACAGTAACTACAAAAAACTCCCACTAAAGGCCAATATGGCCAAAGTGAACATAGGAGAAAAATAAAGAATGATAAAGAATACCTGTGTAAGTATACAAACTATACCTCCCATCTTACATAGTATACAAGTAGCTACATAAGGTCATGAATCAAGTAATCCCCATCAAGTGACAATAGTGTCAAAAGCTATCCTATGGTAGAGCTTTAGTCAAAGATGAGCTTTAGTCAAAGCATCTACAACATTATCTCAAGTATGAACCTTCTCAAGAGTAACGTGTTGAGTGGCTGAGCAGTCTTTAATGAAGTGATACCTCACCTCAATGTGCTTGGTCTTTCCATGATAGACTTGATTCTTAGCCAATGCAATGATACTCTGACTATCACTAAGTAAATGAGGTACATGCTGAGGTAGATCCATATCAAAAGCAAGATGAGAAAGCCAAAATGGTTCCTTACATGCCTCACTTGTTGTTATTTACTCTACTTCTATAGTGGAAATAGTTGTTCATTCTTGAAGAGGGGATCTCCAAGAGATAGCACCTCCAACAAAATGAAAAATGTACCTTGATGTAGACTTATGAAATTCTACACAACTAGCATAATCAAAATCTATGTAACCATTAATGGATCCTTTCCCTCTACCCAAGCATAAACACTTATCCTTAGTGCCACTCAGATATCTCAAACTCATCTTGATCGCTTCCCAATGCGTCTTGCCAAGATTCGATGTATATGTGCTCAAAACTCCCATTGCAAATACAATGTCTAGTCTCGTAGCTTCCATAGCATACATGAGATTACCAATAATATCCTGATAAGGAACTTTGGTCATCAATTCCTTTTCCTCATCTCATTTGGGGCAATCATCCTTGCTCGATTTCACTAATGTGGGTAAAGGTGTACTCAATGCCTTCCCACCTTGCATATGGAACCTATGAAATACTTTGGATATGTACTCACTTTGAGACAATAATATGCATCTTTTACGCTTATCATGAATGATGCGCATGCCAAGAATATGTCTAGCATGCCCCACATCCTTTATATCAAATTTTGCACCCAACTTCTTTTTGGGAATTGACATGTGAGCATCTTTTTGCATAGAGACAATGATCCTAATTGCTTTTGGAATAGCATTGAGAGCTTCATAAAAGCATCAAACTTTTGGTAACATTGTCTAGGGGACTATTTAAGTCTATATAAGCTCTTTTTTAGCTTATAAACTAGACCTTCTTTGCAAGGAACTACATAACCCTATGGTTGTTCCATATAGGTCTCATCTATAAAATCTCCATGCAAGAAAGTAGTTTTCACATCCATTTGGACTAGCTAGCCTCCATTGCAACGAATCCAAGCAATATTCACAAGGTAGCCATCTTGATCAATGGAGAGAAGATTTCCTAAAAATCATCCCCATGGTCTTGCTTAAATCCCTTTGCAACAAGTCGTGCTTTATACTTTGGAGAAGCACTATGCGATGTGGATTTCAATTTATATACCCATTTACATGGTAAAACTTTTCTACCCTTTGGCAAAGGTACTAAATCCCAAGTACCATTCTTGTGAATAGAATCCAACTCGCTCTTCATGGCACGTTCCCACTTGACATGATCCTCTCTCTACATACCCTCTTTGTAGCAAGCAGGCTTATCAACTTCTGTTAGCATAACAAAATCCAAAGTTGGAACATATCTATCAGGTGGATGTGAGACACATGTAGAGCATCTCAATAGTTGCTAAGCTCGATCATTTGTAGACTGATCTCATTGGACATTCTCTTGAACATCCCTATGTGCAACATTTTTATGCATGGTAACTAGAGGACTAGTATCCTCAAACACCACTCTTCTCACTTCAACCTCCTTAATGGGTTGTTTATGCATCTTAGACTCATAAAAGATGACATCACTACTTTTGATCACTAACCGTGTTTCACAATCCCATAAATGATATCCATATTCACCTTCTTGACCATATCCAAGAAAAATGCATTTCTTTGGATTATGGTCCAACTTTTCTCTAAGGTTATTTAGTATATGAACATATGATTCAAACCCAAAAAGTTGAAGATGATCATAATATGGTGGATTCCCTATTCATAAGTCTTGTACCACTTTCAAAACTTTTGCGATACTAGGTGAAAGGTTAATCACATGAACAATAGTGAATATTGCTTTTGCCCAAAAGCCTTGTGAAAGGTTTGCATGATGCAGCATAGAAACTACTATATCCTCGATAGCTCTATTCATTCTTTTAGCTACACCATTTTTTACAAGGATATAAGGAGCTATAAACTCTCTACGGATTCCTATAGACTCAGAGAAAAGGCTGAATTCATGTAAATTATACTCACCCCCATTATCTAAACATAAAGCCTGAACCTTAGTTCCTTTTTGAGTCTCACACAAGAAAACCATTTAGTGAAAGTAGGGAATACCTCATCCTTTGCTTTGATACGATATACCCAAAATTTTCTAATAGCATCATGTACGAAAGTGACAAAGTAAAGAGAAACAACTAATGACCTTGTGGGCATAGGATAGCACACATTTGTATGAGAAAGATCTAAAGGCTTAATTGAAGAGTCAATGTGCATCTTGTGCACACTCCTAGTTTTCTTTCCATATTTTTACTGCTCACAAAATGAAAAATTAGAAAAAGATAACATAGGTAAGTAGCCAGAACAAGAAAGATTTGCCATTCCACTACATGAAATATGGCCCAAAAGACCATGCCAAAACAAGCCATATGTTGTTTAGTAACAGCTAACAAGTGTTCTTTATATGATACAAAGAAAGGATAAAGTGAGCTAACTTTGCTTCCTTTTGCAATAACCATATTGCCCTTCAGTATGTGAAAGGACTAAGCATAGAAGACCACCTTGTAAGCAAGGGCGTCAAATTGACCAAATGACATCAAACTACATGATAGATGAGGCACATGGCATACATTACACATAGTAGATCTTGAACCATCAATGAACTACACAACCACATCTCCAATCTTGACAACGTCACACTGATAAGAATCACCAAGTCTCACAGTACCAAGAGACTTTTCTACATAATTAGAGAACCACTCTCTCTATGTGGTGTCACATGGAATGAAGCACTAGAATCTAGCATCCATGTGTGGGAAAGAGAATTAGCCTAAGAGCCTTAGTAGGCATAGTACTGTCAAGTATCAACACATGAGCATCATCAGAAATAGCATTGATTTCTCCAATCTTCAAAGTCAAAGTAGATGGCACATGTAGCTATTCAACATGCCTATCAACATTTTACCTTTTACCTTTAGCTTTCTTTAATGCATATTAGTCTTTCTTCATGTGTCCTTTCTAATGGCAATAATGGCATTCGAAATCCCTCTTCCTTGATTTACTTCTACTCTTATTTTGTTGAAAATTCTTTTCTTTGTTCTTGCTCTTGCCACATTTCCGATTCTTTCCTTAGTAAGAATCATGAACATTACATGCATCTCCACTTTGAGTACCAACCATAGATTTTCTACAAATCTCCTCACTCAACAGTGCTCGACATATGTCATCATAAACCAATGTTCCACCACGTGCACTATTGTTAGTACTGTGCAAAACGTATCCCATGATGATGCCAAGGTGCATAACAACAAGATTGCTTTCATTTCATTATCCATGTCCATTTTGTAAGCTTCTATTTGAGAAAATATAGCATCAACCTCATTTAGATAAGTAGCAACACTATCTGTGTCCTTCATGTGAAGTTCATATAACTTTCACAATAGATACACTTTATTTGATGTCATTTATTTTTTATATGTATTGTATAACTTCTTCCAAAGCTCCTCTGCACTTTCACAACCCAATACTATAAAGTAAACATTATCTGGTAGATGCAATCGAATGTTAGACCTAGCCATTTCATCCAACTCATCCCAATCATCTTCATCCATGTCAAGAGGCTTCTTTGAAGTTCCATTTATTGGCTTCCATTGCCTCCTCTAAATCAGCACATCTTTAATCTAGTTCTTCATAGAGCAAAGTTTTGCCTTCAAATTTTTGGATCTCAAAATAGCCTTTGCTTTAAACATTATAGCTCCTGCTAAGAACACTTCACTAGACCCTCATCCACCAAATATGCTTGAGATCTCTATGCCATGATGGTCGAGAACTCACCAGAATGATAATGGAGATAGAAGAATCAAACACCATTAAGGCTAAAAAATAATGACCAAGTGTTGAATTCAGCAAAAAATTAATAGTCTCCCTAGAGAAATAAATTAATGAACAGTAATGACCAACCAAAAGGATTATGTGAGAATATATGTGCTCACATCTATAAGTGTATCAAGGAGTAAATCACCCACTGCATAGTTGAGAAAACAAAAAGTGGAAAAATTTTGCCAAAGTCTCCTCCGTAAAATGAGCATTTGACTACTATGAAACACTCATGAAATTACAAGTACTGACATGTAAACCTGTAGAGGCAATCATTGACTCCACTTCATATAATTAGTTAGCCAAAAGAAGCCAACTTGGCTTATCGAGCACATGAATAACTAGCATACATCTCCTATGGCGAGGTTGGGTAAGTCTTCCACTTGCATCACCAAAAAGACCCTAACATTTGGGTGTCTCCAAATTGAGAAAACCTCACCACGACCCTCTTTATCAACATCAAAGGCTTTATGTAGAAATGTAACCACTATATCAACGACCACATGGATGTACCTAAGTAGTATTCACAACAATGTACATGGTGTGTATGTGCTCATGAAAGGCTTAGTCCACAACCCAAACACTAGCCTAAAACACCTGCAAGTGTCTATCAACTCTATTCTTTTGGCTCAAGAATTTGCATACACTTGGAGTGGCTGGTCCCACCACAAATAAAACCTTTTAGAATCCTGTAGATTTACTAGTGTGGATGAAGAACACAATCCCAAAGGTGAATATTCATTGTCAAAGATGTACAAAGAGCACTCTTTTTGAAATTCTTAAACCTATGTAAAGAGAAGTATGTGGAAAAGTACTCCAAAATGGCTCCAAGGATCACCCCAAAAATGCTTGAAAACAAGCTTTGCAGGCAAAGCATGAAGCTTTCAGGGACCAAAACATGTTCAACGTAATGTTAACCTAATTCTTTCCCCACCTTCAAACATCACAAGAGTGTAATTTAGTGGCAAGAGAGCTTGTTGGTTAACCGGGATCTGGGGGGGACAAACCGGGATGGGTGACCTCTTAAGATGTGTTGGGAACATCCATCTTCCTTCATTATTGAGGTCTTACCTTGCACGCAACCAACAATGCCAATGGTGACTTTTGTGACTCCGATGACAAGGTATGCCAAGGTCTATGCCTTAGTCACTGCCTTACTTATAAGCGTTGTGTGGGTGGGTGGGTGCTTGCTTCACTTGGAAAAAAGGAACAAACATTCCGCCTCAAAATGCTTTGATATCAATGAGTCGAACATGTTATATGAGAGTGTCCCAAGAAACCTGCTAATGCCTCAAAGATAACTCCGATTAATGTGATAGGCATTGTCCAAGGTTCAAATGGTTCTCCACCCACTTTGGTGCCAATGTAGGAAATTACCAAAGCTGAAGCTTTACAATAAGCTCAATAAAGGAACCTAGAGAGACCCTTAGAGACTAGTGAAATAGTAGTGTCTAGTAAAAACAAGGCCGAATCATGAAGGGAATCTAGAGAAAGGATAAAGAGAAAATGTTCCAAAAATTTAGTAGAGTTAGAAGGTAGCTTGAAAGAGACCAAGGTGAAGATAATAGAACTGACACCACATGTCTCAATCGAGACTTGACCTTTGCCAAAATTAGGATTAGTGTTAGCAAACCTTGTCCCAAAAGACTTAGACATGATGTTCAAGACTTACCAGGCAGGACTCAAAGAAGGAATTGATGCACCGGAACTAGACAACAACTACCCTAGAGAAGAACTAGAAGTAGAAAGAAAAAAGTTATGCATCAAAATGGTGGAGCTAGCTCAAGCAATGTTAGAAGCTAGTCAACTCTTTAAAGAAAGTAACCTAGTCAAACTAGAATTTTAGCCAAAATTGCTAAATTGCAGTCTCAAGTTGGATCACAATGGCCTTATGGAAAGATTGGCGTGAAGGAGCTTTAAGACCCCACACGATGAAGCGTCAAATGGAAGATGGAAACATAGAGAAGCCTCTAGGATTATAAGAAGGAATCACTCTCACTACTTGTGGTGTAGACTTTGAGCATACCTTGGATATATGTGAATTCAGAAAAAATCATGTTTATGAAATTATCTTGGGTAGACCATTCATGAAACAAGTGGAAAATGTCCAAGATTGGGGAACAAATTCCTTGTATTTGTAGGATTGAGGTGTAACTACCAAGCTCAATCTCAAAGACTATACGCAAAACAAAACCACACTTGCACTTGAACACTATCCATAAGGCACAAGTACATATTCAATCATTGCACACCATAGGATCAGATCCTTCATGGATGCACGAGGACACACATGTATGGATGTGCAAGCTTGTAGTGGAAGAGGAGAAAAGTATTAGAATCAAGAGACATAGGAGACTCAGGAAATCATACATCAATTGAAGAACAAGCCTATGCACCTATGATATTTCTGACATAAAGTTTGAATCCCATGATTGGGCAAAAATCTTAGCAACATGGACATACCATCAAATGAAGAACAAGGGACACACCATTTTGATGAAGAGGGCTATGGCATTTTGGTGTTCATGTGTGAACCACTAATTGAGGAATGCGAGCTTAGTATGGCAATACTACAAGTTGAGAGGGATGAGGACTTAGATTCCATCCTCATCGATCCCTTTTGTGATTTAAAAGAGGAATATCTATATCTGATAGAGGCCAAGTCTTAGGGGGAGAGAGAGAGAGAGAGAGAGAGAGAGAGAGAGAGAGAGAGAGAGAGAGAGAGAGAGAGAGAGAGAGAGAGAGAGAGAGAGAGAGAGAGAGAGAGAGAGAGAGAGAGAGAGCAATGTGATGATAGCTATGCAAGTAGATACAAATTAAGAAAAAGAAACATAACAAGAATCCCTCCACACAAGAAGAGGAAGAATCTTTGTTTGAAATACCTGAGAATTTCAAGAAGTATGAGATAGAAGATAGAAAAAATATGGTAAGAATGCCAAGGAGAAAAGCTCTCATGGGAAAAGCTTATGATAACAAAGAGCAAACCAAGAAAGTTGTAGTGATGATACAGGATAGAGAGGAAAGAAGCACATGTATAGGAAATGATCTAAGAAATAAAGAAGAATGAGAATTCATCAATGTATTGAGATAATATAGAGACATATTTTCTTGGTCATATAAGGATTTGAAAGGAGTGGATCCAAACACCTAAGACCCCCATGAATTTAGAAACCAAGACAACAAAACAAAAGCCTTACACGTATAATGCCCTAAGCTACAAAGATAAAAGAATGGATAAATAGGCTGATAGAAGCTCAATTTATCTATGATATTGAGCATATAGATTGGGTATCCTCCATTCTTGTTGCACTCAAGAAGAACAAAAAATTATGCATATGTATTAACTTGAAGAAAGTTAACGCTTCCATGATAAGAGATAGCTATCTGCTTCCTATCATGGAACACCTATTAGAACATGTAGCAAGCAAAGAATTTTACAACTTCCTTGATGGGTTTTCTAGTTACAATCAAGTAGCCAAAGCCCCACAGGATCAACAGAAGATGTATTTTGCCATAGATGCACTTGCTACCTTTTGATGACTCATGTGTCATGTGTTTAAACAGTTCTTGAGAAAGATTTTAGAAGTTTGTGGATGATTTGTGTTCTCACTCCCACATAAGAAAAACCCACATCCTAGAAGTCAAGAAAATCTTTGGCAAATGTCAAGGATATCATGTGTCTCAACCCAAAAAAATGTGTTTTCATGGTTAGACAAGGTAATATTTTAGGTCACATTGTGTCAAAGAATGGAATATCAACTTATGAAGACAAAGTTAGAGACATAGCCAAATTACCAAGACCTAGAATGATAAAGGAAGTACAAGCCTTTATGGGTCATTGTGGATATTGTCAATGTTTTATCCACATGTATGCAATCATTGCAAAACCCTTGTACAACCTTTTGATGAACTTTGAGTGGAATGGAGAATGTGAGAAATCATTCGTAGAGCTTAAACAACATTTTTGCTCTGCCTCTATTTTGACAATTCTGGATTTGAATAAACATTCCATGTCCATGTGGATGCCTCCAATTTTTCTATTGAATGCATGCTAACACAATGAATAGGAGAAGGAAACATAAAAATTCCATAGCTTATGCAATTGGGCAATTGAATGTAGCACAATGGAATTAAACAACTATTGAACAAGAAGGATTAGGTATGGTCTACACTATCAAAAAGTATTAACATTATTTGCTTGCAAGTAAGTTCAACTTTTTTACTAGCCATCAAGTCTTATTATACTTGGTGAAGAAACCTTGCAATACATGCAAGTTGGTAAGATGGTTTCTTTAGTGAATAAAATATGAATTCAAAGTAGTTTTTAGATGAGGTAAAATTTACCTTAGGATGGATCACCTTCTGCGACTCACTTCAGGAGAATCCCTGCAAGGTGTGTCTGATGAACTTCATGATGCATACTTGTTGAAGCTTGGAGTAGTTCCAAATTGGGCAAAGCATTTAGTGCCTATTCTCATCTTTGGACCCAAGAACTTTATCATACAAACAAAAGAAGAAGGATTAATTAAGTTACAAAAGTATCACATACTCGTAGGAAGTATTTACAAACAAGATGATCATGGAATCATAACTTTTTGTCTCGAAGAGGAAGAACACAACAAATGGTTGTAAGTAGCACATGTAGATGCATTACGGCAATACTATTGAAAGCCTAGAACTCTACATACATTAAAGAAATTGGGCATGCATTAGAAAACCATAAAAGCAGATGTCTATAGGTTACTCAAGAATTGTCCATCTTGTGTTAGTATACCTCTAGTTGAACATGTTACCTTGTATCAGGTGTCTCTAATACCTGAATGGAGCGGTCCTCTAGTTGAATTTTTGAGAATGAGAAGATTCACCCAAAATATGACTTTAGCATGACAAAGAAGTCTAGAGCATGAAGCTCAAGACTATGCACTTATTGGTGATAATCTATACAAGTATGGAAGAGACTAATATTTGAGATTATATGTACATGAAAGAGTTAAAGGAAGATATTAGAAAGTACACAAATGGTTGCAAGTGGGCATTTTGGACTTGATCATGTGATCAAAGCCATTCTATTTTCAAGATTTTGGTAGCCTATGATTATCAATAGATAGCTGACAAGTGGTGCAATGTAGTTAGCCACTTTAGAAGGAGATGTAATGCCAAATTACATTAGTGGATGTAAAACCAAGAACTACTGACTGAAGAGATGCTTAAACGACTCAATGTAACTAAGAAGCATAAAGAGGAGGAGAAATGAATTTCAGAAGAAACTCAAGCTAAAGCTCTAGATCACATTAAACATATGAAGCTAAGATGATAGGGTGTAAGCCAATATAGGAATATTGATGTTAAAGGGATTCATCTTGTAAAATTCATTTCTTTGTCAGATGCCCCTAGATATGACATGGAGCTATGCAAAATTACATCTCCTAGCATAATGGATAGATAACCATTCATTTCTACTGAGCTAGAATTGGGAACTACAATCAAGATGATCATGGCCATGATTGATTTAGGAGTTTCCACTAGTGCCATTGAGTGTTCATGCTGTCAAGACGAGCTTAGACATGGAATCAAGTGAGGCTTACCTCATAGGATTAAAAGATGTGGAAGCTCCTTGTATTGGAGAGGTGGAGACTCCAATCCTCATACAATACATCCCCTTAGTATTAAAGCTATTAGTTTTCCATGATGAAGATCTTACAGAACCTTTGATATTGATCCAAGATTGGATATATGACCACGCAATCAAGTTGAAACATGGAAGATGCCTTCTTCAAGTTTGGGTGAATAAACAATGTATCACAGTAGACTTAGAAACTCTTGTGACTTATGAACATGAATTGACATTAGAACTAAGGGCTCATAGGTCTTCTAGTTCTCAAAGTGGAGGAAATGGCACTCCAAGATCAATATATCCATCCAAGAGAATACTCTTACTTGCACCACAAGATTAACATAGTTATAGATGGACTCTCTTAGTGGAACCATAAGATCAACATCCAAATTATAGGAGTATCTTACTAGCACTGAAAGACCAACATCCAGACAGTTGGAAACCCTTATGGACACCACAAGATCAACACACGTACAACCAAAGACTCTCATAATATAAGTCCACAAATGGTGCATGTATCCCTAGATTTTTCTTACAAAATGCCTCATTTCTTGATGGATAGGTTATGCAAGTGTTGGAACTCACTTCTTTTCCAAAGATGAGTATCATAGTGACCACTCAACTACAGAAGCAAGAAACTCAATGGCAGTACAAACAAAGAGCATGATGACAACCCTCCACCAAGCTACTAAAGCAATACAAACATCCACTTGTTCAAGGTGTGAAGTAGATCTGGGTACCCTCATATATCAATCCTCTCACATCCTCCTTGGTCATAAGTGGCTACCCCATCTAGATCACAATCTCTTTGATAAAACTCCAAAAAAAGAATGGAAGTTTGGGAAGCTCAACCTAGAATAGGTATTTGGAGAGCTTGGTCTTGTTTTTCAAATAATTTGGAAACCATTTAAACAAACATCCTGTGAAAGACTTTCCATGTGCCAATTTGAAGCACTTGGAATGCCATTCCACTACTTTCAAAATTTAGCAAGATATGATTCATTGGTAGGAATTGGCATTTTTTGATGATGCATCTATGAAGAAATCGCTCCTTTTGGAGCCAAGCCCTGATGAACTCCAATGGAGGTTGCAAGCTAAAAAGTTGCTCAATTTGGAAAGTACCTTTAAGCTCCTCATGCTTTTTCATGACCTTGTACGTCACGACTAAGATCATGTGAGGGCTGACTCAAAACAACAAGTGGAAGTCCATTGCTCTTTTCGAATTCCTTAGGAATGGCATTTCTAATCACCAAATGGGTCACGACACCCACACTCTAAGCCTCCACCAAAAGGTGATTGGACCATCTCATAATCTCGAGGATGAAAAGAGAGGCTCACAAAATCTAGAGAAGCTAAAGAAAGCCAAAACATTTGGAAAAAAGTAATCCCTCTTGAGTCCTTTTAGATTAAGGGTTGATTAAATATCCATCAATGAGGAGAGAGCACTACACAGAGTCTAGCTTCTTAATCTACTAGACGAGGCCTAGATTTCCCTTTTTTCTGTGGTCAAAGCCTTCAAAAGAGCCATCAAATGGTCGATTCTTAAGTGTGAGTGGTATGGGAGAGAAAGGGATTCAACTCAACTATTAGATCAACTCAACGATCCATAGGAGCATGTGGCTTTGCAAAAGTCAAGTGATGAAGGCATCTTGGCCCTTGGATAGATTCTAGATTATGTGGCTCTTGTGTATATCCATTGGGAAAGGGCACTCACACATATCTAGCATTGGATTGGAAGGGAATTTGATGGTGCATGGAGCTTTGAGATTGAAATAGGCACCTTTCATTTATATCCATTGGATCTCAACTTAATCCTAAGGTTCCAGATGCAGAACCCATAAGGAAAAGTTCTTTCTAATTTTCTACATTGGTTCTAGACCAAATCAGATGGCTGCATAGTTGTGGAAGGGAGATCAACACCATTTGTGCTCACCCTTGGATTTGAGAGGAATCTAGTGGTTGAAATCCTTGTAGAGACTGACACACATGCCTTTTCAATTTCATGTTCCCACTCCCACAAAAGTGGATAGATGCCATTAATTTAAATGATCCAAGAGCTACAATTTCTATTCTTTTTTCATTAAAAAATGAGAGTTTATGAAATATTTTCTTTTATGAATAACACTAGTGGTCTAAGATGTCCCTTTGATTTGTCACAAAATAAGTTTAATCTCTAAAGAATAGGGATCATTACAATGACCATCTAGCGTTCACTCTTTATCCTTATGAGAGGTTGAATGCAACACACTTAGAAGAAACCCATACAAAAGAAGAAGTCAATGCCACCTTGCAATCCGAGCGTCAAATTGTGTAACATCCACTATGAAGCAAAAGAACAATCACAAATATCTCCTTGAAAGAAGCTACATTCTTTTTAATAAGAGGGAGTTCGATCGAGGGCTAGTATCCCATACATGAAATAATTGAAAGTACAATGGTACGAGTAAAGGGGCATAGTGCCCACGGGACCCCCTAATCCTAGAAATTAGGGGTGGGATGCCCTGAAGGAAAAAGAATCTTTGATGGTTCAAAGGTAGTAGGAAAACTATGTCTAGAACTAGGCCTAATAGATGGCTAGACAATCAAAGAAACTAGAAATAAAACTGTTATAGAGATTTACAAAGAAGGTTAATAACCTTTACATCTCCCTCATAGGGGCCCCATTTCCTATGGATATTGTTGTTCTTCAAAACAAAAAAGCCTATGGTGCCATAAGGGAGGGGACTTCTTACAATTATGAGTTCCTCTACCTAAAATTCTAAGGGTCTTATCAATTTACCACTCTTTAAGAGGGTTTTGAAAGTTAGGAGCGCATCTTTCTTTCCAAATCTTCCAAAGATCTTCTCACTTAATTTCATTGCAATAAGCAGGAGAACAATTGCTTGCTTCTCCAAGTAAATCTTGTTTCCAATTTAATTGAGTCTGTAATGACAAAAGTCTCCTAAGACTCCTTGGGCACAAAAAGAATAGGTCCCAATTCTTCTCTATTATTGAGTCAATGCTTACACTTGAGAGGGCCCCCATAAATTCTATAAGCTTTAACATTAGTCCAAATTCCTAAGTGGAGAATTTTCCATATAAGAATAACTTTCTTGTTTCCAAGAGTGGATGCCATAGGGCAATGAACTTCAATTTCCACCTAACACTCAGCCAATTCAAACGCCCATTTCCTATTATGCAATATATTAAGATCCAGATTCTTGTTGAAACTAGATATCTTTCCCAAGTTGTTGCCATTTTGCCATTTTATACCTTCTATCCAAGGGGGATCATGGCCCAGAAGGAGGTGAGCCTTTGAGTTATCTCAAGCATTGACTATGTTTTGTAACAAGCACTAGTCTTCATAGTCCACTCTCCATGGAGATTAACTAAATCCACAGACTTGATTCCTTTGACAAGGAACCAAATTGAATCATTCTGCCTAATACCAACATCCCACTTCCACTCTTCGTTGATCTTGAGGTAAGATTTGATCCTATTCCAACTTTTTCATAAAGAATACAACAAGTCCAAGCCTCTATGAGTAACAAGGAAAGGGGAACGACAAGTTGAGTAAGTGTAGACCAACAAAAGTAAGACCACTATTGTTTTTTTGAAGAATTAGTTTAGCTCAGGATGTATCCATATTGCTCCAAGCTTTAATCAACCATTTGGCCACCAATTTATTTGCTAAATCATTAATATCCAAAATGTGGAGCCTACCATATTCATATTCTCTTTTTACTCATGCAAATAGTCCATTCGATTTTGGGCACAACTCTCTTATTCGGATCACCCATCCAAAAGAGTTTCTAAGAATTCTTTAAAAAATTATCTAGATCTATCTTTTGCTCTCCAATGTGCCAAAATGAGGTGATATTGTCTACATCATTTTACAAAAAATAATTCATGTCATCCACTAACATTATCATGAGTATACGCTCTTGGTTATTAGCTAATGGAAGGCCACGAATTTGGATAATTTGGCCATGGCGATTGCCCAAGAAGCTAAGGCCATCATTAGAAATAGATAAAAGCAATGGATCCAAGGGGAAGCATTGTTTTATCAATTACTAATATAATAGATTGCAAGAGCTGGCCGTTAATATTAGCACAAGTAGAGGCATTTCCTATAAGCATGGGAATCATCATGATAAACTTTAGGCCATATACAAGGTTTTCAAAGATTGAAGAATGTATGGAACTACCATTAAATGACCCTTTTTGGCCCTAATTGATCCAAGACCACAAGTGGCAAGCAACGTGACTAACAAGAACTTTATTGAAGATCTTGTAGCACATTTTGTAGCATCAAAATTGGTATCTAGTAATCTATATTATTTTATAATCTTTTTGTGAATTAATTTAATTACACCTTTGTTGCTACAATTAGAAAATGTGGTGAAGGGCATGGCTTCATGTCAAACAAGCATATAGGGATCAAGTCCTTCTTGAAGGACTTGAAGAACTCACAGTGAGACCATCCACACCTAGGTTTTTACAACTTGGAAGAGAATCAATCACTTTTAAAAATTTTGTGTCAGTGACAGGAGAATCAAGATATGGCACTATTGGTACATTTAGCAAGCCTAAGATTTTTGCTAAGATTTGAGGACTACACACATAAGTTACTCTACATAGAGAACACAATGAACTTGTTCTACATAGTGAACATAGTGAACTTGTTCTACATGAAGATAGATTTCATAGGTGTTGCAAATATGTTCTCTATATAATTAACTCTACATAGAGAACATATTTCTATAGAATACACAAAAAACATAGTACACAAGGAGCACAAAGATAGATTTCATACGTGTTGCAAATGCAATTAAACTTATCGTATCTATGGCTGAACATGCCACTATATGTTTTATTAAGAAACATATACAAAAGTGTCCGACGGCCCTTTGGCCTTTCATATGGACACTAACAATAACAATCTCCCACTAAAGGCCAATATGGCCAAAGCGAATATGGGAGAAAAGTAAAAAATGATAAAGAATACCTGTGTAAGTATACAAACTATACCTCCCATCTTACATAGTATACAAGTAACTACATAAGGTCATGAATCAAGTAATCCCCATCAAGTGAAAATAGTGCCAAAAGCTATCCTATGGTAGAGCTTTAGTCAAAGCATCTGCAAGATTATCTCAAGTATGAACCTTCTCAAGAATAACGTGCTGAGTGGATGAGCAGTCTCTAATGAAGTGATACCTCACCTCAATGTGCTTGGTCTTTGCATGATAGACCTGATTCTTAGCCAATGCAATGATACTCTCACTATCACTAAGTAAATGAGGTACATGCTGAGGTAGATCCATATCACAAGCAAGACGAGAAAGACAAAATGGTTCCTTAAATGCCTCACTTGTTGTTATTTACTCTACTTCTGTAGTGGAAATAGTTGTACATTCTTGAAGAGGAGATCTCCAAGAGATAACACCTCAAATACAATGTCTAGTCTCGTAGCTTCCATAGCATACATGAGACTACCAATAATAGCCTGATAAGGAACTTTGGTCATGAATTCCTTTTCCTCATCTTATTTGGGGCAATCATCCTTGCTCGATTTCACTAATATGGGTAAAGGTGTGCTCAATGCCTTCCCACCTTGCATATGGAGCCTATGAAATACTTTGGATATGTACTCACTTTGAGATAAGAATATGCACATGTTACGCTTATCATGAGTAATGCACATGCCAAGAATATGTTTGGAATCCCCCAAATCCTTTATATCAAATTTTGCACTCAAATTCTTTTTGAGAATTGATAAGTCATAAGAGGACTTCTCAGCAATCAACATATCATCGACATAAAATATCAAGCATATCAAGTTGCCATGTGAGCATCTTTTTGCATAGAGACAATGATCCTTATTGCTTTTGGAATAGCCTTGAGACTTCATAAAAGCATCAAACTTTTGGTACCATTGTCCAGGGGACTGTTTAAGTCTATGTAAGCTCTTCTTTAGCTTATAAACTAGATTTTCTTTACAAGGAACTACATAACCTTATGGTTGTTCCATATAGATCTCATCTATAAGATCTCCATGCAAGAAAGCAGTTTTCACATCCATTTGTACTAGCTCCAATGCCTCCATTGAAACGAATCCAAGCAATATTCACAAGGTATTCATCTTGACCAATGGAGAGAAGATTTCCTCAAAATCATCCCCATGTTGTTGCCTAAATCCCTTTGCAACAAGTCGTGCTTTATACTTTGGAGAAGCACTATGCAATGTGAATTTCAATTATGCAATGTGAATTTCAATTTATATACCCATTTACATGGTAAAACTTTCCTACCCTTTGGCAAAGGTACTAAATCCCAAGTAGCATTCTTTTGAATAGAATCCAACTCGCTCTTCATGGCACGTTCCCACTTGACATGATCCTCTGTCTACATACCCTCATTGTAGCAAGAAGACTTACCAACTTCTGGTAACATAACAAAATCCAAACGTGAACATATCTATCAGGTGGATGTGAGACACATGTAGATCATCTCAATAGTTGCTAAGCTAGAACATTTGCAGAATGATCTCATCGGACATTCTCTTGAACATCCCTATGTGCAACATTTTTATGCATGCTAACTAGAGGACTAGTATGCTCAAACAACACTCTTCTCATGTCAACCTCCTTAATGGGTTGTTTATGCATCTTAGACTCATTAAAAATGACATCACTACTTCTCATCACTAACCGTGTTTCAAAATCCCATAAGTGATATCCATATTCACCTTCTTGACCATATCCAAGAAAAATGCATTTCTTTGAATTATGTTCCAGCGTTTGTCTAAAGTTCTTGGGTATATGAACATATGATTCAAATGCAAAAGGTTGAAGATGATTATAATATGGTGGATTCCCTGTTCATAAGTCTTGTGCCACTTTCAAAAATTTTGCAATACTAGGTGAAAGGTTAATCACATGAACTATAGTGAATATTGCTCTTGCCCAGAAGCCTTGTGAAAGGTTTGCATGATGCAACATAAAAACTACTATATCCTGAATAGCTCTATTCATTCTTTCAGCTACACCATTTTTTTACTAGGATATAAGGAACTATAAACTCTCTATGCATTCCTCTAGACTCAGAGAAAAGACTGAATTCATGTAAAGTATACTCACCCCCATTATCTAAACATAAAGCCTTAACCTTAGTTCCTTTTTCAGTCTCACTCAAGCAAACCATTTACTGAAAGTAGGGAATACCTCATCCTTTGCTTTGATATGATATACCCAAAATTTTCTAGTAGCATCATCTATGAAAGTGACAAAGTAAAGAGAAACACCTAATAACCTTGTGGGTATAGGATGACACACATTTGTATGAGAAAGATCTAAAGGCTGAATTGAAGAGTCAATGTGCATCTTGTGCACATTCTTAGTTTTCTTTCCATATTGTTAATGCTCACAAAATGAAAAATTAGAGAAAGATAACATAGGTAAGTAGCCAGAACAAGAAAGATTTTCCATTCCACTACATGATATATGGCCCAAAAGACCATGCCAAATACAAGCCATAGGTTGTTTAGTAACAGCTAACAAGTGTTCTTTATATGATACAAATAAAGGATAAAATGCACTAACTTTGCTTCCTTTTGCAATAACCATATTGCCCTTTGGTATGTGAAAGGACTGAGCATAGAAGACCACCTTGTAAGCATGGGCATCAAGTTGACGAACTGACATCAAACTACATGATAACTGAGGCACATGGCATACATTATGAATAGTAGATTTTGAACCATCAATGAACTACACAACCACATCTCCAATCTTGACAACGTCACACTGATAAGAATCACCAAGTCTCACAGTACCAAGAGTCTTTGTTACATAAGTAGAGAGCACTCAATAGGCATAGTACTGCCAAGTAACAACACATCAGCATCATCAGAAATAGCATTGATTTCTTCAATCTTCACAGTCAAAGTAGATGGCACATGTAGCTATTCAACATGCCCATCAATATTTTACCCTTTGCTTTAGCATTCTTTAATGCATATTAGTCTTTCTGCATGTGTCCTTTCTTATGGCAATAATTGCATTCAAAATCCCTCTTCCTTGATTTACTTCTACTCTTATTTTGTTGAAAATTCTTTTCCTTGTTCTTGCTCTTGCCACATTGCCGATTCTTTCCTTGGTAAGAATCATGAACATTATATGCATCTCCACTTTGAGTACCAACCATAGATTTTCTACGAATCTCCTCACTCAAGAGTGCTCGACATATGTCATCATAAACCAATGTACCACCACGTGCACTATTGTTAATACTATGCAAAACGTATCCCATGATGATGGCAAGGTGCATAACAACAAGATTGCTTTCATTTCATTATCCATGTCCATTTTCTAAGCTTCTAATTGAGAAAATATAGCATCAACCTCATTTAGATAAGTAGCAACACTATCTGTGTCCTTCATGTGAAGGTCATATAACTTTCTCAATAGATACACTTTTTTTGATGTTGTTTCTTTTTCATATGTATTGTATAACTTCTTCCAAAGCTCCTCTGCACTTTCACAACCCAATACTATGAAGTAAACATTATTTGCTAGCCGTAATTGAATGGTAGACCCAACCATTTCATCCAACTCATCCCAATCATCTTCATCCATGTCAAGAGGCTTCTTTGAAGTTCCATTTACTGGCTTCCATTGCCTCCTCTAAATCATCACATCTTTAATATAATTCTTCATAGAGCAAAGTTTTGCCTTCAAATTTTTGGATCTCAAAATGGCCTTTACCCTCAACATTATAGCTCCTCCTAGGAACATCTCACTAGACTCGCGTCCACCAGATATGCTTGAGATCTGTAATGCCATGATGATCAAGAACTCACTAGAATGATAATGGAGATAGAAGAGTCCAAACTCCACTAAGGCTCAAAAATAATTACCAAGTGTTGAATTTAGGGAAAAATTAATAGTCTCCCTAGAAAAAATTGATTAATGAACAGTAATGACTAACCAAAAGGATTATGTGAGAATATATGTGCTCACACCTATAAGTGTATCAAGGAGTAAATCGCCCACTGTATAGTTGAGGAAACAAAAACTAGAAAAATTTTGCCAAAGTCTCCTTTGTAAAATGAGCATATGACTGCCGTGAAACATTCATGAAACTACAAGTACTGACATGTAAACCTGTAGAGGCAATCCTTGACTCCACTTCATATAATTAGTTAGCCAAAAGAAGCCAACTTGGCTTATCGAGCACCTATGAATAACTAGCATACATCTCCTATGGAGACGTTGGGTAAGTCTTCCACTTGCATCACCAAAAAGACCCTGACATTTGGGTGTCTCCCAATTGAGAAAACCTCACCACGACCCTCTTTTTCAACATCAAAGGCTTTATGCAGAAATGTAACTACTATATCAACGACCACATGGATGTACCTAAGTAGTATCCACAATAATGTACATGGTGTGTATGTGCTCATGAAAGGCTTAGTTCACAGCCCAAACACTAGCCAAAAACACCTACAAGTGTCTATCAACTCTATTCTTTTGGATCAAGAACTTGCATAAACTTGCAGTGGCTACTCCCACCACAAATAAAATCCCAAAGGTGATATTCATTGTCAAAGATGTACAAAGAGCACTCTTTTTGAAATTCTTAAACCTGTGTAAAGAGAACTATGTGCAAAAGTACTCCAAAATGGCCTCAAGAATCACCCCAAAAATGCTTCAAAAAAAGTTTTGCAGGCAAAGGATGAAGCTTTCAGGGACCAAAACATGTTCAACGTAATGTTAAGCTAAGTCTTTCCCCACCTTCAGACACCACAAGAGTGTAATTTAGTGGCAAGAGAGCTTGTTGGTTAACCGGGCTCTGGGGGAGACAAACTGGGATGGGTGACCTCTTAAGATGTGTTGGGAACCTCCATCTTCCTTCATCATTAAGGTCTTCCCTTGCATGCAACCAATAGTGCCAATGGTGACTTTTGTGACTCAGATGACAAGGTATGCCAAGGTCTATGCCTTGGTCGCCTCCTCGGTTATAAGCCTTGTGTGGGTGGGTGGGTGCTTGCTTGGCTTGAAAAAAAGGAACGAACATTCGGCCTCAAAGTGCTTTGATATCAATGAAGTATCTTGACAACAATGCACCATGCTGAACTCTGCTATTTTAGAGCTCCACGATGATACCCTTAGAGTAGAAAATTGAGCTCCAGGCATCACACACAATATTCTGCACTAAATCTAGAGAATACACAGAAAAACACAATCGGTGCATGAAGGTAGATTTCATAGATGTTGCAAATGTGGTCAACTTAAAGTCTTTGACTGACCACTCCACTACATGTTTTATTAAGGAACATATACAAAAGTTTTCAGTGGCCATTTGGCCTTTCACATGGACAATAATGGTAACAACTCACACCAAGAATATAGAAGTATAGTACCATCATGCTTCTGAGATACTAGATGATGACATTGTGAAGCTAGAATATTTTCCAATAGAGGTAAATTCCCCAATGTTGAAAAGAGCAACTCAACAGACATCTTTGAGAGATGGGCATAGGACCCAATCCTACTTTATTTCGCATTTGTTAAACATTGAGGAGGGTGTTTGTATATGCACAATGTATATCCCTCATGATTGTATGTTGAATTGCAGATTTTGTAAGACCCCAATCAAGAGAAGAATCCAAACAAGCATTACATAATTGATGTGAATCCCAACTTACATATTGGATGAAGGCAAAATTGAACCATCTAAGATATTGTAAAGAAAGAGAGTTACTAGGGTCCCCAATGGTGGGATCTCGAGTAGTGGTGAACAACCTTGGCATGGGATCCCAAGGGGGCTAGCAGGTTCCGGTTAGCACCCCTCTCCTTGTGGTAAATGGGATATTCCATTTCATAGTGAAAAATCATTCATAATTTTTTAGGTGGGTTGAACCCAGCTAAGCTGCATATGGGGTCTACGTCAGTGATGGTTACCCACGTTCTACCACCCATGTCTAGCAATCCATGGAAGGCCACACCTCTCCATTGGCCTATATATACATAACTAGAGCACTAACCAAACATTGAATTAAGCTTGCATATCTCTATCTTGTAACCCCTTGTCTAGAGTTTTCTAGATCACCATTTAAGCTCTACCTTGAGAGTGCATGTGTGGACAATGCCATCATCTTTTTCCTTGTTGTTAGTAGTGAATTTTTAAAATTCTCCTATAGTTGTTCTCTTCTCTACTATTTTCCCTCCATTTTCTTTCATAATGTTTCATATATATATATATATATATATATATATATATATATATATATATATATATATATATATATATATATATATATATATATATATATATATATATATATATATATATATATATATATATATATATATATATATATATATATATATATATATATATATATATGTGTGTGTGTGTGTGTGTGTGTGTGTATACATATATATCATAGTGTAGTCCTTGATTTTGTCTTCTTGCATCTTGCATGGGAAATAGACATTTGGATAAGTTCTTGTACATTAACTCTTTCTACAACAACTCATTGCCCATACATCCATTTCAATGAAATTTGTTTTCCCCCACATCATCTCTAGTGACTATGGGAAATCCAAATAGCATCACAACCTTGATGATGTATTTTTAGAGGTAGGAAGAAGAGATGGGAGTTTGATCCTAAGGGCATACTTGATCATTTTAGCATTGGATAGGGTGAAATGTGCATATTAGTTGAAGAGATACATTATGGTTCCTAGAATGTAACAAGTTCCTAAATTTCAACACTTGGAGAACCATATTATCATATATAACAATGAGCGTTGATAGGGTTTGAAAACAATAGTTGGCACTTATTGATGAGGATTCCCTACGGGAACCACTCCTTCTTTAGGTAGGTTCTTATTGATTTGAATCGTCGCCTAGAAAGTTTCTAGATTATGCATTTATGGTTAAAATATTCTTATTCTAATGTAAATACTTTCTTGGTTGAAGGGGAAGCTGGTCAAGAGACCCCAAATAGGGAGGAAGAGATCCCATCCCCATTGCTATCCTCCCCTCCCCCCCCCCCCCCCCCCCCAAATTAGTTCCCATGTTTCTCAACTAAGTTGAAGGGAGCACCTCACTCTTGCTCCCTTGAGTGTCTGATTAAGCATTGATCAAGGTACCTGGGTTGAACCCATATAGATACACAACTTAAAAACTCGAGCTAAACCAAAAAATTTGCAATGGAACTAGAATCGAGGAGAAGCCCTAAATAGGAAACTAAAAGAGAACATGGCAAACAAACACCAGGAGAAACAAGCTAATGGTTGGCCGTAAAATCTACAACAAGGAATCTCACTCTTCAGAAAAGGAACACCACCTTGAATGCATGATCTTAGCTCCAGGGTCCCTTCAACCTCTAGAAACAAGTCTCAAAATGTCACAACCTTGAGGTAAAGTATTGCTCACGTTTTTTTGCTCCACCCTTATGATCCTTTTCTCGAAACCATACCTTCGTGTATCAAATGACCCTATGCACCCCAAATGGTCCCCATTGATGAAACCATCAGATGCTACCCCCATCACTCAAACAAACTTTTTAGAAAACTTATGGCACATAAACATTACTTGTAGTACAATGTCACTCTAGCACAATGGGAATACCAATCTGATGAGATCTACCTTGTAAATGTTAATCTCTTGAGACATGAGGATGGTATGACGAACATGATTGGACTCGTTCAAACCTAGTGTTTGGCCTAGTTAAATTAGGTTCTTAAGCTAATTTGAAGGCTCAAATGAGCTCTAAAAATCATGAAAATCTAAACATAGGCTCTTCTAATAATCCTCAAGCTCGAGGACTCCTTGGATTGTACAAAATGGAGGGGAAACTATAAAAAATGGGTATTTACATTGAAATAAAGTGATGAAACTCATTGTTTATTGGATTATTGATTAGAAAAAATAAGTGGGCCTATTCCTTACCGGATCTATGTTGACTACTCTGTATGCTCAATCCTATGCCTTATCCTTATCTCTCTTTGTGTCCTTCTTGACTGAGGTTTCCTTGCCTATGAACACTCCCCTCCTCTCATGTCTATCATTCCTAAAAGAGCTTTGTTGGAGGGGTTTCTCCATGTAATACTATAGGACATTTGTTGCTAATTCATGTTCCTTTTATGAAAGTCCACATGCAAGAACGACCTTTAATTGCTCCCAATAAATAGCACCTAAAATTTCCATATGTTGAATTCTATATTGTTATGAATGCAGAGCTTGTTCCAATGTGAATAATTGGAGTAGGTGAGTGGGGTCTCTATGTGTGGAGTTAGTGATTTTCTGAGTAATTGTGTGAGATGTAGTGAAAATGTGAGTTTGTGTCAAGCCTAGATGAATACTCAAGCAATGCATTAGCTCATCATGCTTCTAATAGTGTACAAGTACATTATATGGTTGGTGCAGGTGGTAACTTATAGTTCTTAGCTCTCTAGAAATTCCATATGAGATTACAAGATTGATATTTAGGTTTATACATGGTTCTTGACGATGAACTTCTTTGGTTCGGGGACTTTTAAGGTACCCATTTTGAAGTTTTTCTAGGAATAAGTTTATATGCTTACTCGGTTACAATAGCTTTTGTGTATGTTTCTAGGGGGTGGATAGATTGTGACTATCTAGAAACTAAGAGATCATGTGTAGAGATCTAAGATCATAAGCACCTCTTAGGCATCCAAATTTTGCATTATTGTGGTCAGCCTTCATCAATAGCTTTGGTACCAAAATATGGAGTAGTCTTGGAGATCAAGGTCTTCGTCATTTTTCTATTTGTTGCCTTGGTTTTTTCATCTGGTTCTTAGGTGGGGGCTTTGACTACAAGGGGGGAGTCATCTGCTCACCCTTTTGTACCCATATCTGGTTCATGCTAGGCCCCACTTTTGCCTAGATTCTATCTGCCTTCTTGATGCTCAAGTCTTCTCTTCTTGTGCTACTTTGCATGCTTATTTGTTTGGACTACTGCTACCACAATCGTCTTTGGTATAGAAGGGAGATCCACCCACTCTAGAGCTTGGTCTTCAACAGTTGAATTCTTCTACATCACATATCTTTGGAAACAACAAACATTTTTTTCTCTAGGATTAGTCTTAGAAGAGCTAAGAGCCTATATGGGACCTAGATCATTGACCATGCAATTTTCTAATTCTATAGTGAGATTTTGTTCATTTTCCCAAACCCAAAGAAGTCAATGGTATAGGTTTAAGTTGATTGTATGATGATAAATCTAGTCTTAGACCAAGATGAGAGACTTAGTGAGGTCTCTATCGTGGCATGCTAGCACTTTGATTGTCATAGGAACATCCTAAATTGAGATGGGAAGTTCTACCTGGTGCAAGGGATTTCTACTCCTCCTAGTCTGACAAGGTAAGCCTCAATAAGATTCACTAGTAGATCCCTACCATGACAATAGGAATACAATATAGCACTAGTAGCTGCTCCTGAATCAATCATTGCTCTCATCATCTTAGATGCTATGCCTTGTCCTAGCGAAATTGAAATAGACGGTTCTCAATAAATGATGTTAAGAAATGGATTTGTGCTTCCTATCATATCCTTCTCTCTTCATCTTTGTGTTTCTTAGACACATTTAGTCATCTGAACGTCTCTTCTATCAAAGGCTCTTGATGGAGCTTGACTCGAAATCCAATGATGTAGTTTGGCATCACATCTCCTTCTAGGGTAGTTCATATCCTATTGATAATCATGGGTCTATAGTCACATTTCTCTAATTTATGTGCATGTTGCTTCAATGTGCACAACAAAAGTAAATCACCAGCTTTCAAGTCTTTATCCTTCATGTGAGATCAAAATAGGCTTTCTATCTTTTCTTAGCCACATATATTTCTCTTGTTGTTCTCAGTCTAGTTTCACCTAATTGTTCTAAATCAAAGATCTTGGAGGATAGCTCGTGGCTTGTCCATTGATGCACTTTTGCAACCTCGAGTGTGGACATCTAGAAATCTAGTGGAAGCATACTATTTTGGCCAAAAACCATATGAAAGGGAGTGACATTGAGTATTGTTTTGTAGGCAAATTGATATGCCCAAACAACATGATGAAGTTTAGAAATATGTTGCCCTAGTGCATCTACATGTGCTAATTGCAACCACTTATCGTGTTCTTCCTCATCCACACAACAAGCTAAGATTCCTTGATCTCTTTTCTTGTATATTCTTCTTGCAAGTATATTGTATCTCTAAGTTTTGAAAATATCTTCATTTTTTGTTCTAACCATTCGACTCTTAGGTCCAAATGTAAGAATAGGAAGAAGTGTTTTAGCCCAGCTAGGACCACTTCCAACTTGAACAAATAAGCATGATGAAGTTCGTCTGATAGTCCTTGTAGTGATTCTCTTGCGATAAGTCTAGAAAGGCTATTTGCCCTAAAGTGAGTCTTACCCTTCCTCATGACTACTTTGAAATCCTATTCCATTAGTAAGAGAAACCATCTTTCTAATCTACTTATGTTGTAAGGTTTTTTCACCAAATAGAGTAGCACTTGATGATTTGTAAATAATTCAAACTTATTTGTAAGAAAATAATGTCTAAACTTCTTAATTGGGTATACCATCCCTAATCCTTTTCTTGTCATGATCATATAATTTATTTCTATAGCATTGAGTTGTCTGCTTGCATATGCAATGGGAAGGTCAATGTTCCCTTCACTTGTTAGTTGTGCTCGCACACATCTAGTAGTAAAGTTGGAAGCATTCACATGAACATGGAATGACTTATTTCAATCTAGCATTGTCAATATTAGGGTTGAGCATAATCCTTGCTTTAGCTCATTGAAAAATATCTCACATTATTCCTTCCACTCAAAATTCATCAAGAGGTTGTTTAGAGGCTTTGCAATGATAGCATACATGTGGATGAAGCGTCTGTAGTATCTGCAATGACCGGTCAAAGCTTGTACTTCCTTGAACAATTTGGGCCTAGCTAAGTTTGTTATCTTATCTTTGTCTATTGATATTCCGTTATCTGACACTATATTGTTGAGATGTCAAGCTCAACATGTGATGATCTAGGATGACACCTATCACTCTTTCATTTCTCTGACATGTATAGTGGTCACACCGATATATGTCAGGGATACTTCATTGAGCTTCACTAGATTTATCTACTGAGAGTGATGAAACATTTGTTTCTTGTCATCTCACTCATTCTTGGACATTAGGATTTTCCCTATGTACTTTTCTTTATATATTTGACTTGTTGTATTATTGTTTTAGGTCATTCTTGTACATTCCTTTTATGTAGTTGAAGAAGAAGAAGATCATTCTTCCTTGCCTCAATCTGTGTATGTGCTTGTCTTTGATTGTGAGAGTGTGTGTGTGAGCTCTCTTCCTTATCTCCTTCCTCGTGACATATATGACTTTCAAAATCTTGACTTTTTTGACCATAAAAACACACTTTTCTAGGTTCAAGCACACTTGATAGTCTCGACATTTGTCAAAGATTTGCCTAAGCTCTGGAATGTGTGTTTCTCTTATGTGGGAATGATCCCGCATATCATCCACTTAAAATTCTAAGTTCTTCCTCAAGAATTCCTTAAAAACATGACACATCAACCTCTAGAATGTAGAAGGCACATTGGTGAGCCCAAATGGCATTAGAGAAAATGGGAAAATACACAATTTAGTGGAAAATGCTATCTTTGCTTTATCTTCTGGGTGATGGCTACTTGATTGTAACCCAAAAATCCATCAAGGAAGTTGTAAATTTCCTTGCTTGCTACACATTCCAATAAATGCTTAGTGATAGGAAGCGGATAACTATCTCGAATAGTAGTGGCATAAAATTTATTCAAGTTAATGCTTACACATAATTTTTCATTCCTTTTGGTCACTAAAAATGGTGAATACCCATTCCATATGCTCGATCTCATAGATGAATTGTGCTTCAATCAACAGATCTACTTCTTTGATTTTCGTTGCATAATTATCATTATATGTATAAAGTGTTTGCTTGGTTGGATTGGCCACTGTCATAGGAATCCTATGCAAACAGATGTCTTTGTCCATCTCCTTCACATACTTGTAGTTCCAAGCAAAAACATCTCTATATTCTCTGAACAACTCGATTAAGTCTTGTTCTTCTTCATCACTCAGGTCATGCCCTATGTAGGTATGTCTTTCTTCTCTATCTTTGATCATCACTACAATTTTATTAGTCTGCTCCTTAGTGTCGTATGCTTCTCCTATAAGAGTTTCTCATTTAGGCATCCTGACCATGATTTTCTTGTGCTCCATTTCATATTTCTTGAAGTTGTCTAGCACTTCCAATAAGTATTCTTCCTGTACCCATGTGGGAGATTTTTCTTCCTTTTCTTCTTCTCACTCTTTCTGTCTATTTGCATAGCTAACATCGCCTCATTGATATGACCTTCTTGTTCTTGACTATGAGCCTCCACCAAATAAATGTACTCTTCTTCTACAACGCAAAAGGGTTGCATGATGATGGATTCGAATTCCTCATCACTCGCTTCTGCTAGTGTAGATGTACTAGGCTCACATTCTTCAATGATAGGGTCAAATATGAGAGGTTCTATTGTGAGTACTGAGATGTCATAGCCATCTTTGTCACAATGGGGTGTCCATTGTTCCTCTTTCACAACTAAGTCCATCGTAGCTAAGATTCTTTCCAAGCCATGAAGTTAAAATTCATCATCTAGGAAAACCATAGGTGCATAGGCTGGATCTTGAAGTGATCTAGGGTTTTCAATAGAAACTAAGTTTCTAGCATCTAGTCCCTTCTATTCTTCCACTACAACTTTACACATCCATTAGTTTGTATCCTCCTACATCCATGAAGGATCTCATCCTATGGAATGTATAGACTTCATATCTTATGGCATCCAAGGAATAGTATTCCACTACAGGGGTGGCATGTCTCTATTAGATTAGTCTTTGAGATTGAAATTGGTAGCTAGTCCTAAGTGTTGTAAGTTCCTCAATCTTTCACTATCTGCAATGGCCTCATGAATGGTCTACCTAAAATAGACATGATTCTTTCCAAAATCACATATGGAAAAATTGTGTTAAAACTCTACACCACATGTAGTAAGAATTATCCCTTCTCACAATCTAAGGGGTTTCTCAATATGGCCACCTACCATTTGCCACTTCATTCTTGTGAGTCTTTGAGCGATTTTGCCGCATTGTTTCCATAGGAAAGTGCTAGCAATGGAGAATTCTACTCCTGAATCTAGGATGGCCTTCGTTCTGTATCCTTGGTATGAAATAGGTAGATGTGTATTTCCTTCTTCTCCTTCACTCCTATCTCCTATCTTATCTATGGGTATTTTGGGTACCATCATTTGAGAACCTTAATGAGAGTGGGGATTAGCGATTTATGGAAGTTGCTTTAATACATGCTTCCACAACTTAGGTTTGAATAGTAGATCTTCTACAGTGATATTGCACTCTACTTTAGTATTCTTGACTACTTCTGTTTTCCTGGACATAATTGATTCTTTGTTTTCTAACCATGAAAATGGAGCCTCTCATCTGAATAGGCTTGGATTCCCATGGGCTTGTGAGGTGAGGCAAATCTAGTAAGGAATTGGTTTTAAAGTCTAATCTTTTACTCAATTGTACTTTGTCTTGCTCCCCATAGATAGGAGGAATGTCTTGAGAGAATTGATCATGAAGATCATGCACTTCTTAGATAGGAGGAGGGCTCTCTCTCTCCTTGGACCATTTCTCCTCTTGTATCTCTCTTAAGAACTTTTGGGAGTAATGATTTATTGAGGAAGAAACTCCATCATTTGAATTATGAATATAAGCTTCCTATGGGTGTAAATCTATCCTTTCACTTCCACTATTTTTAGCCTCTAGTGTAGCTAGAGTCTTGGGTTTAGCTACCAACTTCTATAATCACACAAAAATTCCTTCAAAATGTAACTATGGTATGAGTGAGTTTATCTAATTGAAAAGATGATTGGCATCCAACATAGCTTGAGCTAGTCCTACCATTTTTGCACAAAGTTTAGTCCTTTCAATCTCTAGATCCATTTAGGGATAACATCTATCTAACTCAGCCACCTTTTATCCTTTTTGAATGTTGATATATTTTGTTTGTGATGTGTTCGAATAGACTAGGGCTACTCGGGCACTTTTTCCATCTTTAGGAGGTTTTCCCTCAACTTGTATATATGCCTATAATCCTAATGGCTCACTTATCTTTGTACACTCACTTGCTAATACATTCAGTATTGTGTGTTGTGCTCCGAGCTTCTTCTTCTTCCTTGTGCTATTTGCATGCTTCCACAGACATCAAACCCCAAAAATTGGTATCAGAGCAGGTCATTGCTCCTTCATCTAGGGCATCGTCGACACCCCTCCAATCACAGTCTTCAAATTGCATCAAAATTGGTGAGCATACTCAAGATGATTAGGATTTCAAAATAGCTTCACTATGTGGCATTGAATTTGCCATCTGAGCTCATTTCAGCCTCTAAATGCACTATCATAGCACGTGTGCAAGACATTTTTTCCTTTTGCGCCAAACATATATATAGGTTTTGGTTTGCTAATACAAGCACCTCAAAGTCTACTACAAATCTAGAAGAACTCAATAGGGTAGTTCTGTTCAACTTTTTGAGATACAATTATTTTTTTGCATCACGGTATTTTAGTTAGTGGCCATGGCCAAAAGCAATTATGTATATATCTCGATTGTTGAGGATAGATTGGATGGTACTAATTACCCATTATGGCCATATATGACGCCTTATGGATTGATTGCAAAAGTATTGTGGAATATTGTGTAGGGTGTTGAGAAATGTCCTATTACACCTACAAATATAGTTATCAAATGTGATGCAGATGGTGTTGAAGATGACGATCATCAAATTTTATGTTCGTACTATGGTTCCTATTGCACTACTATAGAGTAACTTTGTTGAGATGAAAAATATGCTCAAGCACATGCATTGATAGCTTTTTCAATCAAATGTGTCATTATTCCTTACATTCACTCCTGAAAAACAATAAAGGATGCTTGATATACATTTATCACTTTATACCAATCAAGAAATAAGGCCCATGTTGCCTAACTGTGAGAATAGTTGGAGAGTGAGCACATGAATGAAGGAGATTCTATGGAGAGGTTTTTGACAAAGACCAAAGATTTGAAGGAGAAATTGATTTATGCTAATGAAGTCTTACCTGATAGTTCACTTGTGTAGATTGTTCTTAATGGTCTTCCAGATTCATATAGAAGTTTAGCTTCTAGTCTTCAGTTGATGATGAAAGGCAATCCAAATGCCTTAACATTCAAGGATTTAGTCTCTCTATTGCACGAAGATCACTCTAGATAGAATAGGTCAATCGTGCATGTTGGAGATCAAGCTTTCTTACCTAGTTAGAAGGGCAAGGGAAAATGGAGCTAGTATAAATTTTCTAATGCTACACACTCAAAGAAGGAAGACAAGGATGAGAAGAAATGAGAAAAAAAAAATTATTTTTCAAGTTTTGTAAAGGAAATGATCATTTCATAAAGAGTTTTCGAAAACTAGCTGCAAAAGAGGAAAACAAGAAAGAGGCCAGAATGGTTGTTGTAGATGTCTCTACACCTAAAACAAAGTAAGCTAATCTTGTGTAGAATGAAGAATGGGCATTTACCATTGTTTGTAGTTATGACCCATCTTCTCATGAACAATGTGTGCCTGTAGTAGACTCAGATGTTTGGTACTTTAATAGTGGGCCAACCAAACATATTACCTCGTAGCATAGTTTCTTTAGTTCAATTGAGCCTACCCCTACAGGGAATATTGTCACATGCGCTAGCAACTCATCTTATCTTGGAATGGGAGTTGGTAAGATCATTTTGACTACTACTGATGGTAGTTCTTTTACATTCCCAAATGCTTCATTTGTGCCAAGGATCAAGAAAAATCTGAATCTGTTGTCAATTTTAGCATTAACCAAGATTAACTTGGTTGTCAAATTTGTTGATGACAAATGTATAGTTCAAGATCTATCAAATGGTGATGTTATTATTACTTTTGGAATTTTATTTTGTGGGCTATATAAGCTCATATTATGCAGAATCTATGAATGATTCAACATCCATAGTTCAATATTCTCAAGCAATGTTAGATGCAAAGCTTTGGCATGCATGCTTTGGTCATCTTAACTAAGCAACTATTTGATACACCTATAGAGATCTAAAATGGTGTCCCTCTTTCACGCTACCTATACCAAGTTGAATCAAATCAAATGATCAAGTATACATAGAGAACTTGATCAAACAAAATCACCAAAATAAAGAGGTTGTAACAGAGAATAGTAAGTAGAGATAATCATGAACTAATGAATCAAATCGTATGTGCTAATGAATGCATGGTACAAATGAGATGTAGTTGAATTACTCATACATATGTGAGCTCAATGTATGCTCAACCATGAGACTCAATGGCTCTCTCTTCTTGCTATCGTATCCTGCAACTAACAGCCACCTCTCTTTATACACAAAGAGAGGATTTGAAATTTGAATTTCCCTCACCAAAAAGTGTTCCTAGAATTTAGGTGTTGATTGATTTGATTCCAACAACCAAATAGTCGTGGTTCTTGACTCCTAATATTACGAGATTCCTTCAACTCATTTCCATTTACTTTTTATCCAATGAGGTAAAGTCCATGACTTTTATAAGAGGTATTCGTATGCACTTCATAAGTGATCCAAATGAATATGTGAGAAGTCCTTATCATTTGTTCAAGCATCTAGGCTTGCCAAATGTATCAACACTAATATGACACCAAGCAATAGTTCCAACTCAAGCCCATGGGGTGGAAGATTGCATGGAAATTTCAGTCCAGCAAATTCATCAACTAAGTCTAAGAAAGGTAAAGAAAATGTTTCTACTAGTAATAAAACATCTACAGGTTTTGAAGATATTGATGGAGATTCAAGTAGTTCATAAAAGAGCCTTGATGAGGAGCATGGATTGCCCTCTATCAAGACTATGGGAGTAAGAAATTCATATGCAAATGATACAAAAAGAATAAGTGACCCTCGACCAAGACAATATGGGAGGATACGAAATTCAGTGCAATGATTGACATATATTGTTACATGGCTTGTCATTGTGCCTACATGACCAAGGTAATACAAGATGCTGAATCTTCTTGTTTTGAAGATGCAATTGGAAATGCAAAACAAGAGAAAGCTATGGATGAGGACATGGATACCCTTTATGGAATTGGAACATGGAAGCTGGTTTCATTTCCATGAGGAAAGAAACCCTTAGGCTGCAAGTGGGTTTATAAGGTAAAACACAATGTTGATGGTAGCATAAGCTCGTATGAAGCACGATTGGTAGCAAAAGGATATGTACACATATATGGCATTTATTTGAGGAAACTTTCAGCCCTATAGCTAGAATGTCTACTCTCATAACACTTGTTGCATTAGCTATAGTAAAATGATGGATTTCTGCATCAGATAGATGTGAGGAATGCCTTCTTACATGGTGCATTGTAGGAAGAAGTATACATGGACCTGCCATACGGATATGAGGATTCAAAGCACTCATAATATGTTTGTAGGCTACAAAAACCTTTCTATGGGCTTAAACAAGCCCCCTCATGCTTGATAAGCAAGGATTGCATATTATTTAACCACCATTGGATTTTCTATGTGTGATGTAGATCACTCATTGTATGCAAGAAAGGGTGTCTATTTATGTTGATGATTTGATTGTAGGTGTTCATAATGAAGAAAGCATTAAAAAAAAACATAAACTCTTTAGGCAAGAATTTGAAATGAAAGATCTTCGTGTATTGCACTATTTTTTGGGCATTGAGTTTATACACATAGAAATAGGTATATGGATATCACAAAGGAAATATTCCTTGATTATGCTGAAAAATTATGGTATGGCTGATTATAAGCCAATTTCTATTCAATTAGATCATAATTTGAAGTTGGATACTACATCAGGTGAAACATTGGAAAATGCTACTATGTACATAGAAATTGTGGAAAGTTTGATAATTCTCACAATTACAAGACTTGATCTAAGCTACACTGTAGGACTTCAAAGTTAATTTATGCACGCTACTAGGAAACCAAATTCGGATGCTTTGAGATGCACTCTACATTATGTGAGTGCTACTTTGGATTATGCATTGTTTTATGAAGCTGATGTAGAATTGCAAGTTCATGGATACACTGATGTAGATTAGGCTAGTAGTATTCTATATAGAAGATCTACTAGTGGATTTCTATTCTCACTTGGGAGTGCAACTGTTACATGGAGCAGTACGAAGCAACCCACTATTGCTTTGTCGAGTATAGAGGCTAAGTATAGAGGCGGTGAAATGGGAGCATGTGAAGCATCATGGTGAGAGATGCTACTTGCAGATATAGGTGTGGAAGTACATAAGCCTATCATCATTTATTGTGATAATCTTCGTTGCATCCAATTAGCACGAAGTCATGTTTTTCATGCTAGAAAAAAACATATAGATGTACATTTTCACTTCATAAGAGAAAAGCTACTAGCATGTGAATATTGATCTTGTTTATGTGAGGACAGATGAGCAGATTGTTGATATTTTCACTAAAGCACTTGGAGCAGAAAAGCTGAAGAAGTTCTAGAAGATTCATGGATTATAGGACATGAAGTTGAGCTTGAGGGGGAGTGTTAAGATATCAAGCCCAACATGTGATGATCAAGGATGGCATATGTAAATTTTTGATCTCTCTGACATGTAGTGGTTACTTTGAAATATGTTAGGGATAGCTTTTAGTGACTTGTACAAGATTTATCTATCAAGAGTGATGGAAAATTTGTTTCCTTGCCAACTCAGGCATTCTTGGAGATTAGGGTTTTCTTTATATACTATTCTTTATAAAATTAGATTGTTTTAACAATAGGTTAGTATTATTTATTCTCTTTATGTAATAGAAGAACAAGATCAATCTTCCTTACCTCAAACTATGTGTGTTTCTCTCTTTGTGTGTGAGAGCTCTCTTCCTTATCTCCTTTCTCTTGACATGAAGTACTCAACCAATCTAGATTTTTCCCATACGAGTTGTATTTCCTTTGAGTTTTGCAATGCTTTGAATTCTTGCAAGAAGAATTGGAAGCGATCTTAGTGGTGGTTGAACTCCAACTTTGGATCAAAGATGTATTTGACATTAGCAAGAGGTCTTGGTAGGACCTGGAAACAATGTGACTTGACATTGATGTAGTCAGTTCATCCACTTGGTGGGTCTTGAATGGTTAATGAACCTTTGAGAGCGGCTAGCTAATGTGGTGGGATAATAAGATACTCCTCTATTGGAAGGTCTCGATAGTCCATCGATCATTGCCTTAGACTCAAAGCTAGAGGATCTCCTACTTGCATCATAAATCTTTATGTGCTACAATGATCTCTTACACAAGGAGGACACATTAGTATGGAAACAAATGCTGATCTCAATATGCCAAGACCTCGGTCCCTTTCCTATATTGATATGTGTCCCATGTAGCAATCTCTTGTGGAATGGTGCACAATGAGGTTCTCATGCCTAGTGCCTCTCACTAGACTGCCTATATGCATGCTAAAGGTAGTGCATAATCTTAGCATGAATGTGATGATCAGTCAATACATTACAAGGTTTTTGAGATAAGGTTTCATTACAAAGTTGGTTGATAATGATTGATTCCCTTATGGGATTACAAAGAGAGGTCAATGATTTTACAACTTCTTAGGAGATTGTGGGTTTGATTGGTCTTGGAGCTATTAAGGCACCCATATTCAAGTTGTTCTAGGAACTGAATTAAATGGCTTTTTAGATACAAAGGCTATCATTCTTCGAGATATTGATAATTGGAAGTGAATTTTCAATCACTTTGCAAATTTATCCGGGGTATCTACCCCTCTCTCCCATCGTAGATGTGATTGCTTGGACCTCATTTCAAATGCAAAATAAAAAAAAAAATTTGCAAGACACTAGTTTCTTTCTTGGTTCACTATTGTCCAGATGTGAGATCCATAATGTTATTGACACTCTCCCCAAGCGAAAAAGCCTAGGTTTGGAAGGCCTCATGAATGAGTTCTTTCAAGACTTCAAATATGATCCCCCCTCTAATTGATTTACGAGGAGCCTATGAGCTTTGACACCCTTTTGAAGTGCCTAAATGAAGGTGTGATTAAGCTCATTCATAAAAAATTCAGCACTAATAAAATAAAAAACTGATGTTCACTTACTAAACTCCAAACTAGGTATAATATTTTTGCCAACTTTCTTGCCAATCATATTACATGGCATCTTAGTTCTTGGCTCCATGAGTACTTGAAAGGCTTCATCCAAGGAAGATCAATCCTCAAACCTATTACTGACATTTGGGGGGGGGGGGTATGAATATGCAAAAAAAAATGCTCTCAAAGCATTGTCGTCCTCAAGATTAATTTAAAGAAAGCTTATGATAGACTTCATTGGGAATTCATCCTTGAATCCCTAAAAGACCGTGGATGTGGCTAGAGATTCGTCAAGTTGGTCTCTACCCTTCTTTGTAGTTATTATGTGCGAATCAATATCATTGGGTAGCTTTCTAGGTTTATTCTCCTTACACAATCGGTGAGGTAGGGCTGCCCATTGGACCCTTTATTTTTGGCCATTACTATGGATGGTCTCAACCATCTTGTTAGTAAGAAAACACAGCTTGGAATGACCAATTAGTGCTCAAAAATTTTGCCAAGGATGATGATTCAAGCATTGTTTTCTGCTTCTCGCAATGCCCTCACATCTTATTTGAAGCCTTTTGCTCTAGAGTTAATCTCTCAAAGATTGATTTCAAGGTGCCTAAGGATCCACCTCCTTAGCTTCTTAGGGCTGAAGGTTGCAAAAAACTTGACAATCAAATCATTCACTTTTGGGTAGCTTGAGGGGATTTGGGGTTTGTTTGAGTTAGTGTTGGGATTGGGCAGTTTCCAAGCTTGAAAATAATCCCCACTACTAGAATGGTTTGGTTGGAAGTGAGGTGGTGATTAAGACTTTCCTCCTCTCCTCGATCATCTATTTCTTGGCCTATTAGAGGCCAAGCTACAAGGATTTCTAGAAGTTGGTAAACATCTATAGGATATTCTTGTGGAGAAGGGATCTTAATAGGAGAGGTATTCCAAATATCAAGTGGGATATTTTAGCCCAAAAGATAAGGGTGTCATAGGAAATCTCGATGTGGATGCCCTAAGTAACATGCTAGTGGCCAAGAGGATGATTAATGCCTAGCGTAACAACCATTGCTCTTGGGCCAACCTTATTTTTAGAAATAACAAGGAAATTTCTCTCATTGGTCTCCCTAGATGAAAAGATGCTAAGATTACTACACTTCTTTCTTTGCTTATGTTGATTGTCCCTAAGGCTTTGGCCTCTTTCTTTGACTCATTGGAGGATCCAAACCATACATGGGTTGTAGCTTCTGCTTGGGGATATTTCATCCTTTAACCATCACATTAGTGTATCTCCAAATCAAGATATGGAGAGAATCAATACTTGGTTGTCTATGAATTCCCTATCATCCTTTGTAGGGATTCTATCATGTTAGAAGATCTCTCTGATAGGTGGATGCACAAAGCCCATATTATTGATGGGATGAAGAAATTTTGTTGGGATTAGTTGAAACTTGACCATGATTTGGTCAACCTTAAGGAATCTCAGGGTTTCTCTTTGTCGAACCTTCCCACTGGCTTGGCTCTATTCAAAGCTAGGCTTAACAAAGGATATGCTTCCTAGTGCCTCATCACTAACTTGGTGCTTCCTTTCCTCTCCCGATACATGGACATTATTGGCTCGGATTACTATCTAATAACATTTACTTTAAACCCTTCAATACAAAAAGGAAAGCTCCATGGTTCCATCTTGATCCTATAGTCTCCTCCCTCCCTTGTTCAATATGATATTTTTCTTGTCCAGTAGCAAACCTTTAGAGATGATTCTTCTTCTTCTAAGAGGCGGGCTATTGTTTTCTATTAGACCCATGCTATTTTGCATAGTGCACAGAAGGAAATCCAAGCTATCTTGAGGGATAAAGAGAATATATATAGATGAATCTTGAGACTAGAGATTAATGTTAATAAGGGGAACATTCACCTACAAAAAGGATTACTTAAGATCATAGGCATCCTTAGGCACAAACAAAATGAGCCATAAGAAGCTACATGTATACTTTAAAGACTAGTCCGGAAGTAAGGCTAACAAAACTTCTAACGAAATGTGCAAAATCCTAAAGAATAAGCAAATGAAAGAATCTCTTTCTTGGATGATTGACAAAAATGGTGTCGAATGTTCCTTGGATGAGGAAAAATGTGTGTTGCTTATCAACCATTTCAAGAAGCTTCTCAAGATTTCTACTATTCTTACCTCTTGGAGGAATGATCATGGTCACCATCTGAAGAGTTAGATCCAATATGATGCACTTTCTCAAAACCCCCGTGATGGGTCAAGAGATCCTTGATGCAATTGATACCCTACCCAAAAGTAAAATTCTAGGGCTCTATGGTCTAACTAACAAGTTATTCAAAACCCTTAAAGATGTTCTAGTGGATCCTCTTTTCTTAGTTTGGCATGATCAACTATCTTTGGTGCATTATCGAGATGTTTGAATGAAGGTGTCATTAAACACATTCACAAGAAAGACAATAGGAAAAGAAATTAGAATTGGTGAAATATCACCATGATTTGGACAAAGTATAAGGTTTTATCGAGGATCAATCAAGATTAGAAAGACTTTAAAAAACAAAGATATGTCCTAAGAGCCACCACTGATGTCTGGAAGAGAATTAATTATGCAAAGCAGTCTCTAGAATACATTCTCTTCCTGAAGTTTGATTTGGATAGCTTATGGTAGGATCAAGTGGAGTTTTATCCTTCAATCCCTCAAGGACCTCAGTGCTAGTCATACACTTATTAAAATGGTTTCCATGCTCCTTATGAATGTGATAGTTAGGATTAACAATAATTACTAGATCTCCCAAGCTATCTATCTTAATTGTGTTATCAAGCAAGGCTAGATCTATTGTGTTATCAAGAAAGTTAGGATTAAAATTAATTACAAGATCTCCCAAGCTATCTATCTTAATTGTGTTATCAAGCAAGGCTACCACCTAGCCTCGTTGCTTTTTGTGATTAGTGCTGATGCAATCTGCTATCCGCTCAATAAGAACATGCAATCGAGGCATTTTCATGCTCTCTCTCTCTCTCTCTCTCTCTCCCTCCCTCCCTTCCTTCCTCCCCTAGAGTAAGTTTTAATGATGTTGAGACTCGTTAACAAATGACACCAATGCGTTTTCATCAAAAAATGATAATTGAAGTGTCTCCCATTTTGGGCATTGCCATGACATTTTCTAGGCGGCCTCTCGATCTATGATGAATCCCATTTAAAAAATTCCTTAAGATCCCTTATAGGCTCACCCTTCTAGTTTCTCTAGACTCATGGAGTTGAGGAGTTTCTTAGTGGCTTTTTTTTTTTCATCTTTTGGGCGTCCTAATGGGCTTTGACATATAGATGGGCCAATAGTGGGGTTGTGTGCTTACCAAGCCTGGAAAACAAATTTTGTTACTCAAAAGATATGCAACGTTTTGTTGTCAGGTGGGCGATGGTGATCAACATGTTCCTTATATCATCTATCGTCTACTTATTTGGCGTTGTGGCAAGGATATACAAAAGTTGGAAATAATATGTAGAAATTTCCTTTGGATGGGAGATCCCAACAAGAGAGGGGTGCCTAAGATCAACTGGGAAATTTTCTCTTTCTCAAAGGATGCGTGTAGATTGGGTATGTTAGACATGGAGGTGCTAGCCAATAAGATGGTGAGCAAATGCATGATTAAAGCTTGGAACAATAAGGAAGATTCCTAGGCGAAGCTGAATTTTCAATAGCATTGACATCCTTCCTTTTGCTTTAATCCCTAGGTGGAAGGAACTAGACTTAATCACGCTCTTGTTCTACCCTTTCTCGATTACTCTTGAGGGCTAGGATCTTGTGTGCTCCTTCTAGAAAGGGTGAAACAAGATGAAGCCCTTCTATATCATCAATGATGACTAGCAGTGGGTTATGGGCATCACACAACATGGCTCTATTGGGTTCCGGATTTTCAAAATCATTAGAGTCGAAGTGGAGCACCTCCATATGGCAAAGAGGCTTTAGAAAAAATGTTTTCCCATGTGGAAGCACCTTTAGAACCTAGTCAAAAGGCATTGGATAAGATTTGAGGATATGGATCCAAATTTCATAGTGGACTATGAGGAGTGGAGGCTTTTACGACAAAGAATGAACATGTAGGATGATTCAAAATCACACCTACTGATTGGCTATGATCTCCACCACTTGGAAGGCTTGAGGTGGTGGAATGGGAACAAAATTGACGATACCTCAAGAATGAAAAAGAAATATGGACGTACATCATGTTCTTAACAAGAAGTGGTGTTTGAATTGGTCATGGATTAGATGGGAATTCAAGTTTTAGGACCTATGCACCTGCTTATCAGAAACAAAAAAAAAAAACGCTTCTTATGTTGCAAATCATCCACAATGGGGTATGCACAAATGTCAAAGCAAGTAAAATCTATGGGGCTTCCCCTTGGCATGAGAGATTCTTTAGTGGTAGGGAATACATAGTTCATGTTTTCTTCTCTTATATCCCAAATAAAGGACCTCAATAAGCTCTTGATGTAACATCATCAAGTTAATTGGCAACAAGCTCTACTTAGGGAAGGGATCGTTTGTTCTTCTGCTCTATGGACTAGGGAATGCCATGATAAGTGAAGTATGCTTGAAGACTTGGAAGTAGAGATCTCACATCAAATTTAGTAACACACCCAAAGAGTGGTCGATTGAGAAATTCCTTGTCTGTTTATGTAGCAGGATCCGTGATTGTAAGAAATCACTGCCCTTTAGACACCACAAGGTGTTCACTTTGTAGTCATGTATTCTTTTGTCAATTTATATTCGAGTAGAACTAGATTTTGGTTGATGATTTGATTAACATAAATATCGTTTTTCTTTTCTTTTCAAAGGAGATTCAACGCAATACCTATTCCCTGATAGTAGGCCAATGCACCATATCCTCTTACCTCTCTCCTTCTTTATTCTAATGATCATCTAGAGTGACGTAACTTTGAATGTAACTATAAGATGAGAATATATGCTTTATCTTATTCAATGGAGCCTTACGGATACAAAGAAAATGTTGTTTCCTTAAATAACCAACCTTGAATGTTCCTAATCATGGAGTCTTGGAGATAGACAGAAATGCGTAAAGATGTGATATTGGCCAGATATAGATATGTTCTAATTGCTACCATGATTATATTCTTCTCATGGAGTGATGCAGCTCCTTCCCCTCTTCTGTTTTAACCCTCCAACTTTGTGCTAAACAATAGGAATTTTAGAAGCTGATCCCCAAAGTTTGATATTTAAATACATCCATTGTCTTTAGGTTGTTTTTTCTTCAGCAGTAAAGTATAGGTCAATATCTTGTAAGTGTGTTTGGATATTGAATCAAAACCCCATCATATAAAAAATGGTGTGCACACAGTTTCAAACTTGAAGGGCAACTCCTGTTTCATATAAGATAGCGCAATGAATGGCGTTCTATCGATGATCCTCGTCCCTCTTTTTTCAAGAAGAATCCCCTCCAATTTCTTTTCTCAACTCGCAGAGACGAAGAATTCTGGAAAAGCATCAACGAAAGGATGGCTTTGGAATGTGCGTTTAGAAAAAGAAGATTCCAAGAGAGGAAGAAGAAGAAGAAGAAGAGGAAACATGGCTCTGCCTTTGTCAACATGTTCAGCACTTTAAAAGTAGGATCTATGCAAATGGCAAGCCTCGCCTCATGTTAGAGTACAAATGTGTACTTTGTGGGCTCATGAGAACATACATAGTCGGATTTGTTGAATGTCAAGGCACAAAGGTACCATGACCATTTCTTCTTTGTACTCATCTAACACTAGTCTTGAAGGACACCACAATGACCTATGTAAACGATCTCTCTTTCTTACTTTTGGTGATATGCAAGAATCTCAAATCAATATGCTATCGTTTATTTCTGATAACATAACATTTTAAGAATGTTAGGTGTATAAATGCCTATAAAAATGGTAGAATATAAAAATTTGATATAAATATTTCATGTTCATGTGAATGTTTTAATACGTTATCTAAAGATTTTATTTTAGGCATAAATGTTTCATTTTGGAAACCACTCATATGTGAGATAACGTGTAATTTTTACTTATTTTTAATCAAAGGCTTCAATTTTTTTTTTAAAAAAAAGAGAAGAGTAGAACAAAATTAGAAGGAGATACGAAGACGGCTGACTAGCCTTTCGTTCCCTTGATGAGGGATCCATTTGTTATTTGTTTCCACCTTCAATAGCTAAGGCTTTTTTTGTGTCTACGATTACTTTTATGATCTTTGATTCTTCTACTTAACAGATCCGGGCACATCTTTCGTTTAAACTCTTCCATAGAGCATCACCTCTAGTCACATTCTAGAGGGCAAATAAGCAGCTTATTGCTTCACCCAGAAGAGCATGCTTCTAATGGGTCTGATGAGGGAACTTGAGAGAGAAACAAACTACCTTAAAAACTTTTGTGCTTTTAGGATAGGAGAAGAAGAGATGGCCGATGTCTTCATGCACTCAAATGAATCGGTTGCACCAAGACTGGGCATTGCAAATCCCACTATTAGCCAGGCCAGAACTCTTGGACTTTAAGCTCCCATATCATCCAAGACTGAGATTGTTCATCATTTTTGGTTGAGCCTTTAGTTGAAAGGTAATTTGGGATTGAACCTAGGGAGCATTTCAATCCTAGTCCGATTTGAGCATCACAACCCTTTCAAGTGGAGTTCACTAGTAATATATAAAAGTCCAAAGCTCTCTATATCCAAAACCCTCGTGCATTTGGAGAAGGCACCAATCCTCATCTTCAAGTGTTAGATTTCAATCACTGCCTTCTTGTCTTATCAACTCTCTTCTACTAATGTTCCAAAGATGCTTCCAATAGTGGAACCGATTGGAACAAAGTCACTTGCCTTCTTTGGTCTAGTAAAGTAATTCTATGATCTAAGGGTCCCACCGATTGAGAGAGATCTGAAATTGAACACCATTTGGTAACTTGTATACATGACCAAAAATTTCAAGACTAGAATTAAGTAGAAGATCATGTGCTCTTGTAAACAAGTGATCCACTTACTGTCCTAGTGGTTAAGTCTCAAGGGTGTGAAAAAAGAGGTCTTGGGTTCAATCTCCATTGGGTGCAAGGGGATATTATTTTCCCAAAGAGCTCTAGAACCTTCTAGAAGCATTCACTTGAGTTAACTCCAATCAATTAGGACATGTGCACATGTAGTTACATGGCTGAAACATGGATAGTTAGAATCCACCTACCCAAGAAGGCATTCACTTGGAGAGAGCTACATATAGAGGCATATGGTTGGAACAAGAGTCATGTCTCTAGCATTTTTTGTCATAATTGTTAGTCGCTTGCATTGGTATCAGAGCGATTGTGTCAAGCCGAGTAGATCCTGAGATCAAACCTGCTTCTAGCTTTCCTATTGGTGTCGATCATTTTTCTTTTTCTTGAATGTAATAAAGTTTATGATCTAAGAGTCTGTTTGGTTCAGATAGATCTGAAAGTGGACATTGTTTGGTCACCCGTGTGTATGATAACAGTTCTCAAGATTAGACCTACATAAAAGGTCATGTTATCTTGTAAACAAGTGATCCCCTTAGAACTCGAGAGGACGACGGAGATGAGATCGCAGCTGTGGACGACGAAGAGGAGAGTGATTCTGGATGAACTACGATAGTAAAAGCCTGCTGGGCTTTCGTGCTAACACCTTTGTCCTCTCCCTGACGATCGACTTTCAAGAATAAGCAGAACACCTTCGTCTGCGCAAGGGCGTCCATCGCGACTGATTCAAGGCGATTGATACAAGGTGTCCATCGCGACTGATACAGGGCGACTGATACAAGACGATTGATACATGGCGACTGATACAAGGCGTCCCTCGCGACTGATGCAAGGCGACTGATACAGGGCGTCCATCGCGACTGATTCAACGCGATTGACATATGGCGACTGATACAAGGCGTCCATCGCGGTGTATGCTCATCCATCGCGATCGATAGGGGGTGCACGATCGACGATTGACTGAGGGCGCTCGTTCGTGCGAGTTCTTGAGCCCCGTGTATCGTCCTTCACGCATGTGGAAGCGCGCGTCCTCCCTTCTGCTGGCTTCGTGAGCGCTAACGCCGCCCTTTCATTAAAGAAGTTTAAAGTCGATTTTCCAGAAGAAAAAGGCTAAATTGCTTTTCACACGTGGTTTTTAATGGCTCCTCGTGAGGGTTGCGCGATAGACCGTGGAAAAGTGGCGCTGCTCATGCTTTTGGTGTCGGGTTGAGCTACTCCTTCACTCATTATTGACAAGCAAAAAGAAAGTTAGAAAAAGAAAAAAGAATGGGGATTCGAAGAAAAAGGAAACTAAAATTAGAAAAGAAAAAAGGGGAGCTTGCCATTATTGCTTGACGCTCGTGGGCCCCATGGATGTGGCTTCATCCTCTCTCGTGATAAGTAATCGGGCCCCTCCCCCTAGGGAGACCGATATCCTGGCCGCTATGCTGGAGGGGGGGTCGGGTGCCGCCCCTGGGGCATCCGAAAGTGTTGATTCCCCCATCGTGTCCCTCAGTAGACCCGCCGTCCTGTCTGCTCAGGAGGAGCTCAGGAAAGTTTGCCTCGTCGGCCAAGTGTTTGGCCCTAGGCCCTCGCTCGAAACTGTGCGACAATGGCTTTGAAAAGAGTGGTTCCCTCGAGGACTAATTGTTAGCAAATGTCAGTTCTTACCAGCGAACCACATGCTGCTAGTCTTTGAAAATGAAGAGATGGCGTTCCAAGCCCTAAGCGTTGGCACGTGGCAGTTCGGTCGGGCGACCCTGTGCCTATTCAGATGGTCCCCGGACTTTACTCCCGACAAATCGAAGTCGCTTCGGTACCCTCTTTGGGTTGAGCTCCCTAACCTTCCTTACTTCTTGTACAACTTCGTGTGGGACATTGTCTCTCCTATCGGCAAGCCGCTGGCTTCACGCGAAGACATTGGTGGTCTCATCTATGAAGGTGCAAGACACTCGTTCAATGCTAGGTGGCACCCCCAAATCTGTGACGAGGCCGACCTCAGTTCGCCGCTTCCATCAATGATCAAAGTGGACATGGGCGAAGGAGATGTTTGGGAGCAGGACATCACCTGCAAAAACCTTCCCAACGCGTGCTTTCGTTGTGGCCAGCAAGGTCACAGGATTAAAGATTGCCCTCTCAGGCAAAAAAACAAGCGCTTTCAAGAAGCCTCCAAAACTGCTCAAGACAACATTGGCGATTCGACCCACTCGACCAAGGAAGGGGAAGGCAAGGGCCTCCTTAATCCACAAGCTGATGCTGATGGCTTTATTGAAGTTAGAAGAAGAAGGAAAAGAAGCCCTAGGGCCAACGGTGAGAGAAACAACCTGCCACTTACCCCCTACAGCAATTTGTATTGCAATCTAGGAAAGGAGATCAATGAGCTTGACTACCCAGGTGGGAAGCTACTTGAGATAGACACCTACGACAAAGCCCTAGAGATCCCTCACAATAAAGAAACCCCCCAGGAGGGTTACACTACAAGCAAAGAAGATGGTTTCACCACTAGTAACGAAGACAACATGGATAGTGAAAGTTCCATCATTGGATCGACTATCCCGGAAACGGTGCCGAGCACGGGGCCCAAGTCTCCCCAGCAAGGGGCATCCCGCAAAGGGAAACAGCCTATGGAGTTACCCTCGAAAAGCCCCCACAAGAACCGACTTCTAAGTCGGGATCAGATCCTAGCGAAAAAGAAAGACGAAGGCAAGAGAAGAAAGGACAAAGCTCCCTCCCGCAAAGAGGGATAAATGCAAAAATGATTGTCATCTCGCTAAATGCTAGAGGGCTAACCGACCCCTCAAGAGCGACCATCATTGGTCAATGGCTCCGCGACATTAGCTTAAACCCAGACTTTATATGTATTCAAGAGATTAAAATTGACGGAGAAGACCTCCAGAAACGGCTCAGACAGATCTCCTCGGCCCATGTGTGGATCCCAACGAAGCACCAGCGGGGGTCTGGAGGAACGGTTATCGGTGTTAAACAACTCTGGTTTGAAAAGCTTGAGAACTCCATTGAAGATGTAAGTCACCGTTGGATTGCTATTTCTTTTGGTGCTCCTCTCTGTGTTACTATGGTTTCTTTGTACGCCCCTAACGGGGATTTGGAGAGACTGAACACTTGGGCTTCCTTAGACTCGCTTCCCCACAACGTGCTTATTTGTGGAGACTTCAACATGGTGGAAGACCCTATGGACATATGGATGGGCAAGGGCAGAGTCATCGACAGTCGGGAGAAAGAAACGTGGGACATGACCAAACTCCACTTGGGCTTGATTGAATTCAAAGACTCGAGTGGCTTTTCTTGGTCGAATCTCCAAGCGGGCGAGGACCTGAGGAAAGCTAGACTCGATAGATGCTACATCTCTCAGAGTTTTACTCAACAGTGGGGCCACCCTACCATCACGCAACGCACTGACCTCACTATCTCTGATCACTACCCGATCGTTATCACTTTTCAACCTTCCAACAAGATCTGCAAGGCTCCGTGGTTCCATGCCAACGCAACCACCTTCTCTCTCCCCTCCGTCTGTCAAGAGATTGCCGATGTGTGGAAGGTGGCGTTCGCCTCTGGCTTGGCCCCAGCCAAGTGCTGGAGAAGTGCGGTCGACAAGTCTCGTAAGATCATGATCAGAACTAAGAAGATGCTCGAGACTGTGCGGCGGGCTCGTAGGGAAGCTCTTTACCACAGACTCTGGCGGCTCGAGGAGGAAGTGAACAAAGGAAAACACCAAGCCCAGAAAGGTCTCCGAAAAATCAGAGCAGTGCTGAGATACGAGGAAGAAATACAAAGGAAAAACTTGCAAATCTTCTTCAAGGAGTGGTGGGCTGGCAAAGCCGACAAACCCACCAAAGAGATGTGCCGTATCCTTAAAAGGAAACACAACAGAGAATCGATCCCCCTACTGCTAGACCCACATGGCAATATATGCAATTCGGAAGAAGATAATTTTGGCATCATCGAAGGGCACTTCACGAGACTCCTGGGAACCTCGAATCCCCTCTCCCACCATAGAAGGGACTGTATGGCTACCATTTCTAGGGTTTCCCCCCGGAGAATACCACCCAACCTCCACTCTCTGCTTCATGCCCCTATCTCTGAATCAGAAATCATTGAGGTCATTGATGCCCTCCCTCTCGGTAAAAGCCCGGGACCCGACGGACTCACTAACGAGTTCTTTAAATCCTTCAAGCTGGTGGTTGCCACCCCTCCTCGGTTGGTTTGGCAAGAAGCGCTAAAGTTTGGTGCTCTTCCTTCTTGTCTTAACAATGGAATTATCAAGTTGATTCACAAGAAGGGGGAAAAGAACAGAATCGAGAACTGGCAGTCTATTACGATGCTCCAAACAGGATACAAGATCATCGCCAAAGTCATCGCCAACGGACTCTCGTGCCACCTGAGATCTTGGCTTAGTGAGGAGCAAAAAGGTTTCGTCAAAGGCAGGTCTATCCTGGAAACCATTATGGATATTTGGGAAGGCATTCAATTTGCAAATGAGTCTAATCAAGATGTGGTTTTCCTCAAGATCGACTTTGACAAAGCCTACGACAGGTTAGAATGGGACTATATTCTGCAGTCGCTCCAAGATCTCGGATGTAGTCAGAAATTCACCAAGATGATCGCGACCCTTCTCGGAAACGCAACGGCCCAAATTAACGTTAACGACAAACTTTCGAAGGCGATCCATCTTAAAAGATCGATTAGACAAGGGTGCCCTTTGGCCCCCCTGCTTTTTGCCATCGCCACTGAGGGGCTGAGCAGACTTGTGGCACATCATGTGGAGGCTGGCAATATCAAAGGCCTCCGGCTGCCTCACGACCACAGTCAAATCATCATGAGACTTTTTGCCGATGATATGAACGCGTTCGTTCACAATGATAATACCAGCCTGGAGACTTTCTGGAGGTGCCTTGCTACCTTTTGTGTTGCCTCTGGATCCAAAATCAACCACTCTAAGACTGCCTTTAGGGCTATTGTGGGACACCATCCTGGCCTTCTCATTGATCATGGCTATCAAATCATTCCACAGGGCCAAATCTTTCGACTTCTTGGAATCCCCTTGGGGTTTGGCGTCTCCATGGAGCAGCGATGGAACTGGGTGCTGGCCAAACTCGAAAACAAGCTTAATTATTGGAAAGGTATGCAAATCAATCTCGCTGGACGTGCGATGGTTATCAACACGTTCCTCCTCTCTTCTACCATCTATTTCCTCTCTTGCTGGAGACCGAACGAGCAAAGCCTGTCCAAACTGAATAGTATTTGTAGAAACTTTCTTTGGACGGGCGATCATAACAGAAGGGGGGTGCCTAAAATCAAATGGTCCATCTGCACTAGCCCTAGAGATAGTGGGGGGCTTGCTATCCTGGACATTGGGTGTATGGCTAACAAGCTGGCAGCCAAATGGATGATTAAGGCTTGGTGCAATAGGGAGGCCTCGTGGGCCAAGCTGATCTTCAGAAACAAGAATGAGTTGGCCCTCATGGGGTTCCCGAATTGGAAGAATCTTGACATCATGACCCTGCTATTCTCCCCGATCCCCGTCTTCCCGAAAGGCTCCAATCTCGTGTGCTCCCTCTAGAAGGGCTGGAATAAAGTCAAAAGCTTCACAAGAATTAATGAGGACTGGAAGTGGGCGGCCTGAATCAGACAAAACGACTCTATCTGGTTTCCGATACATGGCATCCGGAGTGTGGAGTCGTGGAACATTCAAAATGGCAAGAAGTTATGGAACAAAGGATTCAAAAAATGGAAACACCTCTGGAAACATGACACCAACAGCTGGATCAACTTCGAGGATATTGACCCTCGCATAAACATCTCCTACGAAGAATGGAACACTTTGCAAAGCAGATGCCTCGCTTGGGATCGTCACAAGACTCGCCTTCTCATGGGACACGACACACCGAACTCGCTTGGTCTCAAATGGCACAATGGAAATAGCCTACTCAAAATCCCGAACATCAAAGAAACGGCTGATCTCCAGATCAGCCTCAACAAGAAGTGGTGCCTGTCTTGGACGTGGCTTCGGTGGGACATGAAATTCATGGGTATCTGGCACCCCCTTATAGAGATTAAGAAGTCTGTCCTCTTATGGCAAATTCTTCATCGAGGAATTTGGACCAACCATAAGGCTAGCAAACTTTGTGGGATCCCTCCTTGGTGCAAACGATGTCACCGTGCTACCGAAGATGTCCCACACATCTTCCTTACTTGCCCCAACTCCTACAGAATCTGGCAGACGGTTGGAATGAAAATCAGACTTCAAAAACAGCTTAGTTGGAAACAGGTCCTTTTGGGAGAAGCGATCGGCTGCTTTGCGACGCTCTGGAACGCCATCAGAGGGGAAGTCCTGTGGAAAATTTGGCGGGAGAGGTGTGCTCTCAACTTCGGGGATCCCCCGAGGGAGTGGTCAATTGAGAAATCACTATTCCTACTTGGCAAAAGGATTGTTAACAGTAAGAGATCCCCCCCCTTCAGGCACCATCAAGTCCTCCTTTTGATCAACAACAAGCTTAAACCCAAGTGGGCCCCGCATGAGGGCGATGAGAGGGTGATTAACCTTCTCTGTAATGCAACCTAGGATTCAATCAAGCTTCCCCTGCTTTGTGGGATTTGGGGGGTCCCGTGGGCACTAGTCCCCTTCTATTGTACCTTTGTTTCTTAATTTAATTCAAGTCCGGGAGAGTAGGCTATTGCCGAACTTCCTTTATATTAAGTGATCCCCTTAGCTTAGTGGTTAAGTCTCAAAGGTGTGAAGCAAGAGGTCTTGGGTTCAATCCCCATGGGCTGCATGGGGAGAGTATTTTGCCCAAAGAGCTCTAGAACCTTCTAGAAGCACTTGAGTCAAATCTAGTTAACTAGGACACTTGGTGCACATGTGGTTACATGGACAACACATGGATAGTAGAATCCACCTTCCCAAGAAGGAAGTCCCATGGAGAGAGATACATATAGAAGCATATGGTGGGAAGGAGAGTCATCTCTCTAGCACATGGTGGTCATTATTATTAGTCTCTTAAGTTTGGAAGGAGACTTGATCAATCAGACCGACTCATGGCATTGAAAACAGAATGGAGGCATGTACCGTATCCTAATAGGATAAACATATAAAATTTCATAATAAAAATACTTCGATATATCTTCCATGGAACAATTTCTCAGCATGCTACTTAAGGAGATGGGTTATTTTAAGATTGTTTATGATAAGATATATCATTATATTTCCATGCTCAAATTTTTCATTGGATCCCCTAAGATGATATAATATATCATACCAGAGTTTTCGAAACTTTTAGTTTGATACGAATTATGATCATTCTTGCATTATGGAAAGTTGGATAGAAGTCCTCGTTTTTGGTATAAGATTAGTTTGCATTCTACCTTAAAATAGAAGAAATAGAGATAAAACCCTAAACAGCAAAGAACATCCTAGTCATAAATGTGTATCATTTCTTTCAATTCAAGGGGGATTATGGATCCCTCTAGAGTGGCTATCTTTGGCCTCTTGCTTTGTGATAAGGTATTATTCCAAATTTTATATGTCGAAAAGAAGTTAAAATGATGGTGGCGACAATGTGAAGCCAACATGGAGTATAACAAATCGGCTACATTGACTCTCTATTGGGCACTTTTGGGGTGGTGGGGGCACCATTTCAAGTTTAAAGAACCAATGGTCCTCTTCCTTCAAAGGGTCCTCTAGAAACCTAAATAAGAGGTGGATTGTCACTACCTTTGGCAGATCCCATCCATTCACCATCGGTTCACTCTATACACTGAATGAAGAACTAGAAAGAATTGACATGTGGTAGACATTGGATTCTTTGCAGTCGTACTTGATTTTTTGTGGGGACTTTAACATGGTGGATGTACTCTAAGTAGGAACACAAATTTTGTGCTATCAATGGGATGGAAATTGATTGCTGGTATCTCTTGAAGCTGCATTAAGACCCAGTGGAGGTCAAGGACTTGATGGGGTGCTTGTGGTCGAATCTCTAGTGTGAGGTTGAGCTGCATTAGGCTAGACTCTATAGATGCTATATTTCACAAAACATAATGGATCATTTGGGACTCCCTTCCCTCTAACAAAGCATGGACGTGGAAATTGATCACTACCCCATTATTACCAATCTTAAGCCCATTTCTAAGAGTAGCAAAGATCCTTTGTTGCATGTTGATCCTTGGTGTTCACATTTCTATCAGTTTTCTAAGAGATCTCTCTCATCTGGAGACAAGACTTCAGTGTCCACTCCTCCCTCGCGAGTTGCTGGATGCATGGGGTCTCCCAAAATTTGGTCATTATGCATATAATGCAAAAGGAGATCCTTATAAATCCACAAAGAAAGAAGAGATATCCTTTACAAAACATTTGTTCGTCTAGACAAGCAAGTTAATGAAGGAAAGTCCCACGCCTAGAAAGGATTACTCAAAGTGAGGAGTATGCTAAGGCAAGAAGAGGAAATGAATAGAGAGAAGTCAAAATTAGTTTTCATCAAAGATTGGGGGCCAAAAAGGTTGAAAAGCCTTCAAAAGAGATGTGTAGGCTCCTAAATAAGAAGCACAACAAAGAAGCCCTATCGAGAGTGATTGAAAATTGAGTGTGTTTTGAATATTGATAATTGCAAGTGAGTTCTCAATCACTTTGCAAATTTATTTAGGGTGTCTACCCCTCTCTCCCCTCATAGATGTGATGATTGCTTGGACCTTAGGGTGCTGGCCCATTCTCTTGTACAATTGTTCTTTCTATCAATTAAAGTTTGGGAGAGTAGGCTATTGCCGAACTTCCTTTTGAAAAAAAATGTGACATCCGGGAACATTTTGCAAGAACTTAATTTCTTTCTCGTATCACCATTCTCAAGATTTAAGATGCAAGATGTTATTGACTCTCCCCAAGGATAAAAGACTAGATTTGGAAGGTCTCATGAATGAGTTCTTTCAAGACTTTAAATATGAACCCCCCTCTAATTGATTTATTAGGAGGCTGTGAGCTTTGACACCCTTTTGAGGTGCCCAAATGAAGGTGCAATTAAGGTCATTCATAAAGAGTGCAGCAATAACAGAATAAAAAGCATTGGCTATGGCGCCTAACAGAGAAAACGAGGTATGCAGATTAGTGATCTTGAGACGGACGCAGCAGACGCTTCTGTGAAACTTGGAGAGCATTGGCTATGGCGCCTAACAGAGAAAACGAGGTATGCGGCAAAATCTGCATTGCGTGAAGTGAAACCTTTTGAGGACGCAGCAGACGCTTCTGTGAAACTTGGAGAGCATTGGCTATGGCGCACCCTTCTGCTTCCATCAAGTTTAAAACATCTTAACTACTAAGACCCAAAGTTACATCGCAAAATCCAACCAAAGGTCAAAACCGTCATCACGAACGACAGGTGGTAGCGACAGAACATAGTGGAGGTGAAGGGCGACGACACTACAGCGCTCACTCGCGACAGATTCGTGCCCGTGTGTCGCGGGGGAGCAGTCGGAGTGTCGCTGGGCGCGGGTGTCGCGGGAGCCCACCTATCGCGGGCAGTCGGAGTGTCGCCGTAGCGCGTGTGTCGCGGGGAGCTTTCGAGGTGTCGCCGGGGCCGGTGTCGCCGTGACCCGTGTGTCGCGGGGAAGCCTTCGAGGTGTCGCGCGATTCTTCTGGGACTATCGAGGTGTCGCCACGTGCCACGCGCTCAACGGACATGACGGCTCTTCTCGCGCGGTGCGCCGCCATTGGTTCTAGCGTTACTCCGAGGGCCGCCAAAAGGAATCTCCTCCTTTAAAGTCGGTCAACGATCGATGGACAATCGCCTTAAAGAAGGGGCCGCCAGTGTGGACCTTCCGTGTCTCTTCGTGTTTGGACGGGTTCGTGTGGGCCTGGCATAGTAAACGTATAAAAAAAAAAAAAGAAAAAAGAAAAAAGAAAGAGAAAAGAGAAAGGAGATTCGAAGAAAAAGAAGAGAAAAAATAGAAAAAAAAAAGAGCTATCCTTTAAGGTGGGACGCGCGTGGGCTTTTTCTTTGAGCCCCGTACAGAAGGTAATGTTCAAGTGATCACCACCACTCTCTATCTTGCGACAAACGGCAAGTAATGATCGAGCAATCGTGAGCGCACAACAGACAGCGCCCAATAACGCGTGACTCCACTGTTGACGACGCTCGTGGGCCCCATGGATGTGGCTTCATCATCTCTCGTGAAAAGTAATCGGGCCCCTCCCCCTAGGGAGACCGATATCCTGGCCGCTCAGCTGGAGGGGGGGTCGGGTGCCGCCCCTGGGACATCCGAAAGTGCTGAATCCCCCATCGTGTCCCTCAGTAGACCCGCAGTTCTGTCTGCTCAGGAGGAGCTCAAGAAAGTTTGCCTCGTCGGCCAAGTGTTTGGCCCTAGGCCCCCGCTCGAAACTGTGCGACAATGGCTTCGAAAAGAGTGGTTCCCTCGAGGACTAATTGTTAGCAAATGTCAGTTCTTACCAGCGAACCACATGCTGCTAGTCTTTGAAAATGAAGAGATGGCGTTCCAAGCCCTTAGCGTTGGCACCTGGCAGTTCGGTCGGGCGACCCTCTGCCTATTCAGATGGTCCCCGGACTTTACTCCCGACAAATCAAAATCGCTTCGGTACCCTCTTTGGGTTGAGCTCCCTAACCTTCCTTACTTCTTGTACAACTTCGTGTGGGACATAGTCTCTCCTATCGGCAAGCCGCTGGCTTCACGCGAAGACATTGGTGGTCTCATCTATGAAGGTGCAAGACACTCGTTCAATGCTAGGTGGCACCCCCAAATCTGTGTCGAGGCCGACCTCAGTGCGCCGCTTCCATCAATGATCAAAGTGGACATGGGCGAAGGAGATGTATGGGAGCAGGACATCTCCTACAAAAACCTTCCCAACGCGTGCTTTCGTTGTGGCCAACAAGGTCACAGGATTAAAGATTGCCCTCTCAGGCAAAAAAACAAGCGCTTTCAAGAAGCCTCCAAAACTGCTCAAGACAACATTGCCGACTTGACCCACTCGACCAAGGAAGGGGAAAGCAAGGGCCTCCTTAATCCACAAGCTGATGCGGATGGCTTTATTGAAGTCAGAAGAAGAAGGAAAAGAAGCCCCAGGGCCAACGGTGAGAGAAACAACCTGCCACCTACCCCCTACAGCAATTTGTATTGCAATCTAGGAAAGGAGATCAATGAACTTGACTACCCAGGTGGGAAGCTACTTGAGGTAGACACCTACGACAAAGCCCTAGAGATCCCTAACAATAAAGAAACCCCCCAGGAGGGTTACACTACAAGCAAAGAAGATGGTTTCACCACTAGTAACGAAGACAACATGGATAGTGAAAGTTCCATCATTGGATCGACGATCCCGGATACGGTGCCGAGCACGGGGCCCAAGTCCCCCCAGCAAGGGGCATCCCGCAAAGGAAAACAGCCTATGGAGTTACCCTGGAAAAGCCCCTACAAGAACCGACTTCTAAGTCGGGATCAGATCCCAGCGAAAAAGAAAGACGAAGCCAAGAGAAGAAAGGACAAAGCTCCCTCCCGCAAAGAGGGATCAATACAGAAATGATTGTCATCTCGCTAAATGCTAGAGGGCTAACCGACCCCTCAAGAGCGACCATCATTGGCCAATGGCTTCGCGACATTAGCTTAAACCCAGACTTTATATGTATTCAAGAGATTAAAATTGACGGAGAAGACCTCCAGAAACGGCTCAGACAGGTCTCCTCGGCCCATGTGTGGATCCCAACGAAGCACCAGTGGGGGTCTGGAGGAACGGTTATCGGTGTTAAACAACTCTGGTTTGAAAAGCTTGAGAACTCCATTGAAGATGTAAGTCACCGTTGGATTGTTGTTTCTTTTGGTGCTCCTCTCTGTGTTACTATGGTTTCTTTGTACGCCCCTAACGGGGATTTGGAGAGACTGAACACTTGGGCTTCCTTAGACTCGCTTCCCCACAACGTGCTTATATGTGGAGACTTCAACATGGTGGAGGACCCTATGGACAGATGGATGGGCAAGGGCAGGGTCATCGACAGTCGGGAGAAAGAAACGTGGGACATGACCAAACTCCACTTGGATTTGGTTGAGTTCAAAGACTCGAGTGGCTTTTCCTGGTCGAATCTCCAAGCGGGCGAGGACCTGAGGAAAGCTAGACTCTATAGATGCTACATCTCTCAGAGTTTTACTCATCAGTGGGGCCACCCTACCATCACGCAACGCACTGACCTCACTATCTCTGATCACTACCCGATCGTTATCACTTTTCAACCTTCAAACAAGATCCGCAAGGCTCCGTGGTTCCATGCCAACGCGGCCACCTTCTCTCTCCCCTCCGTCCATCAAGAGATTGCCGATGTGTGGAAGGTGGCGTTCGACTCTGGCTTGGCCCCAGCCAAGTGCTGGAGAAGTGCGGTCGACAAGTCTCGTAAGATCATGATCAGAACTAAGAACATGCTCGAGACTGTGCGGCGGGCTCGTAGGGAAGCCCTTTACCACAGACTCTGGCGGCTCGAGGAGGAAGTGAACAAAGGAAAACGCCAAGCCCAGAAAGGTCTCCGAAAAATCAGAGCAGTGTTGAGATACGAGGAAGAAATACAAAGGAAAAACTTGCAAATCTTCTTCAAGGAGTGGTGGGCTGGCAAAGCCGACAAACCCACCAAAGAGATGTGCCGTATCCTTAAAAGAAAACACAACAGAGAATCGATCCCCCTACTGCTAGACCCTCATGGCAATGTATGCAATTCGGAAGAAGATAATTTTGGCATCATCGAAGGGCACTTTACGAGACTCCTGGGAACCTCGAACCCCCTCTCCCAACATAGAAGGGACTGTTTGGCTGCCATTTCTAGGGTTTCCCCCCGGAGAATACCACCCAACCTCCTCTCCCTACTTCATGCCCCTATCTCTGAATCAGAAATCATTGAGGTCATTGATGCCCTCCCTCTCGGTAAAAGCCCGGGACCCGACGGACTCACTAACGAGTTCTTTAAATCCTTCAAGCTGGTGGTTGCCACCCCTCTTCGGATGGTTTGGCAAGAAGCGCTAAAGTTTGGTGCTCTTCCTTCTTGTCTAAATAATGGAATTATCAAGTTGATTCACAAGAAGGGAGAAAAGAACAGAATCGAGAACTGGCGGCCTATTACGATGCTCCAAACAGGATACAAGATCATCGCCAAAGTCATCGCCAACAAACTCTCGTGCCACCTGAGATCATGGCTTAGTGAGGACCAAAAAGGTTTCATCAAAGGCAGGTCTATCCTGGAAACCATTATGGATATTTGGGAAGGTATTCAATTTGCAAATGAGTCCAATCAAGATGTGGTTTTCCTCAAGATCGACTTTGACAAAGCCTACGACAGGCTAGAATGGGACTATATTCTGCAGTCGCTCCAAGATCTCGGATGTAGTCAGAAATTCACCAAGATGATCGCGACCCTTCTCGGAAATGCAACGACTCAAATTAACGTTAACGGCAAACTTTCGAAGGCGATCCATCTTAAAAGATCTATTAGACAAGGGTGCCCTCTGGCCCCCCTTCTTTTTGCCATCGCCACTGAGGGGCTGAGCAGACTAGTGGCACATCATGTGGAGGCTGGCAATATCAAAGGCCTTCGGCTGCCTCATGACCACGGTCAAATCATCATGAGACTTTTTGCTGATGATATGAACGCGTTCGTTCACAATGATATTACCAGCCTGGAGACCTTCTGGAGGTGTCTTGCTACCTTTTGTGATGCCTCTGGATCCAAAATCAACCACTCTAAGACCGCCTTTAGGGCTATTGTGGGACATCATCCTGGCCTTCTCATTGATCATGGCTGTCAAATCATTCCGCAGGGCCAAATCTTTCGACTTCTTGGAATCCCCTTGGGGTTTGGCGTCTCTATGGAGCAGCGATGGAACTGGGTGCTGGCGAAACTCGAAAACAAGCTCAACTACTGGAGAGGTATGCAAATCAATCTTGCTGGACGTGCGATGGTTATCAACACATTCCTCCTCTCTTCTACCATCTATTTCCTTTCTTGTTGGAGACCGAATGAGCAAGGCCTGTCCAAACTGAATAGTATTTGTAGAAACTTTCTTTGGACGGGCGATCATAACAGAAGGGGGGTGCCTAAAATCAAATGGGCCATCTGCACTAGCCCTAGAGATAGCGGGGGGCTTGGTATCCTGGACATTGGGTGTATGGCTAACAAACTGGCAGCCAAATGGATGATTAAGGCTTGGTGCAATAGGGAGGCCTCGTGGGCCAAGCTGATCTTCAGAAACAAGAATGAGTTGGCCCTCATGGGGATCCCGAACTGGAAGAATCTTGACATCATGACCCTGCTATTGTCCCCGATCCCCGTCTTCCCGAAAGGCTCCAATCTCGTGTGCTCCCTTTGGAAGGGCTGGAATAAAGTCAAAAGCTTCACAAGAATTAGTGAGGACTGGAAGTGGGCGGCCGGAATCAGACAAAACGACTCTATCTGGTTTCCGATACATGGCATCCGGAGTGTGGAGTCGTGGAACATTCAAAATGCCAAGAAGCTATGGAACAAAGGATTCAAAAAATGGAAACACCTCTGGAAACATGACACCAACAGCTGGATCAACTTCAAGGATGTTGACCCTCGCATAAACATCTCCTACGAAGAATGGAACACTTTGCAAAGCAGATGTCTCGCATGGGATCGTCACAAGACTCGCCTTCTCATGGGACACGACACACCGAACTCGCTTGGTCTCAAATGGCACAATGGAAATAGCCTACTCAAAATCCCGAACATCAAAGAAACGGCTGACCACTAGATCAGCCTCAACAAGAAGTGGTGCCTGTCTTGGACGCGGCTTCGGTGGGACATGAAATTCATGGGTATCTGGCACCCCCTTATAGAGACTAAGAAGTCTGTCCTCATATGGCAAATTCTTCATCGAGGAATTTGGACCAACCATAAGGCTAGCAAACTTTGTGGGATCCCTCCTTGGTGCAAACGCTGCCACCGGGCTATCGAAGATGTCCCACACATCTTCCTTACTTGCCCCAACTCCTACAGAATCTGGCAGACGGTTGGAACGAAAATCAGACTTCAAAAACAGCTTAGTTGGAAACAAGTCCTCTTGGGAGAAGCGATCGGCTGCTCTACGACGCTCTGGAACGCCATCAGAGGGGAAGTCCTGTGGAAAATTTGGCGGGAGAGGTGTGCTCTCAACTTCGGCGATCCCCCCAGGGAGTGGTCGATTGAGAAATCACTATTCCTCCTTGGCAAAAGGATTGTCAACAGTAAGAAATCCCCCCCCTTCAGGCATCACCAAGTCCTCCTGTTGATCAACAACAAGCTCAAACCCAAGTGGGCCCCGCATGAGGGCGATGAGAGGGTGATAAACCTTCTCTGTAATGCAACCTAGGATTCAATCAAGCTTCCCCTGCTTTGTGGGATTTGGGGGGTCCCGAGGGCACTAGTCCCCTTCTATTGTACCTTTGTTTCTTAATTTAATTCAAGTCCGGGAGAGTAGGCTATTGCCGAACTTCCTTTACATTAAAAAAAAATAACAGAATAAAAAAATGATGTTCGATCACTAAAATCCAAACCACGTATAAAATTTTCCAAAGTTCTTGCCAACCATGTTTCATGGAATCTTATTTCTTGGATCGATGCTTCATCCAACAGAGTTCAATCCTCAAACCCATTATTGACATTTGGGGGGGATATGAATATGCCAAAAAGTCCTTTTGAAACATTATTTTCCTCAAGATTAATTTCAAAAAAGCGTATGATAGACTTGAGTTGGACTTCATCCTTCAATCCCTAAAAGACCTTGGATGTGGCTAGAGATTCATCAAGTTGGTCTCTACCCTCCTTTGTAATTCTTATGTGTGAATCAACATCAATGTGTAGATTTCTAGGCTTATTCTCCTTAAGCGATCTATGAGGTAGGGTTGCCCATTGGTCCCTTTGTTTTTGTCTATCACTACATATGGTTTCAACTATTTTTTAGTAAGAAAACACAGCTTGGAATGACCAGATGGTGCTCAACCGTTTTACCAATGAAACCAATGTTTTTGTATAGAATGATTTAGGCATAGATTTGGGGTTCTTGCAATGCCGTAACATATTATTTGAAGCATTTGGCCTCTAGAGTTAATCTCTCTAAGACTGATTTCAAGGTGCTTGAGGCTCCATCTCCTTACCTTCTTAGGGATGAAGGTTGGAAAAAGATTTGACAATCAAATCATCACTTTTTGGGCATCTTGATGGGACTTGGGGTTTTTTTGAGTTAGTTTTGGGATTGGGTGCTTGCCAAGCTTGACAATAAGCCCTAGTACTGGTTCTTAAGTAAATGTGGTTGGAATGGACATGGTGATTAAGAATTTCCTCCTCTCGTTGACCATCTACTTTTTGGCCTATTGGACGACAACCTACAAAGATTTGGAAAAGTTGGTAGACATGCATCGAAACTTCTTGTGGACAAGTGACCCTAATAGGAGAGGTATTCTAAATATCAAGTGGGATATTTTAGCTTGAAAAATAAGGGTGACATAGGAATTCTTGATGTGGATGCCTTGACTAATAAGTTAGTGGCCAAGAGGATGATTCAGTTCTAGTGTAACAACCATTCCTCTTGGGCCAAACTTAATTTTAGAAATAACAAGGAACTTTCTCTCATTGGTCTCCCGAGATGGAAAGATGCCAAGATAACTACACTTCTTTTGTTTTCTTATGTTGATTGTCCCTAAGGCTTCGGCCTCTTTCTTTGAGTCATTCGAGGATCCAAACAATACATGGATTGTAACTTCTTAGGGGAGGAATTTCATCCTTTAACCATCACATTAGTGTAAAATCAAAATCAAGATATGGAGATTCTCAATACTTGGTTGTCTATGAATTCCCTACCATTAGACAACATCCTTTGTTGGGATTTTACCATGGTGGAAGATCTCTCTGATAGGTGGAAGAACAAAGCCCATGCTATTCATGGGATGGAGAAATGTTGTTAAGATTAGTTGAAACTTGACCATGATTCGGTCGAGCTCAAGGAATCTCAAAGCTTCCCTTCATCCAAGCTTGACTCTGGCTTGGGTCTGCTCAAACTAGGCTTCGCAAAGGATATGCTCCGTGGTGCCTCATCAATAACTGGTGCTTGCTTCCCTCTCCAATACATCCGAATAAAACTTACTTTAAACCCTCACTACAAAAAGGAAAGATTCATGGTTTCATCTTGATACCATAGTCTTGTCCCTACCCTTAGATCAACATGATAATTTTCCTATCTAATAGCAAGCATTTACGCATCATTCTTCTTTTTTTAAGAAGGTATTGTTGAAAATTAGACCCATGCCATTTTGCATAGTGCACAAAAGCAAATGCAAGCTATCTTGAGAGAGGAAAAAGAGAATCTATATAGATGACTCTTGGGACTAGAGACCGAAGTCAATAAGCGGAACACTCACATAAAAAAAGGATTGCTTAAGATCATAAGCATCCGTAGATACTATAATGAGGTGTATGAAGGTACATGTATACTTTAAAAATTGGTCAGGAGGCAAGGCTAACAAACCTTCTAAAGAAATGTGCAAAATCCTAAAGAACAAGAATATAAAAGAATCTCTTCCTTGGATAGCTGACAACAAGGGTGTGGAAAGTTCCTTGGATGAGGAAAATTGTGTGTTGCTTGTCAACCATTTCAAGAAGCTTCTCAAGATTTCTACTATGCTACCTCTTAGAGGCATGATGCTTACCTCTTAGAGGCATGATTATGGCCACCATCTCAAGACTTAGATCCAAAAAGAATTCTACAAGATATTATGCACTTTCTCAAAACTCCCATGAGTGGTAGAGAGATCCTTGATGTAATCGATACCCTACCCAAAACTAGAAGTCCAAGGCTTGATGGTCTAACTAACAAGTTATTCAAAACCCTTAAAGATGTTCTAGTGGCTCCTCTTTTATTAGTTTGGCATGAGGCAACTATCTTTGGTGCATTTTTGAAATGTTTGAATGAAGGTGTCATTAAGCTCATTCACAAGAAAGACAATAAGAATGTAAATGAGGAAGTCCTAGATTTCCTCATTTCCATTGTTATTGTCTTTCTTGTGAATGATTTTAATGATGCCTTCATTCAAACATCTCGACAATGCACCAAAGGTAGTTGCCTCATGCCAAACTAATAAAAGAGGATGCACTAGAACTTCTTTAAGGGTTTTGAATAACTTGTTAGTTACACCATCGAGCCCTAGACTTCTACTTTTGGGCTATACCACTAGTGAAGAGGATGGTTTCACCACTAGCAATGAAGACAACCTAGATAGTGAGAGCTCCATCATTGGATCAACACTCTCGAAAAAGGTGCTAAATTCACTCCCACAGAAGTCTTCTCATAAGGGGAAACAACCATTGGAAATGCCAGGGAAGAGGCCCCTCAAGGGTAAGATACGTGGTAGGACCCCTCCTTTTTTAGGAAAAAAGACAAGCCCAAGAAGAAAAAAGATAAGCTCCCTCTCCACAAAGAGGGTAACCATCAATAATGATTATCATATCATTTATTGTCAAGGGGCTGATTGACCCCTCAAGAGTGGCTATTATTGCCTAGTGGTCTCGACATAATACCCTAAACCCATATTTCATCTGTATCCAAGAGATTAAAATGCATGGACAAATGACTCAAAGCATCTCTTTGACCCATGTCTAGATTACCACTTCACAACCCAAGGGGGCCGATGACACAACTATTGAAATAAATAACTTTTGGTGGGGTCGACTAGTCAACTCCCATGAGAATCAGAGTCATCGGTGGATTGTTGCCTCCTTCGAGGAACCCAAAGCCCAATGAGATGCCAAAGCCCAAGGGAATCCCAAGAAGCTGGAAAATTTGGCTTGGGGGAATGTTTTGGCAGCCATGTTCAAAGAGAAGGTCAGGCTGGATCCCGACACTAGCTTTGAAAACGGTCTTTGAGTGGTTGATTTTGGATCCAAAGGCTTCACAGAAAGTATCCAAGCACCTCCAAAATGTCTCCAGGCTCGTATAGTTGTTGTGGACAAACACATTCATATCATTCACAAAACGTGCCATGGTGATGTGGCCATGGTTATGGGGCAACGAGAGGCCTTTGATATTACCAACTTCAACCTATTGTTCCATCAGTTGGCTAAGCCCTTCTGTGGTGATGGCAAAGGGAAGGGGAGCCAACAGGAACCCTTGTCCAATCGATCATTTTAACTTGATCACCTTCGAAAGTTAGCCATTAACATTAATATGAGTCAATGCATTTTCCAATAGGGTCGAGATCATCTTGGTGAATTTCTGGCTGCAATCGAGATCTTTAAGTGATTGCCAAATATAGTCCCATTCCAACCTGTCATAAGCTTTGTCAAAGTCGATCTTGTGGAAAACCACATCTTGTCTTGACTCATCTGCGAAGTCGAGACCTTCCCAAAGATCAACTATGGCTTCCAATATTGACTTGCTTTTGACAAAACCGTTTTGTTCCTCGCTTAGCCAAACTCTTAGATGGTTGAAAATTCTATTGGCTATGACTTTAACAACGATCTTATATCCCATTTGAAGCCTCCTAGTCGGACACAAGTTCTCAATTTCGTTCTTTTCCCCTTTTTGTGGATTAACTTGATTATGCCATTGTTGAGACAAGTCGAAAGCATGCCAAACTCAAGTGCCTCTTGCCAGACCAAACAAAAAGGGATGGCCATTACCAAAGTGAAGGACTTAAAGAACTCATTAGTGAGCCCATCCGGCCCCGGGCTTTTCTCACTAGGAAGGGCATCAATAACTTCAATGATTTCTTTTTTCGAGATAGGGGCATCAAGCAGGGATTGAAGGTTGTGTGGGATCCTATGAGATGATACTCTAGAGATGGCCGCCATGCAGTCTTGTCTATGGTGGGAGAGGGGAGTCGAGATGCCCAGGAGTTTCATAAAATGTTCTTCAATGATTCGGATATTTTCATCTTTCGTATTGCATACAATGCCATTTGAGTCTACCGGTAAGGGGATCGATTCTCTATTTTGTTTCCTTTTATGAATGCTACATATCTCTTTGATGGGCTTGTCGGCTTTGCTAGCCCACCACTTCTTAAAGAATATTTGCAAATTTTTCCTTTGTATTTGTTGGAGATAGAGGTCTGCGGTAGCACATGAACAGCACAAGGAAGGAGAAGAAGCTTGAAGCACAACACAAAATATTAAATGTATTACTAGAGAATGTACAAAGATAAGGAGCCCATTAGGGCAATAGGCGTATATACAAGCCGGGGGAAAAAACCTCCTAAAGAGGGAAAAAAGTGGCCCGGCAGTCCTAGTGTGTTCACACACATCACTACCTAAATATGTCAACAAATCCCCCCTGGGAGTGATGCAGTGAACAAGGAGCTGGCACTCATGTATAAGGAAGTGCCAAGCTATGTGGAAATCAGTCCACAAAAGGAAGTAAGCCCAAAGCTTTGCAAAAAGCTTCAAACTTCTTCCTAGGTAGAGCCTTCGTGAAAAGGTCTCCAATGTTCTCCTACGTGGGCACATATGCCAAGCTGATCTCCCCAACAGAGAACCTCTCCCTGACATAGTGATAATGCACCTCAATGTGCTTAGTGCAAGCATGGAACACAGGGTTCCTCGCAACTGCCAATGTGCTTTGACTGTCAATGAAGATGGTGGTGGCAGAAGACTGACCAACACCCAAATCAGCCATAAGATGTCTGAGCCACAAACACTCAACAGTCGCTGTGAAAGCTGCCCTATACTCAGCCTCACAACTGGAAGTGGCCAGAGTAGGCTGCTTCTTGCTCAAGCAAGATATACATGAGCTAGCAAGCAAGAAGCAAAAGCCACTAGTGGACACACGAGTGTCATAGCAACCAGCCCAATCAGAGTCAAAAAAAGCATGCAAATCTGGCGGTAGTGATCCCCCCTTGGGATAAAACAACCCAAGTAGTTGAGTACCACTCAAGTAGCAAAAGATGCGCTTAACCGCATACCATTGCTTGACTCGTGAGCAATGCATAAACCTGATGGAGAGTGTTAATCTCCAAAAGACAAAGTTACTCTTGTAGTAAGAGCACCTCTATAACAAGAATAGCTCAAACCTTCACCAATTTTAGAGGATCCATGATCAATTATAAAGATTTTGAAAAATATGTGAGGGAGATGACTACATAGAAAGTCTGCTGCACATATCTCTCACATTAACTTATCAATTGTGTAAGTTTTGTATGAAACTTGCACAAGGTGTTGCCTATAGTTTGTGCACCTTCTCCAAGTTGAATCACTCCAAAAGATTCAGTATACCTTGAGAAATGATCTCAACAAGTTACCTATGTCTAAAACTGCACTTCTGAGAAGTCAATTTAGACATCTATAACTTTTAACACTTGATTCTCTCAATATAGAACCCATTTATGAAAATGCTTTTAGCCACAAATAGCTTACCTTCCAACTTAAAGATTGAGTGCTTGCTTGCTCAAAACTTTACACTGTGGAAGGAGAACTGACCAAAACTTTAACATCAAATTTTGTGCCTGTTTCAGGAACCAGTGAACTCTTCTTCACATATGAATGTTCCTACACATAATTCTCACAACCTGTTTACAATTAGGCTCTCAAACTTTAACCATAGACTCATTAACTATGAACTTAGACATCTACAAAAGGATCTCAAAATGATCAAGCACAGTAGGAGAATGCACAGAAACATCGGGTGCAATTTTCTTTCATTCCTGAAGGAATTTACAACTGAGTGATGAGAGAGACTCAACTCACTTGTAGGATGTCTAATTACTCATACAACTACTGATTTCTCTATTCTCATGCTCTCTCATATTTGCCCCGACATTACCTTTATATATATATATATAGGGGCAAATATTTACAAGTTCATGACTATACAAAAGTATAAGTGAACTATCTCTGTATTAATGTACATATGTGTACACCTCTTCATCTTCTGGATGTATTCTTCCTTCATGCTTCACAACTTGAACCTGTTTCTTTAGTCCTTGACTTCAATTCTTCATTAAAACATCAATTGTTGATTGCCTTGCACCAACAACTCCCCCTCAATCATCAATTGAGGTTTTCTCTATCTTCTTTATACGTGCCATGTCTTTGAATCTCTATAGCTTTGGTCCATCCAAGCTTTTGGTTAGCATATCAGCTATCTGATCTTTTGTTGGTCAATCTCTTTATCCATCACCTTCTCTCTTAGGAAATGGTACTGAATCTCAATGTGTTTGGTCCTGGCATGAAAAACAGGATTAGCAGCTAAATACAATGAACTCATGTTATCTCCATGAATAGTATGTGTACTCTGAATGATGTCAAAACTCTTCATCAGAGTCTTAAGCCATATCACTTCCTTTGCAGCTTCAACCATCCCTTTGTACTCTGCTTCTGTAGATGATAAAGCAACTGTGTGTTGCTTCTTTGAACACCAAGAAATTAACTTATCTCCCACATAGCACAAGTATCCATAAGTTGATCTCCTATCATCTGGATTACCTGCCCAATCTGCATCACTATATATCTTGATGTTTGTATCTGATGTAAAACCATAATACAAACCCTCTTTGAGTGTACCATTAATGTACCTCAACACTCTTTGACCTACAATCCAATGTTCTTTCCTAGGGCAATGCATGAATTGAGACAAAAAAAACTCCAACTGCATATGACAAGTCAAGCCTAGTTAATGTAGCATAGATCAGACTACCAACCAAACTTTGATATAGTTTCATGTCCTTGAACTCTTCACCTCCATATCTGCTCAATTTATGATTCACCTCCATTGGAGTAGGTGCTACCCTGCAATCTTTCATCTTAAACTTGATCAACAAGTTTCTCAAATACCTTTCTTGAGTCACATACACTCCATGTTGAGTGTATGAAATCTCCATGCCCAAGAAATATGACAAGTCTGCCAAATCACTGATCTTGAATTCTTTCTCCATTTGCTTCTTTAGGCTTTGAATGCCTTTCTCATCTGTACCTATAAGAATTATATCATCAACATATATACACATGTAAATAAATCCATCATCACTTGCTTTAACAAGCAAGCTACTATCTGCCTTTGACACTTGAAATCCAAGTTCTCTCAAGAACTTCACAAGTCTATAATTCCATGCCCCTAGGGCCTGCTTCAAACCATACAAAGCTCTCTTGAGCTTACATACATACTCTGGATACCTTTCATCTCTAAATCCTTGGGGTTGCTCCATGAAAACATCATCTGAAATATAACCATTTAAAAAAGCATTCTTCACATCTAATTGACATAATTTCCAACCTTTACATGCAGCAATGGCTATGAGTGTCCTGATGGTTGTCATCTTTGCCACAGGACTATATGTTTCATCATAATCAATACCATATGTCTGAGCAAACCCTTTCACAACTAGTCTAGCTTTATACCTAGACACACTTCCATCTACAAATCTCTTTGTCTTGTAGACCCATTTGCATCCAATGATCTTCTGACTATTTGGTTTAGGAACCATTTCCCATGTCTGATTCTCCATCAATGCATCATACTCCTCTTGCATAGCTTCCTCCCAATTCTCCTTACCTTTTGCCTCTTCATATGTAGAAGGGTCTTCATCTGCCTTCATCATATAAGCATAATCTTTGGTAGCCAAAAAAGAAGTGTCATAGCTATACCTTGTAGGTTGCCACTTGTGTCTTGATGACCTTTTGAGTTCTCCACTCCCTGAGGTTTTTGGTTCATCACACTTAGGATCAAATCTTGGCATTTCTTCAACTTCAACCTGTACTTCATTATTCTCCTCTTCATCAAATATCTGAACCTTTGATTTACCTTTCTTTTGGTTCACAACTTCTTCATCACCTGCATTAATATTGATTGTACTTGCATACCAAGTACCTTGCTCATCAAATGTAACATCCTTTGATACAAGGAATTGTTTTGTGGATGGACTCCACAACCTATATCCTATCTACTTATCATCATAACCAATGAGTACATACTTTTCAGCTTTAGGTTCCAATCTGTGCCTTAATTGTGATGGCACACATGCATATGCCAAACATCCAAATACTTTGCAATGATCCAAGGTAGGTCTCTTACCCCACCAAGCTTCATAAGGTGTCATACCCTGCAAGTCTTTACATGGTAACCTATTAACCAAATAAGTAGCTGTATTTACAGCCTCATCCCACAAATAATTAGGGCAATTTTTCTCCTTCATCATTGACCTTGCAAACTCAACAATAGTTCTATTTCTTCTCTCTACTACACCATTTTGTTGAGGAGAGTACCTGCAAGTAACCTCTCTCTTAATACTTGCATTCCACAAGTAATCATTGAACTCATTAGAGAAATAATTTCCCTCTCCATCTGATCTTAGTCTCTTCAACTTATGACCTGTAATTCTCTCTGCATACACATGATAGTGTTTAAATGTATTGAATACTTCTGATTTATCTTTGATCGCATATATAGTGATCCATCTGGTAGCATCATCAACATAAATCACATAATACCTTGAACCATTGATACTAAAATCTTTTGATGGTCCCCACACATCTGTGTGTACCAATTCAAGCTTCTCTGAATACATAAAACCATGCTTGGAATAAGATTGCTTATTGTGAAGAGATGGATAGGTATGTGCTTGAAGATGAAGAGGTGTTGCAAAATCCTTGATCTACACCAGCCAAATGAACTCCAGGAGTATATGGTGGGCCCTTTTAGCTTGCCAATGGATGTATTAGACACCCTATGTACCTTGGAAGATCACTCTCAAGAAGATAGATCAAAACAGATAAGTTGGAGTTAGCTCAGAGGTGAAAACTTGCTATTCTTGGTTCATACACCTGTCCAGTGTTTTACATAATTCTCTGAGCACAGCAGCAATTAGCTTAATTCCTCTTGGGGAAGTCTAGGTAACTTAAAGAGCTAACTTTCAAGAGTAATCTCATAAAAAATAATGAACCACACACTGAGAATGAGTTTTAACAACTGATGACATCATCCCGATTTTCACGGGCTGCTACAGTTTGAGACCAGTGAGCAGAAAAATCAACATAACTCAAAATGTAGGAATCCAATGATTATGAACATTTGTATGGTTATACTAGACTATAAGCTGAATCCAAAAAGCTTTAAATCACTGAATTTGGATAAGTAACCACTGAGAAACACCTCTGACAAGATGAGTGAAAAAGTCGGGTACCTGACAGAGAAGTGAAGATGAACAGACCCTGTTGACTTCAAATGAACATAACTGAAGATTGCAACATCCAAATGACATGAAAATTTTTGAGCATATAGTAGACTTATAGAGCTAACGTTACCAAGTTAAATCACTAAAAATGATGCACCAAGCTCAGAGAAAACATCTCTGCAAGCTGACTGAGAAAAACTGAGAGTAATGGCAGTGAGTAGTACACTTCACAAGAACATGGAAAGATGAACTCAAATAATCATGAAAATGAAAATATATTGCTTGTACAATACAATGACTTACTGATACTTATGTGTGCCTTGTAATCACACCTTGATATGGCATAAAGCCCAGCTCTTGGAGGTCTTCACATATGTCTCTCTAACCACGACTAAAACTGCCATCTATTTATAGTTGAGTTTGGGAGGCTAACTTCCCTCAATTACTTTCCAATCAATCAATGATTGATTTGATTCTCTACCTACCACAAATCACGAATTCGTGGCTCCTCTTTCCATTCTTGATCAAGTGGACTCAACCACTTAAGATTCTTTCACTTTTACATTAAGTAAACTCTTCAAAAGTTACAAGAGGTAGTTCACAAGTGAGCTTTACATAGTCTTCATTTTAAGGCTTTTTCTATGACTTTGTGGGACTCAAGCCAATACTTAGGCTTGTCATAGACTTGCTCCAACAGCTCCCCCTCAAGCCAAGTATGCTTGAGGTCTTCAATCTTCCAAAATTACCTGCAAACCAATCATAGCCTTGAATTTGCAAAGCTTTGTACCATCCAATGCTTTGGTTAGAATATCTGCACATTGTTGATGAGTGGACACATATGATATTTGAATCTCTTTGCTTAGAACCTTTTCTCGTACATAGTGATAATGAACTTCAATATGTTTAGTCCTTGCCTGAAAAATAGGATTAGCAGCCAAATGAATAGAACCCATATTGTCACAAAAAATAGTTGGAGTTCCAAACTCCAATCCAAGATCTTTGAACAATGTCTTCATCCACATAGCTTCTTGAGTAGCTATGGCAAGACCTCTGTATTCAGCTTTAGTAGAAGAGAGAGCAACTGTGGGTTGCTTCTTGGATGACCATGTAATAAGCTTTGAACCTGCAAAGGTAAGATAACCTGAAGTGCTCCTTCTATCTTCCTTGGAGCCAACCCAATCTGCATCGGAAAATAGCTTCAAACCTAAATCAGATACATAAGGATAATAAAGTCCTTCATTTATGGTTCCTTTGAGATACTTGAGAATCCTTTTGGCAGCATCCATATGTGGTTTCCTTGGTGTGTGCATAAATTGACTTAGCACACTCACACTGTAACATATATCTACTCTTGTCAATGTGGCATAGTTGAGACTACCCACTAGACTTTGATATGATGTGATGTCCTCTATGAGTTCACCTTCATGTGAGCTCAATTTGTGATTGACCTCCATTGGAGTATCTGCAATCTTACAGTCTTGCATCTTGAATTTTGCCAACATGTCCTTAATGTACTTTCTTTAAGTGAGAAACAAACCATGATCTTTGTAGACAACTTCCAAACCTAGGAAGTAGGTAAGTGAACCCAAATCACTTATCTTGAACTCTTCTCTCATCTGATCTTTGATCTTCTTCATACCATCTGCATCATTTCCTGTCAATATAATATCATCTACATATAGACATAAGTAGATGACCTCAGAATTACTCTTTTTAATAAAGAGTGAAGGATCTGCCTTGCTTGGTTGAAAGCCTTTGTCCTGCAAGAATGAAACAAGCCTGAAATTCCAAGCTCTTGGAGCTTGCTTGAGACCATACAATGCTTTGTTAAGTTTACACACATAATCAGGATAAACTTGATTCTCAAAACCAGGTGGTTGTGCCATATATACCTCTTCTGTTATCCAACCATTCAAGAATGCATTCTTTACATCTAGTTGAAGTATCTTCCAATTCTTGGAAGAGGCAATACTAAGCAAAACCCTAATAGTAGGCATCTTTGCCACAGGAGAGAAGGTCTCCTCATAATCAATTCCCTGAGTTTGTGCAAAGCCTTTTGCTACAAGCCTTGCCTTATACCTGTTAATTGAACCATCAGAATTCTTCTTGAGTTTATAGACCCATCTTGAGCCTATTACCTTCATGGATGAAGTCTTGGGCACCAAATCCCAAGTGTTGTTTTCCTCAAGTGCTTCAATCTCTTCCTTCATTGCATGCTTCCATTCTGTTTTTGCTTTGGCCTCTTCAAATGATGATGGATCCTCTTGGTTTATGTCCTATGCTATGTAGATAGAATGTTTAGTTACTAATGAGGTGTCAAACCCATACCTTTCTGGTTTTTTCTTTTCCCTCATAGATCTTCTTAGGCCATGATGTGATGATTCTGCCTCATGTCCAAGTTCCTGCAATTTTGCTTTACCTTTAGACTTCCATGCTTTGACCTTTTCCATGTGAGATTCTTCATCATCCTCTGAGGTGTCTTGTTCTTCAATCTTTGGTTGTTCTCTACCAAGCTTTGGAAAATCTCCTTCAAGATCATATGGTAAATTGACCTTCCTACATGAATCTCATGAATTGTTCTCATCAAAAACTACATCTCTACTTACCAAGAATCCTTTGTTGGTAGGGTTGTATAACATGTAGCCCTTTTGATTGTTGTCATATCCAATAAATACACACCTTTCTGCCTTTGGATCCATCTTGTCTCTAACCTGTGAAGGAACATGAGAAAAAGCAATACATCCAAAAATTTTACAATGATCTAAGCTTGGTCTTCTTCCATTCCAAGCCTCATATGGAGTCATCCCATCAAGGGATTTTGAAGGCAACCTGTTAATCAAGTAAGTGGCTTTAGATACAGCCTCAGCCCATAAGTAATTAGGTAAATGCTTTTCATTTAACATAGACCTTGCAGCTTCAACAATTGTCCTATTCCTCCTTTCTGCCACTCCATTTTGCTCAGAAGTGTACTTTGTAGTTACCTCTCTTTTGATTCCTCTTTCTTGAAGAAAAGAATCAAAATCATGGGAGAAGTATTCTCGCCCTCCATCTGACCTTAGCCTTTTTAGTGATTTACCTGTTTGATTCTCCACAAGAGCCAAATATCTTTTGAAACATGAAAAAACTTCATCTTTGTGTTTCATAAAGAATAGGATAGTCCATCTGCTACAATCATCAATAAAGGAAACATAATACCTTGATCCAGATATTGAAGCTTCCTTGCTAGGTCCCCATACATCTGTATGAACCAACTCCAAGAGATCTCCATGCATATAACCTTTCTTCATGAATGGTAACCTGTGAGACTTTCCAAATTGACATGCACTACACTTATAAATCATATGTTGTTTTGACAAATTAGGAAGTCCAAGTACACTTTGGTCCCTGCAGATTTGCTTTAATGACCTTTCACCAATATGTGCTAACCTTTTGTGCCATACTTCCAATTTTGTGAGTGTCTGACTACCATAATGAAAGAGAGAAATGTTTCTAGTGTCCTGTAATTCAAATGTGAACAATCTACCTGTCTTTTCACCTTTTGCAATTTTTCTGAATCCTTGACTTGGATCTTCAACAAATGCTCCTGCTTTTGTGAACCTCAGTTGCAACCCTTTCTCTACTATCTGCCCAACACTTATCAAATTCTTTGTAATGGTAGGGACATAGAGTACCTTACTGAGTAGGTTGATGTTTCCATCAGGTGCTTTGACATTGCCTATTTTCTCCACAGGATGTTTTGTATCATCTCCTGTTTGTACCTCATGCTTATTCCTTGGATCTTCTAAATCTGTTAGGAGTGCCACATTTCTTGCCACATGATTTGAACAACCTGAATCTATGTAGAAAACATGCTCATCAGATTTACCTTGTGGCATAGCCATGTTCATGATCAATAATGAATCCTCTTTGTTTGAGTCTTCTGTGTAGTTATTGTAGTCTCTCCTTCCTTTGTAGCCTCCTTGATAGTTTGAATGATTGTAGTTGTTGTAGTTGCCATGATAATTGTTGAACCTTCCTCTTGAGTAGCCATAACTTCCTCTATTGTATCCTCTACCTCTTTGATTCCTGGAATTCTTAAAGCAATTTTCAGTTGTATGATTAGTTAATCCACAAATAGAACATGAGTTGGAGTCTTGGGATCTCCCCCTGCCTTGTCTACCTCCTCTTCCTCTACCTCTGCCATGTCTTCCTCTACCTACATAGTTAGCTTGATATGTACCTGCTTCATCATCCACTTTCTTTGCTTTTCCTTTGTTATCTTTGGAACTGCTTTTATCAGTGTATAAAGCTGAAGATTGATTACCTTTAGAGCTTTCTCCATTTTTGATAAGCTTTGCCTCTTGAGTAAGTAGTTGTCCAATGAGTGTATTGAAATCAGGTACATGCATGTCCATGTACAAATCCATAGCTATGGTGAATGCTTCCCACTTGTCATCTGCCTTCAAGCCATTGATGACCTGCCTTACAATTTGCTCTTCATCTATTACCTCTCCAATACTTCCCAACTGATCTGCTATGTCCTTGAGCTTTGTGACAAAATCAATCACATTTTGTTTGGGAGCCTTCTTGAGAGCTGTGAAATCCAGCCATAGTTGATGCTTCCTAGCTTTAGTACTTGAAGAAAAGAAAGCTTCAAGTGCATTCCACACTTCGTGAGATGTCTTACAACTTCTAATGTGAGGCAACAAAAAATCTGAGATAGAGTTGAGGAGATAAGACCTTGCAAGTGCATCCTTGGAGCACCATGTGCTCAATCTTTCTTGCTCTTCTTGTGTTGGTTGACTTTTGTTCCTGAAACTTGGCATAACTTCATTTCCAGCCACATAACCATATAAACTTCTACCTTGGAGATAGGCTTCCATTCTTAATGACCAAGCTGAGTAGTTACCTCTGTCTAATTTGTCAATTGATGAAGGAAATCCATCTGCCATGTTGTCCAACCTTGCTCTGATGCCACTGTGAAGAGATGGATAGGTATGTGCTTGAAGATGAAGAGGTGTTGCAAAATCCTTGATCTACACCAGCCAAATGAACTCCAGGAGTATATGGTGGGCCCTTTTAGCTTGCCAATGGATGTATTAGACACCCTATGTACCTTGGAAGATCACTCTCAAAAAGATAGATCAAAACAGATAAGTTGGAGTTAGCTCAGAGGTGAAAACTTGCTATTCTTGGTTCATACACCTGTCAAGTGTTTTACATAATTCTCTGAGCACAGCAGCAATTAGCTTAATTCCTCTTGGGGAAGTCTAGGTAACTTATAGAGCTAACTTTCAAGAGTAATCTCATAAAAAATATTGAACCACACACTGAGAATGAGTTTTAACAGCTGATGACATCATCCCGATTTTCACGGGCTGCTACAGTTTGAGACGAGTGAGCAGAAAAATCAACATAACTCAAAATGTAGGAATCCAATGATTATGAAAATTTGTATGGTTATACTAGAGAGTAAGTGGAATCCACAAAGGTCAAAATCACGGAATTTGGATAAGTAACCACTGAGAAACACCTCTGACAAGATGAGTGAAAAAGTCGGGTACCTGACAGAGAAGTGAAGATGAACAGACCCTGTTGACTTCAAATGAACATAACTGAAGATTGCAACATCCAAATGACATGACAATTTGTGAGCATATAGTGGACTTATAGAGCTAACTTTACCAAGTCAAATCACTGAAAATAATGCACGAAGCTCAGAGAAAACATCTCTGCAAGCTGACTGAGAAAAACTGAGAGTAATGGTAGTGAGAAGTACACTTCACAAGAACATGGAAAGATGAACTCAAATAATCATGAAAATGAAAGTATATTGCTTGTACAATACAATGACTTACTGATACATATGTGTGCCTTGTAATCACACCTTGATATGGCATAAAGCCCAGCTCTTGGAGGTCTTCACATAGGTCTCTCTAACCACGACTAAAATTGCCATCTATTTATAGTTGAGTTTGGGAGGCTAACTTCCTCCAATCACTCTCCAATCAATCAATGATTGATTTGATTCTCTACCTACCACAAATCACGAATTCGTGGCTCCTCTTTCCATTCTTGATCAAGTGGACTCAACCACTTAAGATTCTTTCACTTTTACATTAAGTAAACTCTTCAAAAGTTACAAGAGGTAGTTCACAAGTGAACTTTACATAGTCTTCATTTTAAGGCTTTTTCTATGACTTTGTGGGACTCAGGCCAATACTTAGGCTTGTCATAGACTTGCTCCAACACTTATGAGCCTTACCTAATTGAGATGCCTCACATCTGTATGTCATATGTTGACCTACAACATTAGGCAATCCAAGCACTGAACCATTGTTAACCATGTCTTTGATACCTCTTTCATTGAAATGTCCAAGCCTCTTGTGCCAAAGATCTAACTCAGAGATCTTATGCCCTCCATAAGTGAACAAGGCATGACCAACATTACCTTGAATCTTCAATGTGAACAATCTTCCTTCTTTCTTCCCTGAAACAACCTATTTATACCCATTGCTAGGGTCTTGCACAAACACTCCTTCATTAGTGAATCTAACTTCATAACATTTTTCAACAATTTTTCCTACACTTATTAGATTCTTAGGAATTGTAGGAACATACAAGACCTTACTCAAGAGAGTGCTACCATCCTTGGCCTTCACTCAATCCAATTGACTTCACATTGTTCTTTGTATTGTCACCTGTTTGAACTACATAATTAGTTACCTTATTCTCCAAATCAGTCATCAAGGCTATGTTGCCACTCAAGTGATTGCTACATCCTGAGTCAATGTAGAAGACTCTTTGGTCTTCACTTTGCCTTTCACAAGTTGCATTCGTTATCAATGTTGAATCCTCCTTCTGATCTGAAGCATAATTGTAGTAGGTATTATTGTATTGTTGACTTTGGAATCCTCTACCTACATTTCTTCCAAAGTAACCTCTACTACCTCTACCTCTGAAATTACCTCTTTGATTTCTGCCACCTCTTCCTCTTGAATTAAAATTCTGATTATATCCACCATTTGTCTGAGTATTATGCCAACAATCATTAGCTAAGTGATTTGTCTTACCACAAATCGAGCAAGCTTTGACTCCATCTTTATTACTCCTGCCTCTTCCTCTACCTTTGCCACCTCCTCTTCCTCTTAGGAAGTTGGCTTGACTAGTTGTGCCTTCATCTCCATTTTCTTGTTGCTTCCCTTTGCTATTTTTCTTCTTATCCTTTGAATACATTGCATGACCTGCACTTTTGTCACCTTCACCTTTGACATCCTGCTCAAAGGTTAACATATGTCCTAGCAATTGATTTAAGTCATGAGTAAAATGATCAAGTGATAATTCAGTAGACAAAATGAATGGCTTCCATTTGTCATCACCTCTCAACCCTGTGAGAATTTGCCTTACCAATTTATCTTCCTCAATGTCTTCATCAACTGCTCCTAATGCATCTGCAATGTCCTTCATCCTTGTTACATAGTCTGAGATGGATTGAGAAGCCTTCTTCTTGAAAGTGGTAAATTCTGCCCACAAAGATGCCTTCCTTGACTTTGTGGTGTTTTGAAAATGCTCCTCCAAAGAATTCCATATATCACTTTCACTTTCAAGACCTCTAATGTGAGGTAGCAAGTATTCATTGACTGCCATATAGATAATGCTCCTAGCTTGAGCATCTCTCTTCATCCAATTCTTCAAATCTGATAATTCCTCCCTAGTTGGAACACTAGGATCTCTGAATTGAGGCTTTTCTTCTTCACCTGTAATATAATCTATCAAGTCTTTGCTCATAAGATGAGCTTCCATCCTCATTGACCATGCTGGATAGTTCTCTCTATCCAACTTCTCTATTTGAAGAGAATCTCCCATTCTTTCTTCACCTGTATATTGAATTCTTCAAACTGTATGAGTAATAGATGTAACTTTACTTCGAATAATGTTCCTTTTGTCTTCCTTGATGTCGTATAACCTCCTTCTCAAGCTTTGCCCTCAAGCTTTCACCTTTTGAACCTTCACATGTTGAATTCTTTGCACCTGTAGCAGTCGGGGTCCTTCAATTTTGATACTTCCTGCTCTGATACCACTGATGGAGAGTGTTAATCTGCAAAAGAACAAGTTACTCTTGTAGTTAGAGCACCTCTATAACAAGAATAACTCAAACCTTCACCAATTTTAGAGGATCCATGATCAATTTTAAAGATTTTGAAAAATCTGTGAGGGAGATGACTACACAGAAAGTCTGCTACACATATCTCTCACATTAACTTATCAATTATGTAAAGTGATTTATGAAACTTTGCACAAGGTGTTGCCTACAGTTGGTACACCTTCTCCAAGTTGAATCACTCCAAAAGATTCAGTATATCTTGAGACATGATCCCAACAAGTTACCTATATCTAAAACTGCACTTCTGAGAAGTCGATTTAGACACCTATAACTTTTAACAATTGGTTCTCTCAATATAGAACCCGTTTATGAAAATACTTTTAGCCACAAATAGCTTACCTTCCAACTTAAAGATTGAGTGCATGCTTACTCAAAACTTTACACTATGGAAGGAGAACTGACCAAAACATTAACATCAAATTTTGCGCCTGTTTCAGGAACCAGTGAACACTTCACATATGAATGTTCCTACACATAAATTCTCATAGCCTGCTTACAATTAGGCTCTCAAACTTTAACCATAGACTCATTAACTATGAACTTAGACATATACAAAAGGATTCTCAAAATGATCAAGCACAGTAGGAGAATGCACAGAAACATCGGGCGCAATTTTCTTTCCTTCCTAAAGGAATTTACAACTGAGTGATGAGAGAGACTCAATTCACTTCTAGGATGTCTAATTACTCATACAACTACTGATTTCTCTATTCTCATGCTCTCTCATATTTGCCCCGACATTATGTTTATATATATATATAGGAAGATATTTACAAGTTCATGACTATACAAAAGTATAAGTGAACTATCTCTGTATTAATTTACATATGTGTACACCTTTTCATCTTCTGGATGTATTCTTCCTTCATGCTTCACAACTTAAACTTTTTTCTTTAGTCCTTGACTTCAATTCTTTGGTAAAATATCAATTGTTGATTGCCCTGCACCAACAAAACCTGCTCATCTGTGAGACAACAAATTGAATATCTCACCGAGTAATGCATAAGTAAATCAAGCATCCAACAGCCTGCTGATAGAGAACAACATCAAATTCATCTCAAGCATCATGAAGACTCAATCATAAACCTGTCTCCATAGGAGTGGCAATAGGCTTACCGTCTTCAAGGCCAAAACGCTGCAATAATGTGTCAATATACTTTGTTTGACACAAAGCCATTCCACCATCAACTTGCATAAACTGAATGCCCAAATAGTGATGAAAATGCCCCAAATTAGACATCTCAAATGAGGCATGCAAATCAGCCTTAAAATCAGCAATATGCTTCTCAATAGGACCAGTGAGCAGCACGTCCTCAACATAGACAACAATGATCAGAAGTACATCATTAGCACGCTTAACATATAAGGTGCTTTCAGTTGGACTGTTCTCAAAACCATGTGCAATCAGATAGGCATGTATCTTCTCATACCAAGCACATGGTGCTTGCTTCAAACCATATAATGCCTTCTTTAACCTGCACACCTTGTTTTCATGCCCTTTCTACACAAAGCCACGAGCCTGAAAAACATACACTTCTTCATGCAAGTCACCAGTCAGAAATGTTGTTTTAATGTCCAACTGATGTACATTCCAACCATGATGAGCTGCAAGTGCACAGATGCTACGAACAATAGTCATTCGACAAGTAGGTGCAAAGTTCTCATCAAAATCAATGCCTCTTTCCTACGCATAACCCTTTGCAACAAGTCTAGCCTTATACTTGTTAACTGTACCATCAAGCTTACACTTCATCTTGTATACCCACTTAGTCCTAATGGCCTTCTTGCCAGGAGGCAAGTCACATAAAGAACAAGTACCATTCTTCATTATAGCATCATATTCAGATTGCATAGCAGCCATCCAATCCAATTTTCTGAATTTTATGCTTCATCAAATGAAACACGCTCATTCTCATCAGAGAGACTAGATTCAGCCATAGCATAGCAATCTGATGAAAAAGAGGCACTATGAGAGCCTGAACGAGTACGATATGACAAAGGTGCATCTAATTTGCTATCACTCAAAGTCTGCACCAGCCATTTTGGCATAGTTTTTGCTTGCTCAATATGAGCTCTCTCATCAACTAGTGCACCATGTAAATCTTCATAAAAAATGGAATGATTTGCATCATCACATGAAACCTGCAAAGGCTGAGAAGTTGCCTCATTGGGACCAGCACTAGACTGTCCACTTGTAAAAAGAGGCAGCAAAGTATCATACATATCTTTGGAGCTAACAGATGTCTCCTTAGTACATGAAAGCAATGGATGAATAGCATCTTCCACAAAAACAACATCACGGCTAACCAAAATGCGTTTAGTCTGTGGATGATACAGATGATAGCCTTTACTTTCTGAACTGTATCCAACAAAAATACATTTTATTGCTTTATCATCCAATTTTCTGCAATGTTGTTCACACACTAATGCATACGCCAAACAACCAAAAACACACAGATAAGCAACGGATGGCTTGCAATCATGCCAAGCCTCATATGGAGTGATAGACTGTAGCGCTTTAGTGGGAAACGTGTTCAGTACATATGCTGCACACATGATAGCCTCAAGCCAGAAACTATGTGGTAAAGCCTGACTCTTGACCATACACCTTGCCATCTCCATGAGTGAACTATTCTTTCATTCAGCAACTCCATTCTATTGAGGTGTATACGACACTGTACATTGGTGTTTTATCCGACGTTTAGCTAGAAATGCATTAAAATCAGAAGACATATATTCCCCCCCTCAATCGAAACGGAGGGTGCCCATTTTACATGCTGATAGATTTTCAGCAAAAACTAAAAACTCTTTGAAGCACATGAACACTTCGGACTTTTCCTTCAATGGATATACCCATGCATGCCTGGAAAAATCATCAATGAAAGTCATGAATTAAAGATAATTTCCAAAAGAAGGTGTCTACATAGGACCAGAGACATCACTAAGTATAAGCTGCAATTTCTGAGTAGCCCAAAATCAACCATCTTTTGGAAATGAGGAATGCTGCATTTTGCCCAAAATACAACCTTCACGAACATGTTTTCTAGGTGCCTCAAGTTTGGGCAAAGAGGACACCATTTCAGATTTCTGCAGGCGTAGCAAACTAGTAAAATTCAGATGACCAAAGTGTGCATGCCAAAGCTTTGCATCTGATGTAGCTTGATAATCATGTACAACACATGCCAAATCATTCAGAGATCTTTCATAGTCTATGAGCTTATACAACCCACGGCATAAAATGCCAAAAGCAATAATCACATCACCATTTGAAAGATCATGAACTGTACACCTTTCATCAACAAATTTCACAACCAAGCCAATCTTGGCTAATGCAGAAACTGATAACAGGTTCTTCTTGATCCTTGGCACAAATAAAGCATCTAAAAAAGTGAAACAATTACCATCAACAGTAGTCGAAATGATCTTACCAACTTCCATAACACGATAAGAGGAGTTGTTGGCACATGTAACAGTATTCCCTGTAGGGGCATGCTCGAGTGAAGAGAAGAAACTGCGCTGCAAGGTAATATGTTTGGTCGCCCCACTGTCAAAGTACCAACCATCTGAGTCTACTACAGACATGCACTGCTCATGAGAAGATGGATCAAAACTGCAGACAAAAGTAAACGCCCATTCTTCTTCCTACACAATATTAGCAGACTCTATTTTTGGTGTAGAGGCCTCTGCAACAACCATTATAGCCTCGTTCTTCTTTGCCACTTTAGTAGCGAGTTTTGGACACTTCTTTATGATATGATCATTCCCTTTACAGTACTTGCAAAACAATTTCTGCTTTTTTTATTTCTTCTCATCTTTATCTTCCTTCTTCGAATGTGCAACATTTGCAGATCTCTGCTCACTAGTTGAAGAGCTCCATTTTCCTTTGCCCTTCTGACTAGCCAGGAAAGCTTGATCCGCAACATGCATAATGGACCTGTTCTGCTTGGAATGATCTTCTTGCAACAGAACAGAGACTAACTCCTCAAATGACAAGGCATTTGGATTTCCTTTCATCATTAACTGAAGAGTAGAAGCAAAACTATGATATGAATCAGGAAGACCATTCAAAACGGTTTGCACAAGTGAGCTATCTGGTATAACCTCACAGAAATCAACTGTTCCTTCACCTCTTTGATCTTTGTTAGAAAACTGTCCATAGAATCACCTTCATTCATGTGCTCACTCTCCAATTGTTTTCAGAGGTAAGCAACACAAGCCTCATGCCTAGCTTGGTACAATGTGGTAAGTGTATCCCAAGCATCCTTAGCTGTCCTGCAAGAGCGAATGTGAGGAATAATGGCACGTTTGACAAACAAAGTTATCAATGCATGTGCTTGGGCATCTCTACCATCCCAATGAATCTGCTCTGCAATAGGTGCAACAGAAACCGCAACACAAACAAGAATATGCACAATATCATCATCTTCGACACCTTCTCCCTCAGCTTCTGTACCTGCAGTTGTAACAGTTGCAGGTGTGATAGGATGTTTTTCAACACCCTGCATAATGTTCCACAGTCCTTTTGCAACCAATACATGTCGCATCATATAAGCCCATAATGCGTAGTTGGTACCATCCAACTTATCCTCAACAATGAACATACGGAATACATCACTTCTTTCAGCCATGGCCGGTGACTAAAATACCTTGATGCAGAAAATTGAGTGTATCTAAAAAAGTTGAACAGAACTGCCGAGACCAATTCTGCTAGACCTATAGGAGACTTCGAGACACTTATGTTGGCGAACAGAAACGGGTATATACCTTTGGCACAAAAGGAAGAAATAGCTTGCACAAGTGCTATGATAGTGTGTTCGGAGGCCGAAACGAGCTCAGATCGCGATTTTGGCACCATAGAGCAAAGCCATTTTGATCTCAAAAACACATAGAGTATGCTCACCAAAATTTGTGCCATTCTGAGACTCCAACCGGAGGAGTGTTGACGACATCCTAGATGAAGCAAGGACCTGCTCTGATACCAATTGTTGGAGATAGACGTCTACGGTAGCACGCGAACAACACAAGGAAGGAGAAGAAGCTTGGAGCACAACACAAAATACTAAATGTATTACTAGAGAATGTACAAAGATAAGTAGCCATTAGGGCAATAGGAATATATACAAGCTGGGGAAAAAAACCTCCTAAAGAGGGAAAAAAGTGCCCCGAAAGTCCTAGTGTGTTCACACACATCACTACGTAAATATATCAATAGTATTTCTTCCTCATATCTCAGTAGTGCTCTAATTCTTCATAGACCCTTCTAGGATTGAGCTTTTCTTTTGTTCACTTCCACCTCAAGTCTCCAGAGTCTATGATATAGAGCTTCTCTACGTCCACAGTGAAGAGTCTAGAGCATCTTCCTCGTTCTTATCATGATCTGCCATGGCTAATCGACCGCACGTTTCCAGCTCTTGGCTGGGGACAAATAGGTGGCAAATGCCTCCTTCCACACTTCAACAATTTCTTGATGGATGGAGGTGGGATAGAAATAAGTTGAGTAGGCATGAAACCAAGGAGCCTTACAGGTTCTAGTGAGATGTTGGAAAGAGATAATGATCGAGTAGTGATTAGAGATAACAAGGTTAGTGCATTATGAGAGGGAAGGACGGCCCCACTGATGAATAATTCTATGAGAAATGTACCTTCTATCCAGTCTAGCTTTCCTCACGTCCTCCCCAACTTGGAGATTCAACCACAAAAAGCCATTGGAATCTTTTAATGGACCAGATCCAAGAACAGTTTGGTTTTGTCCCACGTTTCTCTCTCACGATTATCGATGACCTGACCCTTGTTGTTCCATCTGTCTGGAGGGTCCTACACCATATTGAAGTCATTGCAAATTAGCACGTTATGGGGGAGCGATTCCAAGGAGGCCCATGTGTCTAGTCTCTCCAACTCCCCATTTCGAGCATACATAGAAAGTAACATGAATCGAAAGGGGACACCAAATGAAACAACAATCCATTGTTGGCTCTCATCTTCAATGGATTTCTCAAGATTTTCAAACCAAAATTGATTTATACCAATTATCATCCCATCGGATCCCAGGGGGTGCGACGTCAAAATCCAGATATGGGTCTGGGAGACATGTCTAAGGTGTTTCTGGAGGTCTACTCCATCAATTTTAGTCTCTTGAATATAGATAAATTCAGGGTTTAGGCCAATTTCATGAAGCCAATGACCAATGATGTTCACTCTTGAGGGGTCAATCAGTCTCCTAGCAATTAAGGAGATGATGATCATTGCTATAAGTTGCCCTCTTTATGGGAAGGGGCCTTATCCTTTCTTCTCTTGGATTTTTCTTTCCTTTTTGTTGGGAGGGGTTCCTGACTTAGTGATTTGTTCTTGTGGGGGTTTTCAAGGGTAAGTCAATAGGCTGTTTTCCCTTGCAGGAGGCTTCTTGTTGGAATGAACAGGAAACCGCTTCCAAAATAGTGGATCCAATGATGGAACTTTCACTATCCATATTGTCTTCATGACTAGTGGTAAAGCCATCTCCTTTCCTTATAGTGTAGCCCTCCTGATTGGTTTCTTTGTTGTCAAGGATCTCTAGGGCTTTCTCATTGGTGTCCACCTAAAAGTGGTCCCTACATAGGTAATCAATCTCATTAATCTCCCTTTGCAGATTGCAATACAAGTTTTTTGGGGGGTATCTGGAATTTGATTTCTCTCAGAAGTTGACCTAGGACTTCTTTTCATTCTTCTTTTGACTTCCATGAACCCATCTGAGTTGGTTTCTGGGTTTCGAGAGCCCTTAACTTCCTCTTCATTCATCGGGCGACTCAGTGTCCCATTGTTATCTTGGGTTTTTTTGGAGGCTTCTTGTTTTTGTTTGCTTTCTTGTCTCAATGGGCAATCTTTAATCTTGTAGCCTTGTTAGCCACAATGAAAACATGCATTAGGTAGGTCTTTGTAATTAACTTCTTGTTCCTAGACATCCCCTTCACCCAGGTCCACTTGGATCTTTCATGGAAGCAGTGTGCTAAGGTCCTCGACACAAGTTCAAGGGTGCCACTGAGCATTGAAAGAGTGCCTTGCACCTTCGTAAATGAGACCACCAATCTTGTAATTGTGTTTGGATATTGAATTAAAACCACATCATATCAAAAATGGTGTGCACACATTTTCAAACTTGAGGGGCAACTCTTGTTTCATATAAGATAACGCAATGAATGGCATTCTATCGATGATGCTCGTCCCTCTTTTTTCAAGAAGAATCCCCTCCAATTTCTTTTCTCAACTCGCAGAGACGAAGAATTCTGGAAAAGCATCAACGAAAGGATGGCTTTGGAATGTGCTTTTAGAAAAATAAGATTCCAAAAGAGGAAGAAGAAACATGGCTCTGCCTTTGTCAACATGTTCTGCAAGTAGGATCTATACGAATGGCCAGCCTCGCCTCATGTTAGAGTACAGATGTGTAGAGATGGAACATGAATCATCCGAATGAGATTTCTTATTTTGTGGGCTCATGAGGAACATACATGGTCGGATTTGTTGAATGTCAAGGCATGAAAGTACCATGATAATTTCTTCTTTGTACTCATCTAACACTAGTCTTGAAGGACACCACAGGAACCTATGTGTCCTATGAAACAATCTATCTTTCTGAGCTTTCTGTGATATGTAAGAATCTCAAATCAATATGCTATCATTTATCTCTGATTGCATAACATTTTAAGAATGTTAGGTGCATAAATGCCCAAAAACAATGATAGAATATAAGGATTTGATAGAAATATTCATGCTCATGTGAATGTTTTAATACGTTATCTGAAGATTTTATTTGAGGTACAAATGTGTCGTTTCGAAAACCACTCATATGTGAAATTACGTGTAATTTTCACTTAGTTTTTATTAAAGGCTTTAAATTAAAAAAAGAGAAAAGTAGAATGAAATGAGGAGTAGATACGAAGAAGGACGACTAGCCTTTCGTCCCCTTGATGAGGGATCCATTTGTTATTTTTTTCCACCTTGAAAAGCTAAGGCTTTTTTTGTGTCTAAGGTTACTTTTGTGATTTTTGATTCCTCTACTTTAGACATCAAGGGACTTCATGATCCACTATTCTTTTGGAGAAGCTCCAATGTTTTGGGCACACCTTTCCTTTCAACTCTTCCATAGAGCATCACCTCGAGTCACACTCCAAAGGGCAAAATAGGCAGCCTATTGCTTCACCCAGAAGAGTGTGCTTCTAATGGGTCGGATGAGGAAACTTGAGAGAGAAACCAACTATCTTAAACACTTTTGTGCTTTTTAGGGCAGGAGAAGAAGAGATGGCTGATGTCTTCATGCACTCAAAGGAACTAGTTGCACCAAGATTTGGCATTGCAAATCCCACCATTGAGGATTTGCGAAAGTGATCGATTTCTTTCTCTCCAAAAGCTGAGGCCATAACTCTTGGACTTTAAGCTCCCATCTAATCCAAGACTGAGAAGGTGCACCATTTTTGGTTGAGCCTTTGGTGGAAATGTACTTTGGGATTCAACCTAGGAAGCATTTCAATCCTAGTCCATTTCAACATCACAATCATTTTAGGTGCATTTCACAAGTAATATATAAATGAACAAAGTTCTCTATATCCCAAACCCTCATGTGCATTTGGAGAAGGCACCACTCCTCATCTTCAAGTCTTAGTTTCTGACCAATATCTTATTTTCTTATCAACTATTCTCTAATAATGTTCCAAAGATTCTTCCAATAATGGAGCTCATTGGTCCAAATTCCCTTGGCTTTTTGTTCTAATAAAGTAAGTCTATGATCTAAGGGTCTAGCAAGTTCAGATAGATATGAAATGGGACACTGTTTGGTCACTCGTTTGTATGACCAAAAATCTTGAGACTAAACTTACGTAGAAAGTCATGTGCTCTTGTAAACAAGTGATCCACTTAGCCTAGTGGTTAAGTCTCAAGGGTGGGAAGGAGAAGGCCTTAGGTTCAACCTCCATGGGGTGAAAGCAAAGAGTATGTTGCCCAAAGAGCTTTATAACCTGCTAGAAGCATCCATATGAGTTAACTCTAGTTAATTGGGACAGTTGGTGCACATGTGGTTTCATGTTCAACACATGGATGGTTGGAAGCCACCTACCCAAAAAGGCAATCCCTTGGAGAGATCTATATATAGAGGCATGTGGTTGGGAGGAGAGTCATCTCTCTAGCACATGGTGATCATAATTGCAAGTCTCTTGCATTGATGTCAGAGCAATTCCATCAGACCAATTAGATCCTCAGGTTGAATATGCTTCTTGCTTTCTTGGTGGCATCCATCATTTTCCTTTCTCTTGAATGTAATAAAGTAGGTGTATGCTCTAAGGGTCCGACCAGTTTAGATAGATCTAAAATTAGGCATTGTTTGGTCACTATGTGTATGACCAAAGATCTTGGGACTAGACTTATGTAGCAGTTCATGTGCTCTTGTGAAAAAGTGATCCACTTAGCCTAGTGGGTAAGTCTCAAGGGTGGGAAGGAGAAGGTCTTGGGTTCAACCCCCAAGTAGACAATATTTTTCCCAAAAGAGTTCTAGAACCTTCTACAAGCATTCACTTGAGTTGACTCTAGTTAATTAGGGTACTTGTGCACATCTACTTACATGGCTGATGCATGGATAGTTAGAATCCACCTACCCAAGAAGGTAGTCCCTTGGAGAGAGAGATTCATCTATCTAGCACATAGTGGTCGTAATTGTTAGTCTCTTGCATTTGGAAGGAAACTTTCTCAATCAGCCCAACTCTGGCATCGGAAACTGAATGGAAACATTTTATCTTATCCTAATAGAGTAAACATATAAAATTTCATATTAAGAATACTTCGTTATATCCTTCGATGGAAGAATTTGTGAGTAGGCGACTTAAGGAGATGGGTTATCTTAAGATTATTTATGATAAGATATATCATTATATTTCCATGCTCAAATTTTTCATTGGATCCCCTCAGATGATATAATATATCATATGAGAGGTTTCGAACCTTTTAATTTGATGCGAAGTATGATCATTCTCGCATCATGGAAAGTTGGACAGAAGTCCTCGTTTTTGATACAAGATTAGTTTGCATCCTACCTTAAAATAAGTGGATTAGTAAAGCTATCATCTTGAGCTCAAGTTAGCTTCTACCTGCAGTGATACATTTACATGCACACATTGATCTATCTCCGTGACTAATGCTGCACCACCATGATATAGATATAAATAAATCGTTAATCCATGAGGAAAATTGGATTTAAATTTCTCAAAGTAGTTTCCTTTATCCACCCATGCTCGTGGCTCTCAAATTCTCATAAACTGTTAAATTCCTATTTTTCATTTCCACAAAGATTCATCTAAAATAGTATTCAGAGTTTTCTCAATGAAATTCCTTCACTAAATGATTATCAGCTCCATACTTATCTTTTACTGTTTTCCAATTCTTCATAACAACACAGTCAATGGATCTAAATAGGTTCAAATACCTAATGTGCACGTAATGTTAATCTTTTAGTATTGCAACTATCTATTTTTACACATCCTTGAAATAAATGTGCAAAATCTTGTTTGTATGTAAGTTTACTTCTAACTTTCTGGAGCCCAAGCTAAAATTGGGAGTTTCTTTTATTGACTTCTACCTCGAGACGCGAAAGCTGATGTTGCAGAGCAAAGAAGCACAAAAGAGGAGCCCCAAAATTTTCAAATTAATGGGCACATTTTTCTTTTTCAAGGTCTTAGAAAATTCCCTCAAGCCATGTAAATGCACTAGAGGAGTCCTCTAGTTCCATAATCCCAACTTGGTGTAAAATATTCCTTGTAAATTAGTAGGAAATTCACTTTTTAGTAATAAGTGCCGGTCTCTTGTGTGAAAGGACCAAATTTAGGGCACATGTATATAAGTCACTTTATGACCCTTTGTAGAGACTTTTTGCCATTGTGAAGAAGGAGACCTCCTAAATTTCGAATTTGCCTCTTTCTTGCAAATTTTCATCTTCTCTTTGATCTTCTATGTGTGTGTAATGCTTGGAATGTGTGTGTAGGTTTGTTATCTACCCCTCCCCACTGTGTTTGAGCTACTGTAGTGTGTATGTGAGCTTGTAGGAGTTGTAGAGTGAGTGTGGGTGTTTCCCACCATTCACTATTTTGGTCATAACTTGAAGCACAATTGTCAGAATCAAGTGAAACCACTCCAATAGATGCGTCTCGTCGAGAGCTTCGAAAGAAGCCGCTATTGACTATATTTGGAGTTCAGAGCTGAGAGAAATCCTCAATATATTGAAAACTACTATAAGTGGTATCGCGGCAGACAGTTTCAGTATTTCAGTGAGCTGGAGAGGTGGATTAGTCTTTTCTCATGCATATAAGCTCAACCACTTCATTTTCCATCACGTGTGCACATGTCTTCATACACTTGGTTAGGTCATTTGATCGGATTGACAAATAAGCGTGTGTCAATTTCCCACTATATGCACTTGTGTGGCAATTGAGGTCTAGTTTCTTTGGCACAAGTCCTTACGTCTTCTTGACTTAGGTACACATGTTTTTGGCACCGTTGCCGGGGAACACTCAGCCAAGGTGCCTTCGTGATGGTTATAGCTTGAGTGTGATGAAATCATAGTTGTAGAAGTGAAGTCGTTCAATGGCAAGTAGTCTACCACTTCAACACTTGTTACTTCACATCCGAGAGGTGTGTGTAATGAGTTTTTAGGTTTAGGGTTAGTAGGAAGGGAGAGAAGGGAGAATTAGGGTTAGGTTAAGAGAAGAGGAGAAGAGGAGTAAAGTAGGAGTAAGCCAAGATCACCAAGAAAAATCCCAAAAAATTTGCTAAGATAGTGTAGTTCAAGTTCAGTCATCAAAAAGTATAAAAACCAAAAAATTCCAGTTCATTTCTCACTTGTCAAAGAGCAGTATCGTGAGAGAACCAGCGACCGGTATCATCGAAGCTCTATCGTGCAAACTGAGCCCTCACGCTCACCTTGTGACCTCAAGACGTGATTAGTGCAACCTAAGGGTAAGTAACATGCAAACTTTAACATCAAAAGTTGTGAAAAACTCCATTTACACGTGATCATTTGTGCAACCGGTATCGCAGGGGGGGGGGGGAAATAGAGAGTTTGGAGGACTTCTTTTTGTGAAACAAGGGTGTAGAAGTGAAGAGGGGTAAGAGAAGTGCAAGGGGGAAGAAATTTTTTTTATTTTTGAGATATTTTGGCTTGAGTATCGCGATCGGTTGAGTTTTTGGTATCGTGATACCAAAAATTTCCTTGTATCGCGATACTCGTCAAAGTATCGTATCATCGGTTACCAGCCTTTGTATCACGATACCACTCTTGGTATGGTATCGCGAGGCTGGTATCGTGATCTCACCTTATCAAAGTGGTATCATATCGTGGTCCATTTTGGTATCGTATCATGCCTTGCCCAGTTTGGTATCGCGATACCATACTAGTATCGTATCGTGCAAGTTGGTGGTATCGTATCACCACTTGCATTGATATCGTATCGTGTGGTTATGAGGTATCGTATCGCATAACTGCTGGTATTGTATCGTGTAGTTTCTAGTATCGTATCGTCCCCTACTCGAGTATCGTATTGCTCAGCTCGGTGGTATTGTATCGCCACCTGCAGCACTATCGTATCGTGCAACCCCCAGGTATCGTATCATCACCTACGGTGATATCGTATCGTGTAGGTGTTCAGGTATCGTATCGGGCCAAACTCCAGTATCTTATCGTGCCCTTTTTGGTATCGTATCGTCTGGATTTTCAGTATCGTATCGCCTCAAATTTAGTATCGTATCGTGAGAGTTTTTGGTATCGTATCGTGACTGGTCATTGGTATCGTATCGTCTACTGGGGAAATATTGTATTGCCAAGATAACAAGTATTGTATCGTGCCCAAAAATAGTATCGTATCGCCTATGGCTACAATACCATATCACCTAGTCCCCAGGTATCGTATCGTGGAAATTTTAGTATCGTCTAAAGCAGTATTGTCTAGGGCGGTATCGTCCAGAGCATTTGAAGCTTTTCTAAAGGGCAAGCTTGAGGCATTTGAGGAGCCACTTAGGGAGAGTTTCAGAGACCTAGAGAGCCTCAGGAGGGTGAATGAACTTGAGGTCAGGGAGAGTGTTAAGTAGCCGTAGAAGTGTCATATCTTCTGTTGGAAGTGCGGCTCAAGTCAATCACCGCTCTGTCTATTCAGACACCTCTAGTGACTCAGAGGAGGAGATACCCATGGCTTCAGAGGACATGCAAGGTCCCGCTCCAAGTAGAAACTTCATGACCACTGTGGAGGGAGAGTACCGCACTTCCTTACGGTATGTTTCTACTAATGCCCAAGAGATCCCCATCTACCTGGATGGCTTAAACAGATCTGTGGCTAGGATGGTGACTTCAATTGATGCAACGATTGTGCCCAGACTGGTTGTTAAGTATGACGGAGGAGCATACATGGACAAGATAGGTCACATATACATAGTGACAGAGTTTTCGGATTTGATCAATGAAAGAGGAGAGCTACTGGGACAAGAAAACTCAGGAAGACCAAACCTGGAGGAGTTAGTGACAACTCCTAGAGGCAAGTCCCAAGTGACGCGAGTCTTGAGAGGGGACTTGATACCTCAAGACGAGTACCTATTGGAAGTATATTTGATCCATGGAATGGACTTGTTGCTTCAAACAGACTCACCAGCCCAAGGAAGAGAGGAAAGCCCGATGACAATTTATGAGCGAAAGGATCCAGAAGACGAGACTAGAATAACGTACCTAGATAAAAATCAGAGAAGATATTGGTTGGTTGATGCCATTGACAGGACTCAACTGAAATACATGGGTTTGCCTGTATTCCCTCTCAGAGAGCAAGCAACCACCTCTCAGAACCCTTTTGGAACCCAACAAGAGGCAGAGCACACCATGTCAGGACAAACTAGCCAACGGAGTGTTCCAAACTGTACTCATGTGCAACTTGCGATTCCAGGAGTGCAAACACACAATCAGACCCACCTAGGAGTAGGTAATAAATACCGACCACCAGTAAGACCATGACCACCAATAGGAGTACAACCAAGAATACCCCCGGTCTAAGGAATACCCCTAGTTAGACCAGCAGTTCTTGCCTTCCCTGTAATGCCTAGACCGCCAGAACCTATGAGAAGATTGAGACCTATTCAGGTGGCCAAATGAGTGAGAAATCATTATGACTGATTGGGAGAACCCTACGATCACATTACTGAATTTAAACAAGTTCTAAGGGCAGAACAAGTGGACGACTTCTTTGTGCAGTATGAGTCTTTCGGACTCACCCTCTCAGGAACGACTCTGACGTGGTTCCAGCCATTAGACCCCAATCAATTTGGAAACATGGAGTAATGTTTTCAAGAATTCATTGGGGAATTCACTAAGAGAGGGATTAAACACAATTCTGCATCTTTAATCCATAGCTTTAAAAAGTACCCTAATGAAAGAGTGAAAACAGCCGCCCGAAGATTCAATCAGTATGTTGATAGATGCCCAGCTGCAGAAAGGCCCACTCAACAAAAAATGATTTCATTATTTTTGGATGGACTCACGAATGGAACCCTAAGAACGTTAGTTTACGTGAAGAGATTACAAACCCTGAGTGAGTGTCTTCAAGAGTGCATTGACTTAGAAGACAATCTAGCTGAGGATCTCAAGAGCACGCCCATCCCCACTAAATTAGAAGACTCTCGGAGTACTATTACATCCAACTCTAGTAATGTGGAGGAATTAGCAGAGCTGGTAGCAAAGAAATTGGGAGTCCAAGGATAGAAAAATTACCAACACCCAGCCTTTAGAGTGCCCATGTTACGAAGATGTAGTCTATGTGGAGGAGATCACCCCACACACATGTGTGTACGAGGAGGAGCTGGTGCACATCAGACATATCCTTACAACAGACAGCGGAAATCCAACAAGGGACTGCCTTGTATTGCCACATAGAAAAAAAATACACTAACCACACCACAGAAAACTGTCCATTCAATAGGCAGGCACGACCTTTCCAATCACCTCAGTATCGACCATACAGATATCCACCTAGAGAGCCAGACAGAGAGATGCCTATGTACAATCCCTACCCAACACCAATAGGAGCACCAAGGCCATACGAGCAAGTACCATATCCACCACCCCAACCAGTGTTAGGACCACAACTTTCACAACCCCAACAAGTGGTACTAGTTAAGTATTGTTGGTGCATGACAATCATCAATTGAAGGATTATGGAGAAATGAAGTCAAGGAGTCAAGAAGGAAACAAAGTCAGATGGTTGAAGGAAGGACATTTTCAGAAAACTCAAAGATATGTACACATATGTACATTAGCTGACTTATACCCTTGTTTAAGTCATACACTTGTATATATTCATCTATAAATATGTTTGAAAATGTCGGGCAAGTAGAGCAGAAGAGATTTGAGAATAGGAAGAGAGAAATTAGTGTCATTAGACACATGAAGAGTGAGTGAATTGTCCATCCTCACTTAGATGTAAATTTTCTGAGAAATCGAAAAATTTTGCGCCCGATATTTTGCTGTCTGCTCCCTCTGTGTTTAATCTTTTGAGAAATCCTTTTGCACGTATCTAAGTCCATAGCTAATCCATCTATGGCTAGAATTTGAGAGGTTAATTGTAATCAGGCTGTGAGAATTTTGATTAGGAACATTCATATGTAAGAATGTTCTAACAGTCGAGAAATCTGGCGCACATTTCATCTTCAATGAAATGATCATTGCTCAGTCTACAGTGTAAAGTTTTACACAAATGAGGGCTTAAAATCTAAGTTGGAAGGTAAGCTATCTATGGCTAAAAGATCTTGATCAAACGGGATTTACTTTGGGAGAACCAGTGCTAAGAAGTTGCAGGTGTCAAAGTCGCCATTGCAGAGAAACATTTTCAGACATAGGTAAAGTGTTTCACACATTTCTCAGTGTGTACTTAATCTTTTTGAGAGATTTAACTTGGAAAAGTTGCACAACCTTAAGGCGAAGTGTTGTGCAAAGTTTTATCAAAAACTTTACAGGATTGATTAGTCAATGAGTGACTAATCTGCAGCAGACTTTTCTGAAGAAACTGAAATTTTCAAAATAATCAATTTTCTGATAATTTGGTGAAGATTCTCTAAATTAGGTGGAGTCTAAAGTTGATCTTGATATAGAGGTGATCTAAATTCAAGGTTAACTTGTTCTTTTGGAGATTAACACTCTCCATCAGTGGTATCAGAGCAGGTTGTGTCAAAATTGAAGTGAAGAAGACTCCGACTATTGCAGAAATACAAAACTTTACATTTTGAAGGTGCAGAAGGGTAAAGGTTGAAGAAAGATCAAAGGAAGACATACAAAGAGCATCAAAAGGATTAGAAGGAGCAACATTCGAAGTAAAGGTACATTTATTATCTGTAAAGGTTAAAGATTTGAAGCTACAGGTGAAGTAAAGATGGAAGATAGTCTCCAAATTGAAAAATTGGATAGAGAGAACTATCCTGCATGGTCTATGAGGATGGAAGCTCACCTTATGAGCAAAGATCTGATAGGATACATCACAGGAGATGAAGAAAAGCCAGAATTCAGAGATCCTAGTGTTCCAACTAGGGAGGAGCTTGCAGAGTTGAAGAATTGGATGAAGAAGGATGCTCAAGCAAGAAGCATCATCTACATGGCAGTCAATGACTATTTGCTTCCTCACATTAGAGGACTTGAAAGTGCTTGCGATATTTGGAATGCTTTGGAAGAGCATTTCCAAAATACAACCAAATCAAGGAAGGCTTCACTATGGGCAGAGTTTACTACCTTCAAGAAGAAGGCCTCACAATCAATTTCTGATTATGTGACAAAGATGAAGGACATTGCAGATTCTTTAGGTGCAGTTGATGAAGATATTGAAGAAGACAAATTGGTAAGACAAATACTCACAGGACTAAGAGGAGATGAGAAATGGAAGCCTTTCATTTTATCTACAGAACTTTCATTAGATCACTTTACTCCTGATTTGAATCAGTTGTTAGGACATATGCTAACTTTTGAGAATGATATCAAAGGAGATGTTGATAAGAGTGCAGGTCATGCAATGTATTCTAAAGACAAGAAGAAAGCCAACAAAGGGAAGCAACAATCAGGTGAAGAAGAAGGTACATCAAACCAAGCAAACTTCATAAGAGGAAGAGGAAATGGCAGAAGTAGAGGAAGAGGCAGAAACAACAAAGATAATGCCAGAGCTTGTTGGATATGTGGTAAGACCAATCATCTATCTCATGATTGTTGGCACAATAATCAAAACAATGGTAATTATCAGAACTTTAATCAAAGAGCAAGAGGAGGTAGATTTCAGAGAGGAAATTTCAGAGGTAGAGGTGGTAGGAATTCTTTTGGAAGAGGTGGTGGAAGAAACTTCCAAAGTCAATCCTATAATAACACCTACTACAACTATGCATCAGATCAAAAGGAGGATTCGACTCTCATTATGAATACATGTGAAACCTCACATGAGGACATGAGAGTGTTCTATATTGATTCAGGATGTAGTAATCATTTAAGTGGAAATATTGCTTTGATGACTGATCTAGATCATAATGCAATTAATCATACAGTGCAGACAGGTGATAATACAAAGCATAAGGTAAAGTCAATTGGTTCAGTCAAAGCTAAGGATGGGAGCACTCTTCTGAGTAAGGTACTTTATGTTCCCACAATTCCAAAGAATTTGATCAGTGTAGGTCAAATTGTGGAAAAAGGATATGAGGTAAGGTTCACAAATGATGGAGTTTATGTGGAAGACCCTAGTCAAGGGTATAAACAAGTTATTGTAGGAAAGAAAGAAGGAAGGCTTTTCACATTGAAGGTACAAGGAAATGTTGGACATGCTATGTTCACATATGGAGAGCAGAAGGTGTCAGAATTGGATCTTTGGCACAAAAGACTTGGACACTTTAATGAAAGAGGTATCAAAGAAATGATTAACAATGATTCAGTGCTTGGAATGCCTAACATTGCAGGTCAACACATGACATACAGATGTGAGGCATGTCAATTAGGTAAGGCTCATAAGCAATCCTATTCCAAGCATGGATTTATGTATTCAGAAAGACTTGAATTGGTGCATACAGATGTGTGGGGTCCTTCAAAGGACTTTAGTATAAATGGTTCAAGATATTATGTCATATATGTTGATGATGCTACCAGGTGGATCACAATTTATGTGATTAAGGAAAAGTCAGAAGTGTTTAATACATTTAAACACTATCATGCATATGCAGAAAGGATTACAGGTCAAAAATTGAAGAGACTAAGGTCAGATGGAGGGGGAGAGTATTTTTCAAATGAGTTCAATGATTATTTGTGGAATGCAGGTATAAAGAGAGAAGTTACTTGCAGGTACTCTCCTCAACAAAATGGGGTAGCAGAAAGAAGAAATAGGACTCTTGTTGAGTTTGCAAGGTCCATGATGAAAGAGAAGAATTGCCCAAATTATTTGTGGGCTGAGGCTGTTAATACAGCTACATATTTGGTTAATAGATTGCCTTGTAAAGCTTTGCAGGGTATGACACCATATGAAGCTTGGTGGGGTAAGAAACCTACCTTGGATCATTGCAGAATATTTGGATGCTTGGCATATGCATATGTGCCATCTCAATTGAGGCATAAGTTGGAGCCTAAGGCAGAGAAGTATGTATTCATTGGTTATGATGATAAGCAAATGGGATACAGGTTGTGGAATCCATCCACAAAGCAATTTATTGTATCCAAGGATGTTACATTTGATGAGCAAGGTACTTGGTATGCAGGTAAATATAATGTACATGCAGATGATGAAGAAGTAGTGGAACAAAGAAAAGGTAAAGCAAAGGTTCAATTACTTGATGAAAGTGAGAGTAATGAAGTGCAGATTGAAGTTGAAGAGAGGCCAAGGTTTGATCCAGAATGTGATGAACCAGAGACCTCAAGAAGTGCAGAAGTTAGGAGATCATCTAGGCACAAATGGCAACCTACAAGGTATAGCTATGACACTTCATTCTTGACTACTAAAGATTATGCTTATTTGGTAAAAGCAGATGAAGACCCTTCTACATATGAAGAAGCCAAAGGGAAGAAGAATTGGGAAGATGCTATGCAAGAAGAGTATGATGCATTGATAGAGAATCAAACATGGGATTTGGTTCCTAAACCTAATAGTCAGAAGATTATTGGATGTAAGTGGGTTTACAAAACAAAGAGATTTGCAGATGGAAGTGTGTCTAGGTACAAAGCTAGACTTGTTGTGAAAGGGTATGCACAGACATATGGAGTGGACTATGATGAGACTTATAGTCCTGTGGCAAAGATGACAACCATCAGGACACTCATTGCAATTGCTGCTTGTAAAGGTTGGAAGTTGTCTCAATTAGATGTTAAAAATGCTTTCTTGAATGGTTACATTTCAGATGAAGTCTACATGGAGCAACCAGATGGATTCAAAGATCAAGTGAGTCCAAATTATGTGTGTAAGCTCAAGAGAGCTTTGTATGGGTTGAAGCAAGCCCCAAGGGCTTGGAATTATAGGCTTGTAAAATTCTTGAATGATCTTGGATTTCAAGCATCAAAGGCAGATAGTAGCTTGCTAGTCAAAGCAAGTGAAGATGGGTTTATTTATGTGTGTATTTATGTTGATGACATAATACTTACAGGAACAGATGATAAGGGGATACAAATGATCAAAAAGCAGATGGAGAAAGAGTTCAAAATTAGTGATTTGGGGAACCTATCATTCTTCTTGGGAATGGAGATTTCTTATACTCAACATGGAGTATATGTGACCCAAGAAAGGTATCTTAAAAATTTGCTAACCAAATTTAAAATGGAAGATTGCAGGGTTGCACCTACACCTTTGGAAGTGAACCATAAATTGTCTAGGTTTGGAGGAGAAGAGTTCAGAGATATGAAACTCTATCAAAGTTTGGTTGGTAGCTTGATTTATGCTACATTGACAAGGCCTGACTTGTCATATGCAGTTGGTGTGCTTTCACAATTCATGCATTGTCCTAGAAAGGAACATTGGATTGCAGGACAAAGAGTACTTAGGTACATCAAGGGTACACTCAAAGAAGGGTTGTACTATGGGTTTACTTCAGATACAAGAATCAAGATATATAGTGATGCAGATTGGGCAGGTAATGTGGATGATAGAAGATCAACACATGGATACTTGTGCTATGTAGGAGACAAATTGATTTCATGGTGTTCCAAGAAGCAACATACAGTTGCTTTGTCATCTACAGAAGCAGAATATAAAGGTATGGTGGAAGCTGCAAAAGAGGTAATATGGCTAAAGACACTTTTGAAAGTTTTTGATGTGATTCAGAGTACTCCTATTATTTGTGGAGACAATATGAGTTCATTATACTTGGCAGCTAATCCTGTATTTCATGCTAGAACTAAGCATATTGAAATACAGTATCATTTTCTGAGAGAGAAGGTCATTGAGAAAGAGATTGAAGTCATACACACTCCCACAAAAGATCAAGTTGCAGATATGATGACTAAAAGTCTAGATGGACCAAAACTACAAAGATTCAAGGATATGGCTGGAGTAAAGAAGATAGAAAAGAATCTCAATTAATGATTGAGGGGGAGCTGTTGGTGCATGACAATCATCAATTGAAGGATTATGGAGAAATGAAGTCAAGGAGTCAAGAAGGAAACAAAGTCAGATGGTTGAAGGAAGGACATTTTCAGAAAACTCAAAGATATGTACACATATGTACATTAGCTGACTTATACCCTTGTTTAAGTCATACACTTGTATATATTCATCTATAAATATGTTTGAAAATGTCGGGCAAGTAGAGCAGAAGAGATTTGAGAATAGGAAGAGAGAAATTAGTGTCATTAGACACATGAAGAGTGAGTGAATTGTCCATCCTCACTTAGATGTAAATTTTCTGAGAAATCGAAAAATTTTGCGCCCGATATTTTGCTGTCTGCTCCCTCTGTGTTTAATCTTTTGAGAAATCCTTTTGCACGTATCTAAGTCCATAGCTAATCCATCTATGGCTAGAATTTGAGAGGTTAATTGTAATCAGGCTGTGAGAATTTTGATTAGGAACATTCATATGTAAGAATGTTCTAACAGTCGAGAAATCTGGCGCACATTTCATCTTCAATGAAATGATCATTGCTCAGTCTACAGTGTAAAGTTTTACACAAATGAGGGCTTAAAATCTAAGTTGGAAGGTAAGCTATCTATGGCTAAAAGATCTTGATCAAACGGGATTTACTTTGGGAGAACCAGTGCTAAGAAGTTGCCGGTGTCAAAGTCGCCATTGCAGAGAAACATTTTCAGACATAGGTAAAGTGTTTCACACATTTCTCAGTGTGTACTTAATCTTTTTGAGAGATTTAACTTGGCAAAGTTGCGCAACCTTAAGGCGAAGTGTTGTGCAAAGTTTTATCAAAAACTTTACAGGATTGATTAGTCAATGAGTGACTAATCTGCAGCAGACTTTTCTGAAGAAACTGAAATTTTCAGAATAATCAATTTTCTGATAATTTGGTGAAGATTCTCTAAATTAGGTGGAGTCTAAAGTTGATCTTGATATAGAGGTGATCTAAATTCAAGGTTAACTTGTTCTTTTGGAGATTAACACTCTCCATCAAGTATGCTCAACCAGAGGAAAACCTAGAAAGAGCCATAGTACCAGCATCCCCTGTGTCCAGTGTGGAATTGGCAAACTCAAGCTATGAGCAATCTTAGGGAGAGTAATATACCTATGACACTAACATGATTGAGTACAAACAATCCTATGATCCACACTACTATGGCTATGAAGGATATGAATATGCCTATGGGCCACAAGTGGCAACATTAATGTACGCTGCACCTAACACACAACCACCCGTGAGACCACCAGTTAGACCGCCTGTGCCGAGGGGACCATGTTATAGATGCGGAGGAGACCATTTTATTAGAGAATGTCCTCGACCTTACAATCCACCACCACCTAGGACTTGGGAAGGATATTGTAATGATTGCGGAAAGGAACATCTTTTCAGAGATTGCCCTAAGAATCTAACCAAAGTCCAAGAGACTGCACCCATTAAATGTAATTGAGGTGATAGAAGCACCTGGAGGTGATAAGGAATAGAGAGTGCCTTTAAAGGCCATTACAAGAGCTCAAACGAAAGAACAAAAAGGAAAACAACCAAAACAGGAACGAGAGAGCAATAGAACAGTAAGTCCCAAAATTCAAATAGTTGAAGATTCTGAGGACCCATGCGAGAGTACCCAGAACACAAAAGCATAGAAATGGAAGGAAAGAAGAGAAAAGATCAAAGATAAATGGATGAAAAACAAGAGTCAAGATAATAAAAACAACCCAGAAGTAATAAAGAGCATAAAGAACCAGAGATTCGAGAGGAAGTTCCCAATCCAATGCTTGCACGAGAAACAGAGAAACCATGATCAATTCTAGCTGACCCAAAACCGGATGATTTGGACATGTGGTTGAAAGCTAACCAAGCTAGAATTAAAACTGAACCGAATGTAGAGCAACACAAAAAGCTTTACCCGCAAGGAGAATTAGAAAAAGAGAGGCTTGCGATATGTCGAAAACTTATAGAGGTAGCACAAGCAACCCTAGAAAAGACTATCCCGATCCTTCCAGAGACAAGGATAGCAGAGGAACAATACAAGGAGTGTGCCAAAGCCAAGGATAAAGGACTTAGAAGGAAGGATGACAAATGTGAACGAGTGAAAACTCAAGATGAACCGATGTCAACAATACCAGGCTTCAAAGCTGATTGGCCAAAGGAGTTATGGAATAGAATCCGAGAAGAACAATGGAAGAAAAATGGAGTGACTAAGCCTCCCTTTGAGGAATTAGATGTAGAAGTTTATCAACCAAATCCGAACATGGAAGAAGTATATGAGGAAGTATCAAGAGTAGACAAAAATAGAGAAGAAGCTTAGAGCATTTCAACTTTACCAAATTACATGGGAGAATACGAAAAGGAATCCATGATAATGTGAGCACCCAAAGTACATGGAAAAAGAAAGGAAACTTAGAAAAGAATTCACACAATCTAATGGAACTTAAGAAGACGAAAGTACAATGCAAACTGATTGTGGAAGATTACTTCAGGTTAAACCGCAACTATGGAAGCAATTAGCGAGTCAATTGGAATTAGTGCAAGAGAAGGATGAAAAGGGAAGCAAAGAAAAAGGAAATCCATCTAAAATACAAATACTGCAACCATATGGGATAGCTACCCCTTGCCAATTAGAGAGCATTTACTTGAACACATAGTAGGCAAGGAACTTTATAGCTTCCTTTATGAGTTTTCAAGCTAGAATCAAGTGGCCATAGCCCTTGAAGACCAACACAAGATAGCTTTTGCTACCAAATGGGGTATCTTTGCATTTAGAGTGATGCCATTTGGGTTCACTAATGCACTTTCTACTTTTCAGTGAGTTATGTGTCATGTGTTCAAAAGCTTCCTACGAAAGAGTTTAGAGGTCTATGTGGATGAACTATGTGCCCATTCCCACATTACAAACACACATCCTTGAACTTAGGCAAATATTTGATAAATGTAGAGAGTATCAAGTGCGCTTGCATCTTGAGAGATGCACCTTCATGATAAGGCAAGGTAAGATATTAGGCCACATTATATCAAAGAATGGTATGTCGAGCGATGAGAATAAAATATGAGCAATTATGGAATTTCCGAGATTGAGGACACTTTATCCACATGTATGATATCATTGCCTAGCCTCTATATAGTCTCTTGACTAAATTTGAATGGAATGATGCATATGAAAATTCCTTCACTAAGCTAAAATGGAAATTATGCTCATTCCCTCTTTTTACCATGCCAAACTAGAATAAGCCATTCCATGTTCACGTAGATGCCTCCAATTATGCAATGCGGTGTGTATTGGCACAATAGATAGGAGAGGGTAACATAGACCTCTTGACAACATATGTGAATAGGCAGTTGAATGTTGCTAAAAGAAATTACACTACAAGCAAGAGAGAGGGCTTAGGGATGTTCTATGCAGTAAAAAAATTTTGACATTATTTGCTTGCAAGTAAGTTCAAGTTTTTCAGAGACCACCAGGCTTTTTTGTACTTAGTGAACAAGCCTCTTTGAGCTAACCATCTTTCATGACTAACCAAAGGCAAAGCCCTGCAAGGAATATTTGATGAATTGCTAGATGCTGACTTGTTCAATCTAGAAGTAGTTCTAGAATGGGCCAAGCCACTTCTCCCTATCCTCACAATTGGACCTAAGAATCCGATAGTTTCTACTAGGGAAGAGGAGGTAGTCAAATCACAAAGATACCAGATAATGGTAGGAAGTACTTATAAGGAAAATGATCAAGACATTCTTGCTTGTTGTGTGGAAGAACTAGAGTACGAAAATGGTTGCAATTAGCACATGTAGGTGCCCTTAATCAACATTATTTTAAACAACACACCCTACAGAATCAGCAAAATATTAGGGGTGTACTGGCCCATGATGGAAGAAGACTTCCATAGGTTGTGCAAGAACTACCCAACTTGTAATAGAAGACCTCTAGTAGAACATGCCACTTTGTATCATTTGTCTTTACTATCAGGTTGGAGTAGTTCCCCTAGTAGACTTTTTGCACACTAAAACTTTCCCACCAAAAATGATAGCAAGAAGATGGAGAAGTCTAGAGGATGAGGTCCAAGATGAAAAACGCATTGGTGATAATTTGTAAAAGAGAGGAAGAGCCTCTAAGTGGGGCATAGATTTTGTTGGATGAATTAATCTCCCTACTAGAGGTTTTGATGTAGAATATATAATTGTAGTTATATATTATCTAAAGAAATGGGTAGAGATTAAGGCTACCAAGATGAATGATGCACAAATGATGGCAAAATTCTTGTTTGAAAATGTCTTTACACGCTATGGGTTGCCTATATAGTTGGCAAGCAATATACGGACTCACTTTCTAAATGAATTCATTGAATATTTGTTACAAGATTTTATGGTGACTCACAAAAAAATAGCACCATTTTCCTCAGGCCAATGGATAGGTAGAGAGTACTAACAAAATCTTGTGCAATGTCATGAGCAAGCTTGTAAACAACAAATGCTCTGAATGGGGCAAACACTTATACTACACTGCTTGGGCATATCGAGTTCCCTACAAGATGGTACTCAATGCAAATCCCTTTCGGATGTTCTCTGGTCATAATGCAATGTTTCCATTGAACTTTTTCATACGCACCCTTAAGGTTGCACAAGAGCCTCAATGGACCAACCATGAGCTATAATCTAGGATTATGGACTTAGAACACTTAGGAGCGACTAGGCTATGAGTGGTGGTAGGAATATATGTAGCCAAGAAGAGGTGGGAGGCCTATTTTGATGCACATGTGAAGGATAAAGGCTTGCAAGTTGCTCTTATTCTATACGTTGAAGCAACGTGCTCCAAAGTTAGAGAAACGTGGTTATGGAACTATGATTATCAATAGACTTTCAACAAGTGAAGTACTACAGTTTCTTGGAAGGAGAGGTGTTGGCATACAGGTCATATGAAGAGCATACAGGTACAATAGAGCAATCATGCACAATACGGCAACAAGGCCCAATCAATTTTTCTCTTAAAGTATTTCCAATTCAAGTGATTTTTATCACTACACACACATTGTAAATCCCGTTTTTGGTAGAATAGACTCCATTTTGTTCAAGCCAAGGAGTCCTCGAGCTTGAGGAGTATTAGAAGTAGCTACGTACCAATTTTCATAATTTTTAGACTCCGTTTGAGCCCTCAAATAGGCTCTAGAACCTAATTTTTAACTAGGCCGGACATTAGGTCTGGACAAGGCCAAAGCTAGTGAGAAAACTATAAAAAGAGCTAGAAAGCTCATTTTTGGGGTAGATTGTTTGTGAATTGAGCTTATGTAAGAGACTTTTTGAATAATGCAAAGAACTCCATTGTTCCTCTCCTTGTTCTTGCTTTGTGTGCGCGTGTGTGTGTATGTGTGTGCATGCTTGTGTGCTTCTCACTCACACACTTGTGCCTTCACTTGCTCATAGTCTTCATACTAGTCCTCACGTCTCCACGGATTGACAATTATGAGGTGAATCTTCTCACGTTGGTACTCACCATTGTGCTAGAGTGACACCAAATTTGTTGCCGTTGCTGGGGAGAGAGCTTCGAGGACGAGCGTGTGATGGTAAGATGTTGAGTTGAGACATTGGAGTTATAGGTAATATCCTTTCTTTTCTTTATTTTTCTTCATTTTTTCTTAATTTTGCATCACCATCATCACCATCATCATCCCCACCATCTCCCACCTCCATCTCCATCTCCACAAAAATTTCAGTTTTTTGGTCATATTCCACTCCCCACCTCATTTCCCTCATTTCATTGTGAGAGAGAGCGAGAGAGAGCTTGCATGCGATCTATTTTTGTGTGTTTTTTGAGCTTTTGTTGCAGGAACTAGCTGTACCACCATCTCCAGCAGCTTGCGCAGGTACGACAGACTCTGCACAGGTCCCGAGATGACGACCTCTGTCTATCGCGATAGACAGAAAAACTTGATATTTTGTGAATGCGTATTTGGCACGGTAACCTACACCATTAGAGCACTCCAAATCACTAGACGTTTCTCAAAAATTTACGTTTTTTCAGTCTATCACGACAGACACCGTCTATCGCGACAGAGCAAACCACGACAGACGATAGACACCATCTATCGCGACAAACACCCGTCTATCGCGACAGACAGAGACCCACGACAGACCCCGTCTATCGCGACAGACACCTGTCTATCGCGATAAACCGAATTCCACGATAGACTCATCTATCGCGACAGACCAAACCACGATAGACGATAGACACCGTCTATCGCGATAGACACCCGTCTATCGCGACAGACAGAGACCCATGACAGACCCCGTCTATCGCAACAGACACCTATCTATCGCGACAGACCAAATTCCACGACAGACCCGTCTATCGCGACAGACACCGTCTATCGCGACAGACCCATCTATCGCGACAGACACCGTCTATCGCGACAGACACCGTCTATCGCGACAGACACCGTCTATCGCGACAGACCCATCTATCGCGATAGACACCGTCTATCGTGACAGACACCATCTATCGCGATAGATAGACATTTTCGGCAAAAAAATAAGGGGTAATTTTTTTGGAAATTTAGGCTAAATTTTGGGCATATTTGCATACTCAAATACTCATACACTTACAAAGGCCTTAGAAAAAATGCATTAAAACTCCTGAAAGGTTCTGTTTGTCTGTTTAACCCCCTAAACCCTCAACGGTCATAACTTTTTCATACGAAATCCATTTTTTGAGCTCTAGGGCTTGTCGGAAAGCTCGTGGCATATACTACACACCCTCAACTGTTTTTTATAAGAATAATGTGTTGATTTTTAGATATGATATTTTGAAGTTGACACACTGAGGGGTAGGTACACCAAGGGAGCTCTAGAGGAAATTTTTTTAGCAATACAAAAGGGGGGAACAAGGGTCATTAAAAAGTGTCTGAAATAAATTGTCTGTCAATTGAAGGATCAAATTGAAGCTAAACTTGGGGTTCTTACAGGATCATCGAGAGCTTTTGGAGAAAGCAAAGTAAGTGCCAGGGCGAACAAGCTTGGGAACGTGCTTCCTGGGTAGACAAGCAGCACCAGGAGGAGCAACTTGAGGATCATTGAGAGCTTTTGGAGAAAGCAAAGTAAGTGCCAGGGCGAACAAGCTTGGGAACGTGCTTCCTGGGTAGACAAGCAGCACCAGGAGGAGCAACTTGAGGTTGGAACATCTCTTAACCCCCTCAGTCCATTCTTAGCATAGGCTAAGTGCGAGTAGTTATCTTGATTGACTAGGGGTACGATAGGAACACTCAAGTTTGAAGAGCCTTTAATTTCTTAAGTGCAAGGATAGGCTAAATTGCAGTCAAGGGATAACTTAAAGGAAAAGAACTTAAACTAAGCGAACATAGAACATCAAGTACGACACACTAAAGTGCTCCTGACGACGCTTAATGAAAAACAAGAAAACACATCCAAAGGAACTTAAAAGGAACAAGTGACTGGTACCAAAGAATCAGCAACGTACAAAGGGCATCTGAACCTGAGATTGGGTAGACACCTAGGGAGAGACCGTCAAAGTGTTAGATCATCCGAGGCTAGCGTCAACCATACGGCCAGATCTTGGGCCCAACAATTGAGTGATTACCCCTACGCTCTAGACTCAGAAACCAGTGACTCGGACATGTCGTATAGCATGGAAAGACCTGTAGGTAGCTTAGGAATGGCATACCTAGAAAGACCTGAAGGTCCCTACAAGACTCAATTGGAATACATCCAGACCAACCGCCTAGGTGCACGCATCTATGAGGATGTTCTGCGAAGATCTGTTGTCCTAATTAAAAATCCGAACCAGCCCATTGGACTAGAACACCCTGTAGTCAAGTTTGAAAATGGTTCGTACATAGATAAAGAAGGAACAATGTATGTGGTCACCAGCCAACCTGAAAGGACAGATGAGTTTGGCAACATAATCTTTGAACCTGAATTAGGTGACATAGAGCAAGGGAACTTAGGAAAGGAGCCGAAAACCCCTCGAGGCAAATCGGTCCTAACAAGGATAATCACTCCAGAGTTAGTTCCCCAGGATAATAGGAGCATAGAATTGCTCTGGAACCAAGAGACGGATGAGGCTTTTTGGAGGTACAAGCTTGAAAAGCCTAATGAAGTGGGAGCTCTTGCCATCTATGAATTCAAAGATCGTGATAGCCCAGGCAAGGTGACCTACTTAGATGGTGCTTTTGAGAGAATCTTTGTGGTCTCTGAGCATGGAAGACACGCATACACTTGGAAGGGAGAATTTGTTTTTCCCCAACCTCGATCCAATGTGTCTTATGGTCACCAAGGAGCTGGAACATCTCAAGCTCATGGAACTCAAAGAGAAAGGAGTAGAGAGAGACCTGAGGTAAGCTTTGCCAACTCTTGGGGAAGAGAAAGAACGAGAACGGAAACAAATAGAGTGGAACCTGAGGGGCATAGGGCCCCCGAGAATCGAAGAAATGCCGATGATTTCCCTTTGCCAAGATCGAGAGAGCACACGAGGACCTTGAGACCGACCCAGCTACTTAAGTCCATGAAAAACTACTTCGATGGCACTGGAGACCCCTACGATCATGTAGCTGAGTTTAGGCAAGTCTTGAGAGCTGAACAAGTTGAAGATCTCTTCACGCAGTACAATGCCTTTGGTCTAACCCTTAGGAACACCACCCTGACATGGTTTCGACCACTACACAAGAGGCAGTTTAGGAGCATAGATCAACTTCTAGAGGCATTCATTATCGAATTCTCTAAAAGTGGCATAAGACATAACACATCCTCCTTGATATACAGCTTCAAACAAACATCTCAAGAGACAGTGAGACTCGTAGGCAGAAGATTTAGGCAATATCTAGAGAGATGCCCGGCCCCAGAGTTACCCACTCCAGCCAAGCAAGTGGCCTTATTTTTAGATGGATTGTTAAGCACCAAACTGAGATCATGTGTACTTGAAGGACCCTAGATCCATAGAAGAATATGTACGCATGTGCATAGACATTGAGGATAATCTAGGGGAGGAATTAGAGCTCTCAAAAATCTATAAAGATTCAAATAGTTCTAGTAGCCTCATTTCCTCACAATCCACATCAATTGAGGATCTAGCAGAAAAGGTAGCTCTGAAATTAGGTGTCTCTAGCAAGCAGATTCCTAGATTTGCCCCTGGAAAACGATGCTATACCTGTGGAGGAGACCATATGGCTAATGTGTGAACCATCATGGCTCAACCCCAAGTGAACCCTAACAACCAGTACTGCACCATAGAAAGGAGGTACACCAATCACACAGCACAAGACTGTCCATATAACAAACAAGCTGTTAGACAAAATTATTCTCAGCCATATCCACAACAAGGAAAGTACCCTAATCAGTACCCACAACAACAGTATGCTAGGCCCCAACAAATCTATCAACCACCCTATCAAGGGCAACAAAGAACGCAACCAGTCCTAGCGCAGCAACCTCCTGCCCCCACCAATGTGATTCCAATAAAGTATGCAGCGACAGAAGAAAATCTAAATAGAGCTTTAGTGCTAGTGACATCCTCGCTTTCAGAAAGTGATCCAAGTGATCATAGTTTTGACTCCACCCATGTTGAGAGCCCCCAGGCCTACTACATGCAATCACCAGAGCATAGTGAGTCATATTATTATGAAGAATTGAATGAATCTAGTGGGGAGCCAGAATACGCAAACGTCATGTATGCCAACCCCAACTCGAGATCCCAACCTAGGCCAATGAGACCTCCATTTCCTAGAGGGCCATGCTATCGTTGTCAGGGAGATCATCTCATTCGTGATTGCCCTCTACCTGCACCGACACAAACCCAATCTGCGACAATTCAAGGCTTTTGTCCCGATTGTGGAAAGGAGCATTTGTTACGAGAGTGTCCCAAGAACCCCGCCAATATACCAAAAATTGCTCCTATCAATGTTATTGGCATAGTGGTGGACTCCACGGGAAGTGTGACTTCCACGGCTCCAGTGCAAGTCATCACGAGAGCTCAGGCACTTAAGCAAAGCCAAGACTTAGGCAAGGAAAAGAACGTGGAGGTTAGCGAGACTGAGAGCCAGAATAAGAAGAGGACAAGAGTTTGGAGAGATAGCCATGAACGTATGAAAAGGCAATGGGCAAGAAAGATGAGCGAACTTGAGGAAAGTCTACGAGAAACCAAAGCCAAAATCATAGAAATCACATCTCAAACGCACTCTCACACATCCCCGCCACTACCATCCCCTTCACCCTTCATTCCTCCACCCACCAATCCACCACACATAACGCAACCACCACCCCGAGTAGGATCAGTCTTAGCCGATCCCACTCCTGAAGATCTAGACATGATGCTTAAAGCATATCAGGCCAGAATCCAAGAAGGGCCCAATGTAACAGATCATGAGAAATGTTACCCTAGAGCTGACCTAGAGCTTGAACGAACTAAGTTGTGTGCCAAGATGGTGGAATTGGCTCAAGCCATGTTTGAGACCAGTCGCCTTTTCACCTGCTCTAGCCCCACTAGAACACCATTGCACTTTGATGGTCTATTAGACAGATTGGAGATGATAATTGCAAAGTCTGGAAAAGGAGCCAACTCCCAGGCTAAGGAGAAGGCAAGTGATAGAATAAGCATTCCTCCCAAGGAAGCTTATGTGCCTAACTCTATGGAGCCAGACACATCATCTTCTCTGAATCGGTTCACACCCGAATTCCTACGAGAGATTCAAGAAGATAAATGGGCTAAAGAAAGTGAAGTCCCTCCTCCTATTGAACTTGTGGATGATGCACACGACCAATTCCCACAAGACATCCCATCCATTTATGAGGAGCAGGAGAGCACCCAATCTCAGGAAAGATTAGACTTTGAGTCTAACTCTCTACAAGAATTACCCCACTTCACAGGCCCATGGGAAGCTAAGTCCACCTGTATGAGAGCACCCACGGTCATGGTAAGAAACGAAGATTCAGTCATACCTAGGAACACGGAGGTAGTGAAGAACACTAAGGTGCAGTGCAATCTCACTTTAGAAGAACTACTCAAGGTTAGGCCAGAGCTATGGAAACATGTAGCCAAACAAGTACCAGAGATAGCAGAACCTCGTTCCCAGGTAGGATCCCAGAGAACAATGCCATAAATACCCTTGGACAAGATAGGAGACATGAGTGAGGGTGAAGAGGGAAACACATATCTCCCCATCACTCATGAGGGCTACACAACCAAGGCCATTTTGGACTCAGGTGCAGGAGTTGCAATTGCTACCACTTCCTTATGGAAACGTTGGGGCAAACCAGCACTCAAGCCAACGAGAATGAAATTGCAGATGGCTGACGGTCACATAGAAAGACCCTTAGGACTACTAGAGGGGATAACTCTCACTACTTGTGGTGTAGAGTTTGAGCACACATTTGCTATCTGTGACTTTAGCAAAAATCAAGCCTATGAGATGATTTTGGGGAGACCATTTATGCGGCAGTTGCAAGTGGTACAGGATTGGGGAACCAATTCCTTGTATTTGCAACACTTAGGTGTTACAACCAAAGTCAATCTCAAGGATTACTCTCATAGAGATGTCCCTCCTATCCAATGGAACCCCATCCATAGAGCCAAAGATGATACGGAATCGGTGCATTCCATAGGATCAGGATCCTCATGGATGCATGAAGACACTCACTTATGGATGTGTAAAGTGGTAGTGGAAGAGGAGAAAAGAGAAAAAGCCAGAGAGGTAGGTGCGAAGGAAACACATATATCAGTTCAAGACCCAGCCTATGCACTTGTAGTATTTCCGGACGAAGAATTTGAACCTCACGGCTGGGCAGAAATTCTAGCAACTATGGATGTAGCCATTAATGAAGAGCAATGGACACCCCACTGTGATGAAGATGGCTATGACATTTCGGTCTTCTCCATAGAGCCAATCATGGGAGATGCAGTATTAGAAGAATGCGAACCTAGCCCTGATGCATTTGAAGATGCAAGTGACTCCAATCTTGAGTCAATCATCATGGACCCACCCTTTGCATCAGACGAAGAATATTTCTATGAAGTAGAAGTTTACCCTCAGAGACATGAAGAGCTCACTAATGATGTGAGATTAACCACATGAGTGACCACTAAGAGTGAAGGAAAGAAAAGGAAGAAGAGAGAAACCACACCAGAGGAAGAAGAATCCCTGTTTGAGGTCCCTGAAAATTTCAAGAAGTATGCAATAGAAGATAGGAGAGTCATGGTAAGAATGCCAAAACGCGATGCACAAGCAAGAGAGGCCTATGATAACAAAGAAACCACCAAGAAGGTAGTGGTAGCCATAGAAGAAGGAGAAGAGAGGTGCACTTACATAGGACATGACCTCACTGAGGAAGAGGAGCATGAGCTGATAGCTTTGCTAAGAGAGTACAGAGATGTATTCGCTTGGAGCTACAAAGATTTGAAAGGTGTAGACCCTGACATATGCACCCATATGATTCCCATGACCACAAAGGCCAGACCTTCTAAACAAAAGCCATACACATACAATGACAACTATGTTGCCAAGATCAAAGAAGAGATAGACCGCTTGGTTGAAGCTCGATTTATCTATGAAATTGAGCACACTGAATGGGTGTCCCCCATTATAGTGGTGCCCAAAAAGAATGGTAAATTACGTGTATGCATTAAATTGAAGAAGGTTAACGCAGCCACTATCAGGGATAGTTATCCACTTCCTATCACCGAGCATTTATTAGAAAGGCTAGCCGACAAGGAAGTGTACAACTTCCTAGATGGGTTCTCTGGCTACAATCAAGTAGCCATTGCACCAGGAGATCAGCATAAGACGGCTTTTGCCACAGAGTGGGGCATATTTGCTTTTAGGGTAATGCCATTTGGGCTTACCAATGCTCCCGCAACCTTCTAGAGATTGATGTGCCATGTGTTTAAAGAGTTCTTGAGAAAGAATTTGGAAGTCTATGTTGACGATCTCTGTGCTCATTCCAACATTAGACAAACACATATACCTGAACTCAGGCAAATCTTTGACAAATGTAGAGAATATCAAGTCTACCTGAACCCAGGAAAGTGCGTTTTCATGGTCAGGCAAGGCAAGATTTTAGGACACATAGTGTCAAAGAACGGCATCTCCACTGACGAAGAGAAGGTGAGGGCTATTGCAGAACTACCTAGGCCAAAGAATGTCAAGGAAGTGCAAGCTTTCATGGGGCATTGTGGTTATTACCGACGTTTCATTCACATGTATGCCATCATTGCAAAGCCTTTGTACGGACTTTTGACAAACTTTGAGTGGACTGAGGAATGTGAGAACTCTTTCAATGAGCTCAAGCGGCGATTATGCTCAGCACCAATCTTGACTACACCAGATTGGAATAAGCCCTTCCATGTGCATGTGGATGCATCCAATTATGCCATTCGGTGTGTACTCGCGCAGCCTACCGCTGAAGGTAATATGGACCTTCCAATTGCCTATGCTAGTAGACAACTGAATGCAGCAGAACGGAATTATACCACGACTGAGAGAGAAGGACTAGGCATGGTATATGCAGTGAAAAAGTTTAGACATTACTTGCTTGCAAATAAGTTTAAATTTTTTACGGATCATCAAGCTCTACTTTACTTGGTGAACAAGCCATACAACACAGGTAGATTGGTGAGATGGTTCCTCTTACTAATGGAATATGACTTTGAGGTAGTGGTGAGAAAAGGCAAGACTCATTTGAGAGCAGATCATCTCTCTAGGCTCACATCGGGAGAAGCCCCACACGGAGTATCAGATGACCTTCCTGACGCTTACTTGTTTAATTTGGAAGTTGTACCTCAGTGGGCTAAGCCATTAGTGCCAGTATTGACATACGGGCCTAATCACCCAATCATAAACACTCAAGATAGAGAGGTAGTAAAAGCCTAGAAGTACCATATCATGGCAGGAAGTATGTACAAACAGACAGATCAAGGGATATTGGCTTGCTATGTGGAAGAGGATGAGTACGCTAAATGGTTGCAGTTGGCACACGTAGGTGCATTAGAGAAACACTACTCAAAACAACGAACCCTACAAACACTAAGGAGACTCGGTACATTGGCCTACTATGGAAGCTGATGTACATAAGATGTGTAAAGAATGCCCAATCTGTTGCACTAAACCACCTGTGGAACATGCCACTCTTTACCCAGTGTCCATAGTGCCAGATTGGAGTGAACCATTAGTAGCCTTCTTGAGGACGAAGACATTCCCTCCAGATATGACCCTGACGAGACAAAGAAGTCTAGAACAAGAAGCCCTAGATTACTCAATCATTGGTGATAATCTATACAAGTGTGGTAAAGATGGTTACCTGAGACTATGTGTCCATGAGAGTGAATATCTCAAGATCTTGGAAACTGCTCACCAAGGTGTAGCAGGAGGACACTTTGGACCAGATCGAGTGATCAAGGCAATACTATTTGCGGGCTTCTCGTGGCCGACCCTTCACATGGATGCACATACCTATGTGAAACGGTGTGATGTTTGTCAGAGAACTCAATATCCTATACGTAAGGATGAGATGCCACTGAAACCTATGATGGGTGGACGTGCATTTTCTAAGTGGGGAATAGACTTTGTTGGTCCTATTAATCCCCCAGCTAAGGGTTCACATGCTGAGTATATCATTGTGGCCACGGACTATCTAACCAAGTGGGTAGAAGTGAAAGCCACATCGAAGAATGATGCCCAAACGACCGCTAAATTCTTATTTGAGAATGTGTTCACACGATACAGGCTACCCATAGAGCTAGTAAGTGATAGAGGGACTCACTTCTTGAATGAAGTCATTGAAAATCTTCTTCAAGAGTTCTTGGTGATACACAAGAAGTCTGCTCCCTATCACCCACAAGCTAATGGACAAGCCGAAAGCACAAATAAGATTCTATGCAATGTGCTAACCAAATTAGTGAATAACAAACGCTCGGATTGGGACAAACAGGTACACCATGCTCTTTGGGCATACAGAGTTGCCTATAAAACGGTACTCCAAGCCACACCCTTTCAAATGGTTTTCGGCCAGAATGCAGTGTTACCATTGGAATTTTTGATACCAACCTTGAAAGTAGCACACGAGCATGATTGGACAGGCCATGAGTTGTCCTCTAGAATCTTTGATCTTGAACGATTAGGTGAAACACGATTGAGGGCTGCAGCAGGAATTTATGCAGCCAAGAAGAGGCAAAAGGCATATTTCGATGCACACGTCAAGGATAAGGGCTTGAAAGCAGGAGACCTAGTCCTAGTCTACACCTTGAAGCAACATGCACGGAAGTTAGAGAAGAGAGGTTACGGGCCAATGATTATCAATAGAATCTCCACAAGTGGAGCAGTTCAACTAGCCACTCTAGAGGGTGATATTCTACCAAGTTACATAAGTGGATGCAGAGTCAAATTATATCAAGAATCCCTGACTGAAGAGATGCTAAATCGACTCAACATTGCCAAGAAACGTAAAGAAGAAGAGAAACGAATTAGAGAAGAAGCACAGGCAGAAGCTTTAGAACGTATCCGACGAATGAAATTGAGGAGACAAGGCAGAGACCTGCCTATGCCTGACACTCAAGAATCTGTAGGCTATCCTATGGCCATGTGCGAGGCTTCAGGTGGACGTTCCCATAGAATAATCGACCGACGGCCTTTTGTAACCCTAGAAGTAGGACAAGGAGAGAGTGTAAGGACAGTGAGAGCTTTAATTGACTCGGGGGCAGCCACTAGTGCAGTTCGACTTTCTTACTGCCAAGAGCTGCAATTACAAATCAATCCTATAGAGGCATATCTCATAGGATTGGGAGGTGTGGAAACCCCTTGCATTGGTGAGGTGGAACTTCCCCTCTACATTCAAGAGGTGCTAATGGCAGCCAAAGTGCTAGTGTGTGAAGAGGAGGATCTTATCAAACCTCTTGTCCTGGGCCAAGACTGGATCTATGATCATGCAGTCAGCCTCAACCTAAGAAGTGGACTTCTTCAGGCATGGGTAGGCCAAAACCACATCACGATTGAATTAGAAAATCAAGCACATAGGCCGCTAGAAGAGGCACCAAATCCTGGTCCTTCGAGGAGTCCACCTGAAATGAACCATGCTACTCTTGACCAAAGTTCTATGGTGCAAAGGATTGCCACTCGTGACGAAGGTACATAAGTCAACAAGGAGTTCCCTTCTTTTCCAAAGAGAATTCGCGGAAAGCAAGCTGGAAAATACAAGATACAGAGGAGCCCAAGGACCAAGAAGAATGAACACCAACCAGTACAATATAGAATACCCCATGGCATGAAGCAGATTTGGATACACAAAGGTGAACAACCCTCGGCTTTGGAGACAGGATTCCAAAGAGGCATCAAGCAAGCTACAGTGTCGAGGACTACAACGAAGGAGTACCCTAGGCATCAAGCTAGACAAACCATTTCTATTTGGGTTCCAAAGCAGTCAATGAAGGCTATCCCAAAGGCTAGACAAATATGGGTGCCCAAGACCTGCTTACCAGCTCAAATAACTTCACCTTCAATCACGGGATCAAACCAACAGTCACGAGTCCTATTGGTTCCCATACAAAGGCAAACATCTACACTCCACACCACCACATTCTCGTTCACGCCTCGGAATCTTTGGAAATGGGTACCCAAAAGGCCCCAAACCCAACAAACTCCAGTCCGCAAATCTTCACACATCATCGCCAATAAAAGCAACGATTCCAGCATCAAAGTTTGGAGAACTAAACCCCATGTCAAACCCCCTGACCCACCTCTGTAAATCCTTTCCCTCTGATGTAGGTGCATTCTGAGAACGTTGCACAACCAAAGTATGCATCTAGAGTGAACCCTAATCTACTAACCCACTTGTACACACATCATGAACACTTTACCCACTAACCTCTAACCACTCGAAATTTCATGTTGGTATTGTGGAGGGAACACCATAACATCCTGTTTCCAATGCAATGCTAATGTGCCTCTCTCTTCTTCTAGCAGATAAGCATCAGCAACTACAAGCACTCTCATGGCAGAAGCAACAGGTCCGAGCTTCCAGGCAGGAATAAGTACTACAAGAATTGATGTGGATAGTCTACCGGTTGATGTCCCACCAACTAAACGACCTGTGGAGCTGCAACACCTTCAGCAGATCCCGGTACCGGATCCACCCACAGGGATCACAGAGAGAGTCCATGTCAATTCTCATTGGTTCAATGGCATGCCAGGTCCATTAGGAGAGGCCAAGTATATATGGGAGTCTAAGTGCGAGTATGACAGATCTTGGGTCAAATTCCAATTCTTCTCCAAGGAGTTTGAGACTCTACAGAACACACAGGATCTTCAGACCATATGGCAACGTGCAGGGCTAGCTAAGTACTTCGAGGCACCATTACCCAAACTAGACCTCCTCCGATGCTACTATCTGGTCTCAACATTACAGGCTAATGCAGAAAAGGACAAACCAGGATCGTTTGTTCTTCCTTCCTTGCTAGGCAACAACGAGTTAAAGAGGTTTGAACTTACCTTGGAGTTGGTGAGCTCTGCTTTGAATATGCACGGCACACATGTACCTTCTCAGAAGTCTTAGACGGCCGCCGGAGTAGGACAAATGTATGCCAGATGTAACGGAGTTCCTTGAATTACACGCGAAAAGTTGGTACACGCATCTTGTAATTCTATATAAAGTAATGAAAAGAGAATGGTAGAGAGAGATGTTTTCCTGGAATTGTCAGATTGTCCGCCTTGATATTTGTTAGAGTATTGTTACACTATTGTGAAGTTCTGAGTATTGTTTTTTTTTTAATATAAAGGAATTTCGGCTATAGCCTACTCTCCCGGACTTGAATTAAATAAAGAAAAGTACAAGAGAAGGGGACTAGTGCCCACGGGACCCCCCAAATCCCACAAAGCAGGGGAAGCTTTTACAGAGCTTAGATGACTTTACAAAGAAGGTTAATTACCCTCCCATCACCCTCATGTGGGGCCCACTTGGGTTTAAGCTTGTTATCGATCAAAAGGAGTACTTGATGATGCCTAAAGGGGGGGGATTTTTTATAGTTGACAATCCTTTTGCCAAGGAGGAACATCGATTTCTCAATTGACCACTCCTTGGGGGAGTCACCGAAGTTGAAAGCACATCTTTCCCGCCAGATTTTCCATAGGACCTCCCCTCTGATGGCGTTCCAGAGAGTCGCAGAGCAGCCGATCGCTTCTCCCAGCAGGGCTTGCTGCCAACTGAGACGTTTTTGAAGTCTAATTCTCTTTCCAACCACCTGCCAGAGTCTGTTGGAGTTGGGGCAGGTAAAGAAGATGTGTGAAACATCTTCGATAGACCGGTGGCAGCGTTTGCACCAGGGAGGGATCCCACAAATTTTGCTAGCCTTAAGGTTGGTCCAGATTCCATGATGAAGAATTTGCCATAAGAGGACAGACTTTTTGATTTCTATGAGGGGGTGCTAGATAGCCATGAACTTCATGTCCCACCGAAGCCGCGTCCATGACAGGCACCACTTTTTGTTGAGGTTAACCTGATAGTCGATCGTTTCTTTGATGTTCGGGATTTTTGATAGGCTATTCCCATTGTGCCATTTGAGACCAAGCGAGCTCGACATGTCGTGTCCCATGAGAAGGAGAACTTTGTGTCGGTCCTAGGTGAGACATCTGCTTTGCAAAGTGTTCCATTCTTCATGCGAAATGTTGATGCTAGGGTCAACATCCTCAAAGTTGATCCAGCGGTTGGTGTCTTGTTTCCAGAGATGTTTCCATTTTTTGAAGCCTTTGTTCCATAGCTTCTTGGCATTTTGAATGTTCCAAGATTCCACACTCCGGATGCCATGGATCGGAAACCAGATAGAGTCGTTTTGTCTGATACCGGCAGCCCACTTCCAGTCTTCACTTATTCTTGTGAAGCTTTTGACTTTATTCCAACTCTTCCAAAGGGAGCACACCAGATTAGAGCCTTTCGGGAAGACGGGGATCGGGGAAAACAGCAAGGTCAAGATGTCAAGATTCTTCCAATTTGGGAAACCCATGAGCGCCAACTCATTCTTGTTTCTGAAGATCAGCTTGGCCCACGAGGCCTCCCCGTTGCACCAAGCCTTAATCATCCATTTGGCCGACAATTTGTTAGCCATGCACCCAATGTCCAAGATACCAAGTCCCCCACTATCTCTATGGCTGGTGCAGATGGACCATTTGATTTTAGGCACCCCCCTCCTATTGTGGTCGCCCGTCCAAAGGAAGTTTCTACAAATACTATCCTGTTTGGACAGATCATGCTCTTTCGGTCTCCAACAAGAAAGGAAATAAATGGTAGATGATAAGAGGAACGTGTTGATAACCATAGCACGACCAGCAAGATTGATTTGCATACCTCTCCAATAGTTAAGCTTGTTTTCGAGTTTGGCAAGCACCCAGTTCCACCGCTGTTCCATAGAGACGCCAAACCCCAAGGGAATCCCAAGAAGCCGAAAAATTTGGCCCTGCGGAATGATTTGACAGCCATGATCAACGAGAAGGTCGGGTTGTGACCCACCAATAGCTCTAAAGGCGGTCTTAGAGTGGTTGATTATGGATCTAGAGGCTTCACAAAAAGTAGCAAGACACTTCCAGAACGTCTCAAGGCTAGTACTATCATTGTGCACAAAAGCGTTCATATCATCGGCAAAAAGTCTCATGGTGATCTGACTGTGGTCATGCGGCAAACGAAGGCCTTTAATGTTACCAGCTTCCACCTGATGCTCCACCAGCCTGCTAAGCCCTTCCGTGGCAATGGCAAAGAGAAGGGGAGCCAATGGGCACCCTTGTCTGATAGATCTTCTAAGTTTGATCACCTTTGAAAGATTTCCATTAATGTTAATTTGGGTCGATGCGTTTTCGAGAAGGGTCGCGATCATCTTGGTGAATTTCTGACTACATCCAAGATCTTGTAGCGACTGTAGAATATAGTCCCATTCTAGCCTGTCGTAGGCTTTATCAAAGTCGATCTTGAGGAAACCAACTTCTTGTTTAGACTCATTTGCAAATTCAAGACCTTCCCAGATATCTATAATGGTTTCCAAAGTTGACCTGCCTTTGATGAAACCTTTTTGGTCCTCGCTTAACCATGCTCTCAAGTGGCAAGAGATTTTGTTGGCAATGACTTTGGCGATGATCTTGTATCCTGTTTGGAGCATTGTAATGGGACGCCAGTTCTCTATTCTGTTCTTTTCCCCTTTTTTGTGTACTAACTTGATAATGCCATTGTTGAGACAAGAAGGAAGTGCGCCAAACTTGAGTGCCTCTTGCCAAACCAAACAAAGAGGGGTGGCAACCACCAACTTGAAGGATTTAAAGAACTCATTAGTGAGCCCGTCGGGTCCCGGGCTTTTACCTGAGGGGAGGGCATCAATGACCTCAATGATTTCGGCTTCAGAGATAGAGGCATGAAGCAGAGAGTGAAGGTTGGGTGGTATCCTATGGGGGGAAACCCTAGATATGGCTGCCATACAGTCCCTTCTATGGTGGGAGAGGGGGTTTGAGGTCCCCAGGAGTCTCGTGAAGTGCCCTTCAATGATCTCAAAATTATCTTCTTCCGTATTGCATACATTGCCATTTGCGTCTAGCAATAAGGGGATCGATTCTCTGTTGTGTTTCCTTTTGAGGATACGGCACATCTCTTTGGTGGGTTTGTCGGCTTTGCCAACCCACCACTCCTTGAAGAAAATTTGCAAATTTTTCCTTTGTATCTCTTCCTCGTATCTCAGCAGCGCTCTGATTTTTCGAAGTCCTTTCTGGGCTTGAGATTTTCCTTTGTTCACTTCCTCCTCGAGCCGCCAGAGTCTATGATATAGAGCTTCTCTACGAGCCTGCCACACAGTCTCTAGCATCTTCCTGGATCTAATCATGATCTGTCGTGACTTATCGACCGCACTTCTCCAACACTTGGCTGGGGACAAGCCAGAGGCGAATGCCTCCTTCCACACATCAGAAATTTCTTGATGGACGGAGGGGAGAGAGAAGGAGGGCACACTGGCATGGAACCACGGAGCCTTACGGATCTTGGTGGGGGGTTGAAAAGTGATGACGATCGGGTAGTGATCAGAGATGGTGAGGTTGGTGCGTTGTGAGAGGGAAGGGTGGCCCCACTGATGAGTAAAACTCTGAGAAATGTAGCATCTATCAAGTCTAGCTTTCCTCAGGTCCTCGCCTGCTTGGAGATTTGACCAAGAAAAGCCCTTCGAGTCTTTGAATTCGACCAAATCCAAGTGTAGTTTAGTTTTGTCCCACGTTTCTTTCTCCCGACTATCGATGACCCTACCCTTGCCCATCCATCTATCCATAGGGTCCTCTACCATGTTGAAGTCACCACAAATAAGCACGTTGTGGGGGAGCGAGTCCAAGGAGGCCCAAGTGTTAAGTCTCTCTAACTCCCCATTAGGGGCATACAAAGAAACTAAAATAAAACAAAAGGGAGCACCGAAAGAAACAGCAATCCATCGATGGCATTCATCTTCAATGGAGTTCTCAAGCTTTTCAAACCAGAGTTGATTAATACCGATTACCGTTCCACCGGACCCCCGCTGATGCACCGTTGAAATCCAAACATGGGTCGAGGAGACATGTCTAAGCCGTTTTTGGAGGTCTTCTCCGTCAATTTTAATCTCTTGAATACATATAAAATCTGGGTTTAGGCTAATGTCGCGAAGCCATTGACCAATGATGATCGCTCTTTAGGGGTCGGTTAGCCCTCTAGCATTTAACGAGATGATGATCATTGTCGTAGTGAGCCCTCTTTGCGGGAGGGAGCTTTGTCCTTTCTTTTCTTGGATTCATCTTTCTTTTTCACTCGGATCGGATCCCGAGTTAGCATTAGGTTCTTGTGGGGGCTTTTCCACGGTAACTCCATAGGTTGTTTTCCTTTGCGGGATGCCTCCTGCTGGGAAGAACTGGGCACCGTCTTCAGCTCCGTTTCCGGAATAGTCGATCCGATGATGGAGCTTTCACTATCCATGTTATCTTCATTGCTAGTAGTAAAGCCGTCTTCTTTGCTTGTAGTGTAACCCTCTTGCAAGGTTTCTTTACTGTCAGGGATCTCTAGGCCTTTGACGTCGGTGTCCACCTCAAGTTGGTTCCCACCTGGGTAGTCAAACTCATTGATTTCCTTTTCCAGATTGCAATACCAGTTGCTGGAGGGGGTAACTGACATGTTGTTTCGCTTAGAGGTTGCCCTAGGGCTTCTTTTCCTTGTTCTTCTGACTTCGATGAACCCGTCTGCATCAGCTTCTGGATTAAGGGGACCCTTGAATTCCTCTACTTTCATCGAGTGATTCAATGCTCCAATGTTGATCTCTGTTCTACCTGCATCATCTGCTTACAGTGAAGTTCACTGTGATGACTGTTAAGTGACGGATTGTGTGTCTGAGTACTGTTTCCGCATAGTATTGTTGTATGCTCTTCGGTCGTTGAAGTACTTTGAGTCAGTCTGAGTAGTTATATTACTGCGTGATTTGATTTGACAACTTAATACACTGTGGAGTATGTTCTGTTTGTTTTACTGAACTATTGCATTCGGTGACGAAGACGAATTATTACTTTCGGTAAACGTAAACTTTTAATTGAGACCGCTGTAAGTGTTGTCACGAGCGAATCTGTCGATTAAAGTAGTATCTCCGGTTGATTACTACTGTTAAGATTATAGTCCAGACTACTGCTCTGTTCCAATAGCAGGGTAGTCTGAAGAAGTACGGTACCCAGGAATATAGAAAGCCAGTCTCGCCCAGTTAATGTTAATGATGTGAACTAAGACACGCAGTAGTGTTGTTGTTGATTGTAAAGAAGGTTTGGGAAATTAGTACAAGGCCTCTGTCTAACAGACCCCTACCACTCCCAAGAACCCACGCTGGTCTGGTAATGTTTTTTGGTAATGATACTGAAAGTTTAACCCATTTTACGGTAAAACACTGTTTCACGTTTAACATTTGTTTGGTAACAATTTCAGTTGGTCAGCATTACTGTTTCTGTAAACACGTTAACACTTGGCGCCGTCTGTGGGAAGGTGGCATCAAGATTGCCAGTCATCTGTCAAAATTAGATTATCGTTCGATTGGTAGTAGCAACATAACCAGATTGTTGCAGACTGTCCCGTTAGTAATACTACGCGATTAGTACAAAAGATGATACATGCCGGTTACTCGATTCGGTGAAACGTATCCCAACAACCATCAGTCTGGAGTACTAAAGCCAACTTTGGGAGGTAGAAGTACAACTAGGACTCACCCAGTTGTCAAGAAAGTTAAGAACATTAAAACTGATTCCGGTCATATTCCGGTGGAACCTGGTACGCCTCTTGTACATTCCGGTACTATTTCGGCACAGTCTGTCAAAAATATAGTAATTCCAGAACCTACCAAGACGTAGTTGGAATCTAGTTTAACACTCTTGGAAAAAGATTCAGATTCAACTACGATTAGAAACGTTGCAGTCAAAGAAATCGGCGAAAGCGAAAAAATGCCAAATTCGGGCATAATTTCGGCTCATTCCGGTGAAGTTTCGGTAAGAGAATCACCGTTTTTCGGTGATGATTTAGCATTTTCTGCTGAATCCTCAGCCCAATCACCGTGCTTGGAAGCAAGTTCCCATACACTAGACATCAAGGAGGAAGGAAGGCTGCTTGAAACAGAGATTCGAAGCATATTAGGCAAGATAATCGCACCGGAAAGTGCGTCATCCGATGATACAGATTCCGGTAGTTCAGAAGGAAAGTATAACACGCTCACGATGAACGGACAACAACAGTTATGTCCACCCAGGCCATCTCCAATGGGAGTGACATACACAAAGTTTGGTGGATTCCCAGGAGATGATCCGGATGCTCACGTACGCACTTTCGAGATAAGTTACGCAGTTCTCAACCATCCCTACAAAGCCATTGTCTTCCAATCTACACTTGTTAATGAAGCAGCTAGATGGCTTACAGAATATGATATTAATCATTTTGGCACCTACGAAGCAGTACGAGATGCTTTTCTGCAGCGATTCAGATTAAAAAAAAATCCAGTCGAAATTTTTGATTATCTGCAGAATAACAGACAGAAGGCAAACCAAACCGTACAGGAGTATCTACTCTCTTTAGAACACACTTAAGGCAGCTACCACCAGCCCACGCTAACTTGCCAGATGACGTTATCACTCAGTGGTTCATCAATGGCTTGGTTCCACAACTTAAGCAGATCATGATCATAAGATGTGTCGGAGCCATGTCCCTCGATGCAGTCATTGCAATGACGCTGCAACTGGAACACAAAGTTGGTGGATTTACAGAATGATTTAGAATGGTTAAAAGCAAACAAAAATATTGCAGAAGATATAACTAGACAAGTATACTGAACACATGCAAAAATTCAAGACATACCAGTGCCAATTGCGCACTTAATCAGACATTCTGTGCTATCTGCAACATTGTCGGACACACCACCAAAAACTGCGCATACAATGCTAGAGTGCAGGGAACAGCGACTGTCAATACAATTATCCAAGAACAAGGGTAGCCAGCCAACCAGTATGTGCCTCCACAAATGAGAAACAACCAGCAGCAAGGATATCGAAATTATCGAGGACAGAGGAATAAAAATTATAATCCAAACCGCTGACAAAACGGACCACCATCGGAAAATCCCAATTTACCACCACCACGCTGCCATTTTTGTGGAGAATTTGGACATATTAGGAGATTTTGTAAGGATGCACCTGAGTATGATCAAAGGAAGAAGGAACGTCAAAATCCAATGGCCAACATGGTAAAAATCACACTGGTGGAGACACAGGCTGCCGCAGTCCAGACCCGTTTCGGTAAACAACTGCAACCAGTAGCATTGAACCAGGGATACATGAACAACACAGAATGTACAACAAGGCTAGTCAATGGACCACAACAGAAGCACCAGTCTTTCTAGAGCCTATTCCGGTAACCCAGCCCTCGTTAACGAAGGAAGAAACGCAACAAAGGGAGTCAGCAGCAGGAACATTATCAGCAGCAGATACATTACCAACCATAGACACCTTCGCATCAGCAGAAGCATCAACTTCAACATCAGTAGAGCCTGTCAATCAATCTCAACAGGCCTGGGAAATCCTATCTAACGCATCTATCACTCTGCCTTTGGGCCAACTACTGGCATTAGTACTTGGAATTCGACAACAGTTCCAACAACAGTTCAGTCCGGTACCTTCTTGTATTCCGGTGACAGCAGCAGTTCAACCGGAACCTGATTCTACTATCGATCATTCAGTCCCCTTGATTACAGTATCGTATAAGAATCATAAGATTACGCAAGTATTGATTGATGGAGGCTCTGGTGTTAACATTGCGACTGCGGCGTTATGCAAAAGATTAGGATGGACCGAAATCAAACCAGTTGAGTTTTTTGTCAGAATGGCAGATCAATCAAGAGTCCATCCCGTAGGACTTGTGCGGAATGTACCCATCACTTTGCAAGGTACGACCTTTAAAATGACCTTTGTTATACTAGATCTGCCGGAATCCACTTTGGATTACAACCTCCTTTTCGGCCGACCTTGGCTGAAGCATGTGAAGCTAATACAGGACTGGTTTGCACAAGAGCTTACGTTTAAAGATGCCAATTGTAGATATGTGGTAAAATTAGATGCCATACAACCTTGCAAGCTACATGCTAGACCGTATTTTGCTGAACCCGTCCATATGCTAGATGGATTCTCAGACGATGAAGAAGAAGAGTTTCTGAAGAATAACGCTGATTTAATTTCCTTAGGAACTGTTGATCTACAGACCGTTGTAGATAATTGGAATGCTTCAGTTTGTACAGTAATACCCGTCACAGAAGAGGCTAAGAAGGAAGACACTGTCTCGACACATGACGATGAACTGCAGCAACTCTTTAAACCAACAGACAACATAGAGAAACATCAACAGTTCTATGTCCCTGAAGATCAGCTGATTACTTACAATTTAGGAGATGAACATCATCCGCGTCCTGTGAAGATAAAGCAAAACTTACCGGAAACATTTCAAGCAGATTTAATCCAGCTACTCCAAGAATTCACTGATGTCTTTGCATGGGACTACAAAGACATGAAAGGATTGGACCCCCGTATCTACCAGCACAGGGTCATGCTGAAGCCAGAATCAAGACCGATAAAGCAAACCAGCTACCGGATGAATCCCCATTATGCATCTTAGGTAAAGGCAGAACTGGATAGGTTATTAAAAGTCAGATTCATCATACCAGTAGAGCATGTTGAATGGATCTCTCCAATTGTGATTGTGCCTAAGAAAAACAAACAATTACGAATGTGTGTAGATTACCGGAATTAAATGCAGCAACCGTACCGGATCCTTTTCCAATCCTCTTTTTGGATACCATGCTTGATAGAGTAGCAGGTCACGAGATGTATTCATTCCTAGATGGATACAGTGGCTACAACCAAGTTAGAATGGCCGAAGAAGATATACCAAAAACTGCATTTATTACCAACTAGGGTGTCTTTGCTTGTACGGTAACGTGGTTTGGATTGAGAAACGCATCAAGCACATTTCAAAGATGTATGCAGGAGATATTTTCTCCTTATCTCACTTCATTTATGCAAGTATATCTCGATGATTTTTCAATTTTCGGTAAGATGATAGCACATCTGTTCCATTTATGGTGCTGCTTTCAGAAATGTAGAGAATATAGACTCTGTTTGAATCCAAACAAATCGGTGTTTGCGGTCTCATGTGGCAAGTTACTTGGCCACATTGTATCTGCACAAGGTATCCAAGTAGATCTAGATAAAATTTCGGCAGTATTAGAAGCTCCGGTGCCTACTACACCGAAAGAAGTTATGCGCTTTATGGGTCAAGTATGGTGGCATGGAAGGCACTTATGGTGGCTTGCTCATTTGGCTATACCACTAAACAAGCTAATCAGCAAAACACCTCGACAATTTGAATGGACCCAGGAATGCCAGATAGCATTTGATCGTTTAAAGCATTTATTAACACAAGTTCCTATCTTACAGCCACCGGACTGGGATCACCCATTTCATGTATTTGTGGATGCTTCAGATATAGCAATAGGAAGTGTGTTGATGCAACAAATTGATAAATGGTTCAGACCAGTGTATTATGCAAGTCGAAGATTAGCACCTGCTGAGAAAAATTACTCTGTAACAGAAAGAGAATGTCTAGGGCTAGTATATTCGGTCAAGAAATTCAGACATTACTTGCTAGGCCGTAAAGTCACATTTCATGTAGATCACGTTGCACTTGTCTATCTAGTTCGGCAACAGCATCTAGGTGGTCGATTAGCGTGATGGGTCTTACTCTTGCAGGAATTTGACTACGAAGTCATTCACCGGCCAGGCAGTTCACATGCCTTAGCAGATTTCTTATCCCGCTTAGATTCCGATGAAGCTCGAGTGGGCATAGATGACACGACACCCGCGATTTATGTATCAGATCCAATTAATGAAGAATCTGCAGACCCACCTATCCCATTTTCATATTATGATCAGATCTTGACTTTTCTTAGTGATGGTTGCCTTCCATCTCAGACTTCTAGAGCAGTACGCAGGAAAATTGCAGTCTTTAGCCGCCGATTTTGGTTAATTGCTGGAGAACTATATTATGTAGATCTCACTGGAATCCTACTTTGATGTATTCCACCGCATGAAGTTAACTCAGTTATCACTTTGGCTCACTCGATTCCTTCCGGTGGCCACTTTGCTGCAGATCTAACTCACCGGAAAATTCTGCAGAGTGGTCTCTGGTGGCCAACGATGTACAGAGATATATTACAGTTTGTCAAACAATGTGATACTTGCCAAAGAGCTGGACAGCCTCTGCAACGTCATCTCTTTCCTCTGCAACCCATCTTACCATTGGAACCTTTCCAGAAATGGGGTCTAGATTTTATCGGTCCAATTACACCACCAGCAGTCTTCGGTAACAACCGTTACATACTGACCTATACAGACTATGCAACCAGATGGGCAGAAGCCTGGGCTTTACGGTCTGCTACAGCCGTTACGGTAGCAAAGTGTCTGCTAACCGATGTCTTTCCACGTTTTGTCTTACCACTGGAAATTGTCTCAGATCAAGGCACTCATTTTGTAAACAATTTAATGAAGGCACTTACACATTTGTTCCAGGTCACACATAAATTTAGTTCTCCTTATTATCCTCGTGCCAATGGATTGGCCGAAAGTACAAACAAATCTCTGCTCAATATCCTTCGAAAATTGATCATGGAATCACCGGAAGATGGGATCAGCTGCTACCTGCAGTATTATGGGCATACCAGATTACATACAAGGTAACAACAGGATTGACACCTTTCAAATTAGCTTATGGCTTAGAAGCAATAGCACCAATGGAGATAGTCATACCAAGTTTACACGTAGCAATCACTCAGAAACTTCTACCGGAAGACTCACAGTCAATTTGGTTGGACACTCTCAGAGAGTTAGATGAGCATCGATGGCTCAATTTCTTAACTATGCATGAAGTTCAACTAAGACAGGCAAGGACGCACGATAGAAACTTGAAATGACTACGTTGACCAGAAATCCACTTCCAAAAGCAATCAACGGCTCGAAGCTGCGGCCGTATCAAAGTGCTACTAGTCTGCATTAAATCATTCGGTGGTGGACCGCATTTTTTAGCTTTTGTTTTTTACTTTTCATTCTGTTCTTTCTTTTCTCTTTTCTATAGCCGTGTTTTGTCATAAGCCACCCTCCTTACCAATTACTCAAGTATGCATGCCAAATTAAAAGCAATATCATTCTAGCACCGCACAATGATAACCATCACTTCCTACCCCCCCACCGTAATTTCTGTACTTAAGCTCTTCGGTTGCGCCAAAAAACGCTATTGTGTTCTTGTGATTGTGCTCGTGTCTTTTGTGTATTGTGTATTCGTGTGCTATGATCTGTGTATTTGTGTTCACGTGCGAAATGGAAGCATTGGCAAATTTTGCAGCTTTCCATGGAGGTATCCCTACCGAGGTAGGAGATTACCTGCGTATCCGAGGGTTGGCCAACTTCGCTGAGCTGCCATGGCACTCAATGGAAGCCCATCCCTTCTTCGCACAAATCATCCCTGCCATCGCCCAATCCCCCATCGCTGAACGACAATGGCTCTTCCCCTCCCTACCATCTAGAACCGTAATAACCTTCCAAGCTTTCGCCGAAGCCTTCCGTCTCACCCCACAAGGCCACGAAAATGGCCCAAGCATCCCTGTAGCTCGAATGGTAGAACTTTTTCCCCGATTTTCATCAAATGAATACGCCATTCTCTAACGCCCCGAACCTGAAAAAACCGCATTGCAGTTCTTAGTTGCGATCCTTAAACCTCCAAAAACGCACATACGGTATCTCTCGCCCATTCTATTGCGCCATCGACCTTGCCGCACGAGAACATGTTAATTTCGCCTCATTTTTCTTTCACCGAATCCATAAGGAGTGCGTCACCATAGTGAAACAAGTCAACAAAGGAACCACCCCTCGATCCAGACTTCCCCACATCCTTTCTTTCCTCTTCCCAACCATACTCGCCGCTCAACCACCACCACGAGGACTAGTCTTAAGGCACGAAGAGTCAGTTCAACTACTAGAAGATGAGGAAGAAGAAGATGAAGAAGAGCTCAATCAGTTGTCTGCAGGAAACGTATCAGAATTAGCTCCTCAGAAAGTGAAGCACAAGGCTCAGCCGGAAAAGATAACGATGACGATAAAGACGAAGAGAAGAACAAAGAGGAGACATTCCATGATACAGCTACATCAATGCACAATGAATCATCGACTGAGCAACAAGAACAACAAGATCAAGCAGAGACAGAAATAATTTCGATCGAAAAAGAATGAGAGCAACAGGTAGACGAGCAAGAATTTGCTCGCGATGCACTAGATAAACTACTGAAGGCAGTCGAATCCACAGAAGCGCACAACGCAGAAACTGAACAAACAAACAAGGTAACAACTACTGACTCTGCCCTTCCCAAAACACCGCCCGTTAATCCCATTTCCCAACCGGAACCACCCCGCAGCCCCATCAAGCCCAGTCACCCCACCGGAACTACCAAAACCTTGACATCCTCCCTCAATTATTCACCACCTAATTCACAACAACTTCTCACCAAAACCTCGTCGCAACCTCGCCCTCCTCTGCCACCCCACCCCATTCCAGTCTTTTCGGAATTAGAATCCATGGGTCGCTTTTTGATTAATCTATCCCAACAATTACCGCAACAACTAAAACAAGTCTCAGATAATGCACGAGAGGAATTCCAACAGAAATTGGAAATAATGGAGGCGGATATCACCCCTCTTCAGGAAGAATTACAAGCAGCAAGAGCGGAAAATCATGCACTACATGAGCAGATCAAGCAACTACAGGCTACACTCCAAGCACAGGAAGAACACTCAAACCAGAGATATATATAAGGCACTGGCTGAAAAAGACGAACTACTAACAGCTGCCGACACCGAAATAATAAAGTTAAATCAAACAATCAAAGATACAGAAGACACACGGATAGCGCTAGGCAACTTACTAGTGGAAACTAGACTCCAGCTGCAGGACGCAGTACAGAAGTATCAAGAACAGCAGAAAGAAGCGAAGCAAGGAGAAGAACAGCTACAGAGAACAAAAGAATCACTGGATGAGGTGAATTCTATCCTTAAACATCAATTACTTAGGGAAGCTAAACATCAAAAAGACTTAGCAAATGCCCACATAGAACGAGATGCCTACCATAAAACCATACAGTTCCAGAATCAACAGTTTGAAAGACTGGATAATCAGGTACGAAACCAGAAAGACAGAATCAATGAGATGCAGAAACAAGTGACGGACATGAAGACAGCAAGAGATGCAGCATTATCAAATGATTTTTATTTACAGGAGGCCTTTTTGCAAACACAGGCCGAAATTTTGCTTACTGAAGCCATCACACTTAGTTCCGTTAGAGTAGATGCGTAGATTTTAGAACCCGATACCCTTAAACAATTATTAGAAACCCTTAAGAAAAAAATAGCCCGTACATTTAGATTAGCCAGGAATATGTATCTAGAAGGTATCATCGATGAACAGTAGTTTTGTAATCAAAATCACTTGCGGGTTCGAGTCCACCATGCGTGCCAGTGTTAGACGGCCGCCGGAGTAGGACAAATGTATGCCGGATGTAACGGAGTTCCTTGAATTATGCGCGAAAAGTTTGTACGCGCATCTTGTAATTCTATATAAAGTAATGAAAAGAGAATGGTAGAGAGAGATGTTTTTCCTGGAATTGTCAGATTGTCCGCCTTGATATTTGTTAGAGTATTGTTACACTATTGTGAAGTTCTGAGTATTGTTAATGTTGATCTCTGTTCTGCCTGCATCGTCTGCTTACATTGAAGTTCACTGTGATGACTGTTAAGTGACGGATTGCGTGTCTGAGTACTGTTTCCGCATAGTATTGTTGTATGCTCTTCGGTCGTTGAAGTACTTTGAGTCAGTCTGAGTAGTTATATTACTACGTGATTTGATTTGACAACTTAATACACTGTGGAGTATGTTCTGTTTGTTTTACTGAACTATTGCATTCGGTGACGAAGACGAATTATTACTTTCGGTAAACGTAAACTTTTAATTGAGATCGCTGTAAGTGTTGTGACGAACGAATCTGTCGGTTAAAGTAGTATCTCCGGTTGATTACTACTGTTAAGATTGTAGTCCAGACTAGTGCTCTGTTCCAATAGCAGGGTAGTCTGAAGAAGTACGGTACCCAGGAATATAGAAACCCAGTCTCGCCCAGTTAATGTTAATGATGTGAACTAAGACACGCAGTAGTGTTGTTGTTGATTGTAAAGAAGGTTTGGGAAATTAGTACAGGGCCTCTGTCTAACAGACCCCTACCACTCCTAAGAACCCACGCTGGTCTGGTAACGTTTTTTGGTAATGATACTGAAAGTTTAACCCATTTTATGGTAAAACACTGTTTCACGTTTAACATTTGTTCGGTAACGATTTCGGCTGGTCAGCGTTACTATTTCTGTAAACACGTTAACACTTGGCGCCGTCTGTGGGAAGGTGGCATCAAGATTGCCAGTCATCTGTTAGAATTAGATTATCGTTTGATTGGTAGTAGCAACAGAACCAGATTGTTGCAGATTGTCCCGTTAGTAATACTACGCGATTAGTACAAAAGATGATACATGCCGGTTACTCGATCCGGTGAAACGTATCCCAAGAACCATCAGTCTCGAGTACTAAAGCCAACTTTGGGAGGTAGAAGTACAACTAGGACTGACCCAGTTGTCAAGAAAGTTAAGAACGTTAAAACTGATTCCGGTCATATTCCGGTGGAACCTGGTACGCCTCTTGTACATTCCGGTACTATTTCGGCACAGTCTGTCGAAAATATAGTAATTCCAACACCTACCAAGACGCAGTTGGAATCTAGTTTAACTCTCTTGGAAAAAGATTCAGATTCAACTACGATTAGAAACGCTGCAGTCAAAGAAATCGACGAAAGCAAAAAAATGCCAAATTCGGGCATAATTTCGGCTCATTCTGGTGAAATTTCGGTAAGAGAATCACCGTTTTTCGGTGACGATTTAGCATTTTCTGCTGAATCCTCAGCCCAATCACCACGCTTGGAAGCAAGTTCCCATACACTAGACATCAAGGAGGAAGGAAGGCTGCTTGAAACAGAGATTCGAAGCATATTAGGCAAGTATAACAGAAGGAAAGTATAACAGAGATTCCGGTAGTTCAGAAGGAAAGTATAACACGCTCATGATGAACGGACAACAACAGTTATGTCCACCCAGGCCATCTCCAACGAGAGTGACATACACGAAGTTTGGTGGATTCCCAGGAGATGATCCGGATGCTCACGTACGCACTTTCGAGATAAGTTACGCAGTTCTCAACCATCCACCGGATCAGGCCTACAAAGCCATTGTCTTCCAATCTACACTTGTTAATGAAGCAGCTAGATGGCTTACAGAATATGATATACAAAATATGATATTAATCATTTTGGCACCTACGAAGCAGCACGAGATGCTTTTCTACAGCGATTCAGATTAAAAAAAAATCTAGCCAAAATTTTTGATTATCTGCAGAATAACAGACAGAAGGCAAACCAAACCATACAGGAGTATGCTACTCTCTTCAGAACACACTTAAGGCAGCTACCACCAGCCCACGCTAACTTTCCAGATGACGTTATTACTCAGTGGTTCATCAATGGCTTGGTTCCACAACTTAAGCAGATCATGATCATAAGATGTGTCGGAGCCATGTCCCTCGATGCAGTCATTGCAATGACGCTGCAACTGGAACACAAAGTTGGTGGATTTACAGAATGATTTAGAATGGTTAAAAGCAAACAAAAATGTTGCAGAAGATATAACTAGACAAGTATACTGCAACACATGCAAAAATTTAGGACATACCAGTGCCAATTGCGCACTTAATCAGACATTCTGTGCTATCTGCAACATTGCCGGACACACCACCGAAAACTGCGCATACAACACTAGAGTGCAGGGAACAGCGACTGTCAATACAATTATCCAAGAACAAGGGCAGCCAGCCAACCACTATGTGCCTGCACAAATGAGAAACAACCAGCAGCAAGGATATCGAAATTACTGAGGACAGACGAATAACAATTATAATCCAAACCGCTGGCAAAACGGACCACCACTAGAAAATCCCAATTTACCACCACCACGCTGCCATTTTTGTGGAGAATTTGGACATATTAGGAGATTTTGTAAGGATGCAGCTGAGTATGATCAAAGGAAGAAGGAACGTCAAAATCCAATGGCCAACATGGTAAAAATCACATCGGTAGAGACACAGGCTGCCGCAGTCTAGACCCGTTTCGGTAAACAACTGCAACCAGCAGCAGAAATATTTGAACTAGGGATACGTGAACAACACAGAATGTACAACAAGGCTAGTCAATGGACCACAACAGAAGCACCAGTCTTTCTAGAGCCTATTCCGGTAACCCAGCCCTCGTTAACGAAGGAAGAAACGCAACAAAGGGAGTCAGCAGTAGGAACATTATCAGCAGCAGATACATTACCAACCATAGACACCTTCGCATCAGCAGAAGCATCAACTTCAACATCAGTAGAGCCTATCAATCAATCTCAACAGGCCAGATAAATCCTATCTAAGGCATCTATCACTCTGCCTTTGGGCCAACTACTGGCATTAGTACTTGGAATTCGACAACAGTTCCAACAACAGTTCATTCCGATACCTTCTTGTATTCCGGTGACAGCAGCAGTTCAACCGGAACCTGATTCTACTGTCGATCATTCAGTCCCCTTGATTACAGTATGGTATAAGAATCATAAGATTACGCAAGTATTGATTGATGGAGGCTCTGATGTTAACATTGCGACTGCGGCGTTATGCAAAAGATTAGGATGGACCGAAATCAAACCAGTTCAATTTTTTGTCAGAATGGCAGATCAATCAAGAGTCCATCCCGTAGGACTTGTGCGGAATGTACCCATCACTTTGCAAGGTACGACCTTTAAAATGACCTTTGTTATACTAGATCTTCCGGAATCCACTTTGGATTACAACCTCCTTTTCGGTCGACCTTGGCTGAAGCATGCAAAGGTAATACAGGACTGGTCTGCTTAAGATGCCAATTGTAGATATGTGGTAAAATTAAATGCCATACAACCTTGCGAGCTACATGCTAGACCGTATTTTGCTGAACCCGTCCATATGCTAGATGGATTGTCAAACGATGAAGAAGAAGAGTTTTTGAAGAATAACGCTGATTTAATTTCCTTAGGAACTGTTGATCTACAGACCGTTGTAGATAATTGGAATGCTTCAGTTTGTACAGTAATACCCATCACAGAAGAGGCTAAGAAGGAAGACACTGTCTCGACACATGACGATGAACTGCAGCAACTCTTTAAACCAACAGACAACATAGAGAAACATCAACAGTTCTATGTCCCTGAAGATCAGCTGATTACTTACAATTTAGGAGATGAAGATCATCCGCATCCTGTGAAGATAAAGCAAAACTTACCGAAAACATTTCAAGCAGATTTAATCCAGCTACTCCAAGAATTCACTGATGTCTTTGCATGGGAATACAAAGACATGAAAGGATTGGACCCCCGTATCTACCAGCACAGGATCATGTTGAAGCCAGAATCAAGACCGATAAAGCAAACCAGCTACCGGATGAATCCCCATTATGCATCTCAGGTAAAGGCAGAACTGGATAGGTTATTAAAAGTCGGATTCATCATACTAGTAGAGCATGCTGAATGGATCTCTCCAATTGTGATTGTGCCTAAGAAAAACAAACAATTGCGAATCTGTGTAGATTACTGGAAATTAAATGCAGCAACCGTACCGGATCCTTTTCCAATCCCCTTTTTGGATACCATGCTTGATAGAGTAGCAAGTCACGAGATGTATTCATTCCTAGATGGATACAGTGGCTACAACCAAGTTAGAATGGCTGAAGAAGATATACCAAAAACTGCATTTATTACCAACTAGGGTGTCTTTGCTTGTACGGTAATGTGGTTTGGATTGAGAAACGCACCAAGCACATTTCAAAGATGTATGCAGGAGATATTTTCTCCTTATCTCACTTCATTTATGCAAGTATATCTCGACGATTTTCCAATTTTTGGTAAGATGATAGCACATCTGTTCCATTTACGGTGCTGCTTTCAGAAATGTAGAGAGTATAGACTCTGTTTGAATCCAAACAAATCGGTGTTTGCGGTCTCATGTGGCTAGTTACTTGGCCACATTGTATCTGCACAAGGTATCCAAGTAGATCCAGATAAAATTTCGGTAGTATTAGAAGCTCCGGTGCCTACTACACCGAAAGAAGTTATGCGCTTTATGGGTCAAGTACGGTGGCATGGAAGGCACTTATGGTGGCTTGCTCATTTGGCTATACCACTAAACAAGCTAATCAGCAAAACACCTCGACAATTTGAATGGACCCAGGAATGCCAGATAGCATTTGATCGTTCAAAGCATTTATTAACACAAGTTCCTATCTTACAGCCACCGGACTGGGATCACCCATTTCATGTATTTGTGGATGCTTCAGATATAGCAATAGGAAGTGTGTTGATGCAACAAATTGATAAATGGTTCAGACCAGTGTATTATGCAAGTCGAAGATTAGCACGTGTTGAGAAAAATTACTCTGTAACAGAAAGAGAATGTCTTGGTACAAGAAATTCAGACATTACTTGCTAGGTCGTAAAGTCACATTTCATGTAGATCACGCTGCACTTGTCTATCTAGTTCGGCAACAACATCTAGATGGTCGATTAGCGCGATGGGTCTTACTCTTGCAGGAATTTGACTACGAAGTCATTCACCGGCCAGGCAGTTCACATGCCTTAGCAGATTTCTTATCCCGCTTAGATTCCGGTGAAGCTCCAGTGGGCATAGATGACACGACACCCACGATTTATGTATCAGAACCGATTAATGAAGAATCTGCAGACCAACCTATCCCATTTTCATATTATGATCAGATCTTGACCTTTCTTACTGATGGTTGCCTTCCATCTTAGACTTCTAGAGCAGTACGCAGGAAAATTGCAGTCTTTAGCCGCCGATTTCGGTTAATTGTTGGAGAATTATATTATGTAGATCTCATCGGAATCCTACTTTGATGTATTCCACCGCATGAAGTTAACTCAGTTATCACTTTGGCACACTCGATTCCTTCTGGTGGCCACTTTGCTGCAGATCTAACTCACCGGAAAATTCTGCAGAGTGGTCTCTGGTGGCCAACGATGTACAGAGATATATTACTGTTTGTCAAACAATGTGATACTTGCCAAAGAGCTGGACAGCCTTTGCAACGTCATCTCTTTCCTCTGCAACCCATCTTACCATTGGAACCTTTCCAGAAATGGGGTCTAGATTTTATCGGTCCAATTACACCACCAGCAGTCTTCAGTAACAACCGTTACATACTGACCTATACAGACTATGCAACCAGATGGGCAGAAGCCTGGGCTTTACGGTCTGCTACAGCCGTTACGGTAGCAAAGTGTCTGCTAACCGATGTCTTTCCATGTTTTGGCTTACCACCGGAAATTGTCTCAGATCAAGGCACTCATTTTGTAAACAATTTAATGAAGGCACTTACACATTCGTTCCAGGTCACACATAAATTTAGTTCTCCTTATTATCCTCGTGCCAATGGATTGGCCGAAAATACAAACAAATCTCTGCTGAATATCCTTCGAAAATTGATGATGGAATCACCGGAAAGATGGGATCAACTACTACCTGCAGTAGTATGGGCATACCGGACTACATACAAGGTAACAACAGGATTGACACCTTTCAAATTAGCTTATCGCTTAGAAGCAATAGCACCAATGGAGATAGTCATACCAAGTTTACGCGTAGCAATCACTCAGAAACTTCTACCAGAAGACTCACTGTCAAATCGGTTGGACACTCTCAGAGAGCTAGATGAGCATCGATGGCTCAATTTCTTAACTATGCATGAAGTTCAACTAAGACGGGCAAGGACGCACGATAGAAACCTGAAATGACAACGTTGACCGGAAATCCACTTCCAAAAGCAATCAACAGCTCGAAGCTGCGGCCGTATCAAAGTGCTACTAGTCCGCATTAAATCATTCGGCGGTGGACCGCATTTTTTAGCTTTTGTTTTTTACTTTTCATTCTGTTCTTTCTTTTCTCTTTTTTATAGCCGTGTTTTGTCATAAGCTGCCCTCCTTACCAATTACTCAAGTATGCATGCCAAATTAAAAGCAATATCATTCTAGCACTGCACAATGATAACCATCACTTCCTACCCCCCCCCACCGTAATGTCTGTACTTAAGCTCTTCGGTTGCGCCAAAAAACGCTATTGTGTTCTTGTGATTGTGCTCGTGTCTTCTGTGTACTGTGTATTCGTGTGCTGTGATCTGTGTATTTGTGTTCACGTGCGAAATGGAAGCATTGGCAAATTTCGCAGCTTTCCATGGAGGTATCCCTACCGAGGTAGGAGATTACCTGCGTATCCGAGGGTTGGCCAACTTCGCTGAGCTGCCATGGCACTCAGTGGAAGCCCATCCCTTCTTCGCACAAATCATCCCTGCCATCGCCCAATCCCCCATCGCTGAACGACAATGGCTCTTCCCCTCCCTACCATCTAGAACCGTAATAACCTTCCAAGCTTTCACCGAAGCCTTCCGTCTCACCCCACAAGGCCGCGAAAATGGCCCAAGTATCCCTGTAGCTCGAATGGTAGAACTTTTTCCCCGATTTTCATCAAATGAATATGCCATTCTCTGCCGCCCCGAACCTAAAAAAACCGCATTGCAGTTCTTAGTTGCGATCCTTAAACCTCCAAAAACGCACATACGGTATCTCTCGCCCATTCTATTGCGCCATCGACCTTGCTGCACGAGAACCCATTAATTTCACCTCATTTTTCTTTCACCGAATCCATAAGGAGTGCGTCGCCATATTGAAACAAGTCAACAAAGGAACCACCCCTCAATCTAGACTTCCCCACATCCTTTCTTTCCTCTTCCCAACCATACTCGCCACTCAACCACCACCACGAGGACCAGTCTTAAGGCACGAAGAGTCAGTTCAACTACTAGAAGATGAGGAAGAAGAAGATGAAGAAGAGCTCAATCAGTTGTTCCGCAGGAAACGTATCAGAATTAGCTCCTCAGAAAGTGAAGCACAAGGCTCAGCCGGAAAAGATAACGATGACGATAAAGACGAAGAGAAGAACGAAGAGGAGACATTCCATGATACAGCTACATCAATGCACAATGAATCATCGACTGAGCAACAAGAACAACAAGATCAAGACAGAAATAATTTTGACCGAAAAAGAATCAGAGCAACAGGTAGACGAGCAAGAATCTGCTCGAGATGCACTAGATAAACTACTAAAGGTAGTCGAATCCACAGAAGCGCACAACGTAGAAACTGAACAAACAAACAAGGTAACATAACAACTACTGACTCTGCCCTCCCCAAAACACCACCTGTTAATCCCATTTCCCAACCGGAACCACCCCGCAGCCCCATCAAGCCTAGTCACCCCACCGGAACTACCGAAACCTCGACATCCTCCCTCAATTATTCACCACCTAATTCACAACAACTTCTCACCGAAACCTCGTCGCAACCTCGCCCTCCTCTGCCACCCCACCCCATTCCAGTCTTTTCGGAATTAGAATCCATGGGTCGCTTTTTGATTAATCTATCCCAACAATTACCGCAACAACTGAAACAAGTCTTAGATAATGCACGAGAGGAATTCCAACAGAAATTGGAAATAATGGAGGCGGATATCACCCCCCTTTAGGAAGAATTACAAGCAGCAAGAGCGGAAAATCATGCACTACATGAGCAGATCAAGCAACTACAGGCGACACTCCAAGCACAGGAAGAACACTCAAACCAGAGAGATAAGGCACTGGCTGAAAAAGACGAACTACTGACACTTGCCGACACCGAAATAATAAAGTTAAATCAAACAATCAAAGATACAGAAGACACACGGATAGTGCTAGGCAACTTACTGGAGGAAACTAGACTCCAGCTGTAGGACGTAGTACAGAAGTATCAAGAACAACAGAAAGAAGCGAAGCAAGTAGAAGAACAGCTATAGAGAACAAAACAATCACTGGATGAGGTGAATTCTATCCTTAAACATCAATTACTTAGGGAAGCTAAACATCAAAAAGACTTAGCAAATGCCCGCAGAGAACGAGATGCCTACCATAAAACCATACAGTTCCAGAATCAACGGTTTGAAAGACTGGATAATCAGGTACGAAACCAGAAAGACAGAATCAATGAGATGCAGAAACAAGTAACGGACATGAAGACAGCAAGAGATGCGGCATTATCAAATGATTTTTTTTTAGAGGAGGCCTTTTTGCAAACACAGGCCAAAATTTTGCTTACTGAAGCCATCGCACTTAGTTCCGTTAGAGTAGATGCGCAGATTTTAGAACCTGATACCCTTAAACAATTATTCAAAACCCTTAAGAAAAAAATAGCCCGTACATTTAGATTAGCCAGGAATATGTATCTAGAAGGTATCATCGATGAACAGTAGTTTTGTAATCAAAATCACTTGCGGGTTCGAGTCCACCGTGCGTGCGAGTGTCAGACGGCCGTCGGAGTAGGACAAATGTATGCCGGATGTAACGGAGTTCCTTGAATTACGCACGAAAAGTTGGTACGTGCATCTTGTAATTCTATATAAAGTAATGAAAAGAGAATGGTAGAGAGAGATGTTTTTCCTGGAATTGTCAGATTGTCCGCCTTGATATTTGTTAGAGTATTGTTACACTATTGTGAAGTTCTGAGTATTATTAATGTTGATCTCTGTTATGCCTGCATCGTCTGCTTACACTGAAGTTCGATGTGATGATTGTGTGTCTGAGTAATATTTCCGCATAGTATTGTTGTATGCTCTTTGGTCGTTGAAGTGACGGATTGTGTGTCTGAGTACTATTTCCGCATAGTATTGTTGTATGCTCTTCGGTCGTTGAAGTACTTTGAGTTAGTCTGAGTAGTTATATTACTGCGTGATTTGATTTGACAACTTAATACACTGTGGAGTATGTTCTGTTTGTTTTACTGAACTATTGCATTTGGTGACGAAGACGAATTATTACTTTCGGTAAACGTAAACTTTTAATTGAGATTGCTGTAAGTGTTGTGACGAACGAATCTGTCGGTTAAAGTAGTATCTCCAGTTGATTACTACTATTAAGATTGTAGTCTAGACTACTGCTCTGTTCCAATAGCAGGGTAGTCGGAAGAAGTACAGTACCCAGGAATATAGAAAGCCAGTCTCGCCCAGTTAATGTTAATGATGTGAACTAAGACACATAATAGTGTTGTTGTTGATTGTAAAGAAGGTTTGGGAAATTAGTACAGGGCCTCTGTCTAACAGACCCCTACCACTCCCAAGAACCCACGCTGGTCTGGTAACGTTTTTTGGTAATGATACTGAAAGTTTAACCCATTTTACGGTAAAACACTGTTTCACGTTTAACATTTGTTCGGTAACGATTTTGGCTGGTCAGCGTTACTGTTTCTGTAAACACATTAACAGAAGGATCCTCTCGTTCCTACTAACATGAAGGATAGGAAACTACTGAAGCTTAAAGACATGGCAGCACTCACACCAAACGTGTCCATCCCACTCCGTATGTGCATGCAACATTTTGCTTTCCCCGGTCAAGACCGCTTCACACAACCGCACAAAAGAATTTGGTTCTCTCTCTACTTAGCGGAGACAGGTGCGTTACCAATTAAGCTTCCTGTATGGATTATAGAGCAGTTGTATGAAGCAAATAAAAGGTCTTCTAGGAATTTAGTGGTGAACGGTTGCTGTGCTATCACACGCATTATCTACTGGTGCTTAGCATACGATGTACCCATTGAACGTGCCTTAACTTGGGCACAATTACAAATGTTTAAGAAGCTCAAGACGTCCACACATCAATCCAAGCGCATGAGGGGTTTGATCCCTTGTGTCCAGACACGTGAAGTTCGGACTACTCGTGAAGTATCGCCACGAGGGGAGGCCACTGTACCTCCTTTTACCATTAGAATACCCAGGTCTGGATCTGAAACTACAACACAAGCTGCCCCTTCGGCTCCTCCTGCTCCATCTGAATTCGAATTTGCTACAACTGGAGATGCTGAAGGGATGGATCCCCAGGACTTTGAAGCATTCTTACAAAGTACACAACTCTCTGATGTAGAGTTTTACTCAGATACAGAAGAACAAGGCACATCTTCACAAAGAAGGAGAAAATCCACAGAAGGTCGCCATGTACATTGGGGTGACGATCAGCAAGGTCAACAACAAGGACACCTAGAAGAAGAAGGAGCAGACGAAGAGGAGACCACTGAAGCCCCAGCTTATACAGCAGAACTCCGAAGGCTGTATCAAATCATGGAACGAGTGCGATCGCAACAACTGCTCACCGAACAGAGCAGTAGGGTACTCATGACTCAGCTTTTGGAAGAAGCAGGAGTTGAGTCAGAATATAGTGAAGGTCTCTTATTAATGGCAGAAACATATGGGGTAGTAGAAGCAGTTCGGACCACCATTAGGAGGTCTCCAGTTCAATATGATCCACGAAGATTCCAAACACGACCACGGTCAGGTAAAAACATCCAGATCCACATTACAATGGTTGAAGCACCGATTATTACATCTGAACCCATTGAGACAACCTCCCAAGCAGTAGTAACCGCTAGCCAAGAGCATACAATCATCCATGAAGAGTCAACTGAACCACTACCACCAACACCCCCACCATCGCCCCCTAGAACAGAAGCCATGGAGATCACCTCGACCACCCAACCCACTGAACAAACCTTCATCTTCCGTACTCCCACCTCTAGTTCAACCCTATTCTCCACCCATGAAAACCCAATCTACGAAGCTACCACCATCCCTACACAATCCACCGAATCACTCATAGAGCCTGGCCTAGGACAACCATCCCCCATACCCTCAGCCATAGGTCATCCTGACTCTAGATCTATATTCTTGGGTTTCCCTACCACCACACCACCCTTCATGACCTCCCCGCCTCTACGACCTCAACCCCCAACCCCCATCTCTCCACTTCTCCAATCCCTCCATGCCTTTCTTGCTAGAACTTTTCAACCCAGGTCTCAACCATTCCCTTTATTTTCAGCTCCCAACCCCACTTCTCATCTATTCACCACTTTCACACACACACCACCTACCATTCCAATGTATATGGTAGACACCACACTCGCATCCGCTCCTGAAAGCATGGACATTTCACCACCCACAGCACCTCCCCCACCCCCCACACTTCCACCTCCTCCCATCCCCCCTCCACCAATTTCACCCACACACACATCTTCAATAGACACATCATTCACTCTTCCCCTTCCTCAATTCCCTTCCCATGCATCTTCCATTGTACACACCACCCCCTCATCTATAGGCAACACATTGGACACCATGCTAGCTTGTATATCAAAATTAAGGATAGAGTACAATGAGCTCAAGCAACAGAATGAACGCTTGCAAGAGCACTCGGAGCTACTACAACACCGCCTGGCTGCACTAGAAGAGGAAAATGCTCGCCTCCATACACAATTCCATACTCTACAAGAGGCTCATAGCATATTGGAGATACAGTTACAAAACACAGATCAGGAAGCAATACAAGTAGTAGAAGGTCATTTACGGACACACCTGGAATGTAATTCAAAGCTTCAGCAAAATATGGCACTACTCAAGCGTCATCTTGCTGCCGCTCATGAAGAGAATCGACGCCTGCAATTACAAAATCAGGAAAACCTAGAAGCAGCTATCGAAAGCACACCTTGGGCACCCATCAGTCCCTCAAAATTTCAAGTTGTGACCCCTGATAATATCAACGTAATCTTGGAAGACTATGCCACCCTACTTGAAGCCCATGACCAGTTGTCAGAGGAACTGGGTCAACTGAAGCAGAAACACCAAAAAGAAACAACAGCTGTCTCTCAAACCACCTCCTCCGCGGCTTCACTTCTCACAGACTCAGAGGCCTTAAAAGATCTCCAGAAACAGGTCACCGAATTGCAAGCACGTCTACTACAATATGAGAGACCACCTTCCCCTCCAGAGGCTCCCACCGACGAAGAAATAGTACAAATTCCTGTGGAACAAACATTTGAAGAAGAATACGACCCACAACCCTTCCCAGAGAGGTCAACAAACGGAAGAAGCTCAGGACACATTTGAAGCACCACGACCCCCATGGCTACGACAAGTGGAGGAAATCGGGAGTTCACATGAAGAGCGAACCCTCATGCAAAATCAGGCTATGAGAGTCATAGAGGAGACTGTATTACAATCCAATTACTTCAAAAACTTGTCGTGGAGACTCCTTATCCTCTCATCCGAACTCCAATACAGGCCTTACTATATCATTTTGGCAGATTATAACGCAGAAATACAGAGAGTCACAGGGAAGATACCTTCCTTCGCAACCCAATTTCAACCCGAAGACCTTCCTCTTGAGGTGCGAAAAGGCAAGATCCATCAACCAACATGGCGGCATAAACTTCTTGAAACCTATCCTGAAATGCTCCGCACCTGGAACAATGCACCATTACATCTCCTCTATAATCCATGCTATGGCCCTGTTCCACGACGCCGCTCATGGAAAGCATTCAACATAAAGGTCCAGAGTAACGCACAATGCAAGGAATGGCACAATTATCCATACATTGCGCCACCACAGGGACCACCATCAGTAGCGTACATGATGGGAACAATTCGACATTGGATGCCACGATTGAAGCCCATGCCAGATGTGGCAGCTCAAATGATGGTTAAGATTTTAGATATGATGCAGGTAGTACTGAAAACCTTTAGAAATGCAGCAGCACCACAGGTACGTCTACCAGGGTTTACAAATGGCAATTACGATTTGGTGTATGACATGAGCACCACCCCCAGTATTCGTGTGGCTTACGCCTGGCATGCACGCATCAAATACCTCCCTGCATGTTACAAACAGACATTCGAAGAAATGTTCAGATCAGGTTTCTGGGAGTATCACTCGGAGGTCTTCGCACCAAAGCCAACACACCTGCTCCAACTCTTTGCTTATGAACAAGCCATGTACTCTGAGTACTACACCACACCACAACCAGAGGTCCCCGGTGCAATAAATTGGGATGCATTGGAAGCTGATCTAGCAAGAGGCTTAAGGATAGGAGAACACGAACTGGCCAATGTCATCCAATACTATATCGACCACCCGATAGAACAGAGGTCTGTCAGGGGTTACAGACGCTAGGAAGGGGGGAGAATGTTGGCATACAGGTCATATGAAGAGCATACAAGTACAATAGAGCAGTCATGCACAATATGGCAACAAGGCCCAATCAGTTTTTCTCTTAAAGTATTTCCAATTCAAGTGATTTTTATCACTACACACACATTGTAAATCCCGTTTTTGGTAGAATAGACTCCATTTTGTTCAAACCGAGGAGTGCTCGAGCTTGAGGAGTATTAGAAGTAGCTATGTACCAATTTTCATAATTTTTAGACTCCGTTTGAGCCCTTAAATAGGCTCTAGAACCTAATTTTTAACTAGGCCGGACATTAGGTCTGGACAAGGCCAAAGCTAGTGAGAAAACTATAAAAAGAGCTAGAAAGCTCATTTTTGGGGTAGATTGTTTGTGAATTGAGCTTATGTAAGAGACTTTTTGACTAATGCAAAGAACTCCATTGTTCCTCTCCTTGTTCTTGCCTTGTGTGCGCGTGTGTGTGTATGTGTGTGCGTGCTTGTGTGCTTCTCACTCACACACTTGTGCCTTCACTTGCTCATAGTCTTCATACTAGTCCTCACGTCTCCACGGATTGACAATTATGAGGTGAATCTTCTCACATTGGTACTCACCATTGTGCTAGAGTGACAAGAGGTAATGCCAAATTAGATTAGTGGTTGTAGATTCAAGATTTATCAACAACTCTTGACGGAGGATATACTTAGATGAATCACCTTGTCTAGGAAATGTAAGGAGGAAGAAAAGAGAATTAGAGAGGAAGCTGAAGTTTAAGCCCTAGAGTGCATCAAACACATGAAATTAGGATGCTAGGGAGTAGTGCTAGAACGAAATAACCAAGTAGAGGTTTCGTGGGAGATATCCCTAGATATCCCATGGAAATGTGCCAAACCAAGCAAAATCATCGCTACCACCCAAGGAATAGTGTTGGAACGAGATACCCAAGCAGAGGAGCTCCTTTTCGTTAATGACAAATTTGGTGGAGATATCTCTAGATATCACATGGAAATGTGTGAAAACAAGCAAAATTGTTGTTACCACCTCTAGAGTTCCAAGGGTTCAAAGGTTTGAGGCCCATTGGTGACCCACTAGAAGGTCAAACCAAACAAATTCATTCTAAATCACATTGGTTTCAAGGCTTAGCAAGACCCTTAGAAAATGCAAAATATATTTATGAGGCAAGAATGTGTTTCAATGGCAATACCTTGGGGCGATATCAGTTCTTCGCACAACATTTTGAGGTATTATTGAACACAACAAAACTAAAATTATTGTGGGAAAAATCTAGGTTCAAAGAGTATTTTGAAGCACCACTATCAAAGCCTAATTTGTATAGGTGCTATTGTTTAATTAACCTTCAGGCCTCATATAGGAAAGGCCACCCCTGGACCTTTATACTTCCCCTTATGGTGATAGAACCCCCTTTCAAAAAGTTCAAGATTACCCAACAATTGATTAGAAAAACATTAAAGACCAGTGGCTCCCACACTCCCATAGAAAAAGATGTTATGGCTCCAAAACCCATGAACAAACGTGACATACTCAAATAGGTAATATTTCATCCATAACACCAGAAATCTCCATGCCTCTACATATATGCATGCAACATTTTGCATTTCTGGCTCAGGATCATTTCACATAGCCACACAAAGGGATTTGGTTTGGTTGCACTTGGCCAACACTATGCCATGGATAATTGATCTTTCTAGCTAGGTGCAAGAGCAGCTAATTTTGGCAAATTAAAGGTGGGCATGTAAAAGAGTCATTCATGGATGTTGTGGAATTACTAGAATCCTTGACATGTGTCTATCCTATGGCGTCCTGGTGGAAGGAGTTGCATTCGATTTTGAAATACAAGACACACTCACGAGTGAGTTCCAATTCTTTGATGCCCAATTTCTCTCCCAAAAATATGAGCAGCCTACCTATCTAAGTTCACAAACAGACCATGAAGAAGGACACACCACCACCAATCAATAGGATGATGAGTGCACAATAACCAATGATGAGGGCAACAACAATAGCCAACATGATCAAGCAGAAAACCAAGGATCCCAACAGCAATAGGAGGAGCCCCATCATGGAGAAAAAGGTGAAGTATATATTTTTGATGAGCCATCTGATGCCATAGCCTACGAAAGATTTTATGCCACAATGTAGGCAATTTGGGCACAAAGTCAACATAAATAGCAACAAAGTCATGAAGTGCTACAAAGAGAGCTCAAGAGTGGTGGTTTTGATGCCACCTTCATCAATGCAATTAACATGTTGATTGAAATAGTGGGATTGTGGAAGCCGTGACTATGAATGATATAAAAAAATCAAGTGATCATAATGTGGAGTAAATCATCGTGTTCTTTATCACATTTTGAGTATCTTGGAGTTCATGCCACAAAATCTTCAGTTGTTGCTCAAGCGATACCCTAGGTAGGGGTGTTGTACCAAAATCCTCTGTAATATGGGTAGGGTCCATGGCCTTATATAGAACCAAAACCTATTACTAAACATGTGAAAAGAATTTAAGCATTATTGGAATTGAAATAGAAAAGGGAAGGTTTTGTCTTTGGGATGTAAAAAGGAAGAGAGAGGTATAAATAATGTTAAAGATAAGTTAAAAGAAATGTGGTAGCAACGCTTGAGAATAGGCCAGTGGATAAAGCAAGTAAGAGGTGGTGAGCTCAAATTCCCTAAATGCTAAATAGGGAAATAAGGAAGCTCTTATTGCCACTCATTAGTGAGATAGGGTTTGTGCATAGCCAATTGAACCAAGAGAACCATGCAAGTAAGAGATGGTGGTTTAAATTCCCTACATGCTAAATAGGGAAATAAGAAAGCTCTAATTTCCACTCATTAGTGAGAGAGGGTTTGCACATAGCCAATGGAACCAAAGGGAACCAAGAGAACCATGAGTGCTAGAGAAGCCAAAGATGCCAAAGTTATGCCATAGTTCTATGCCTTAGTCTACACCTTAGTCGATGCCTTAGTCGACACCTTGGAGAACCAACATAGAGTAACCAAATTGATAAAACAAATTGATAAATGAACCAAGCTGGAACTGGGATAAGACATAGTCTAGAGTATACTAGTGTCACAGTGTGACAATGTCAGTCACATTGTGATAGTGTCATAGGCATACGGCATAGTGCAAAGTGTAAATAGTGTGACAGTAAACAATAGATAGTAGGTAGTAGCAAATTTGAGAAACATCGACGAACATGACCTAAATAAAAAAACATGAACTGAAAAATGCTAACCTAGATTTGATGAGAATGAACAAACCAAAATAGGTGCCGAATCATCAATGGACACTAGATGAGAATAAACAAGCCAAAACAGGTGTCAGATATGAACAAACACTGAGATGTAGACCTCCATAGATGTGCACAAGCTCTAATACCACTGTAAGTGGGCCTTGTAGATGCACGTATGTAGAGATAATACAATAAGGAAATCTCACAAGAACACACATAGAATAGGGAGAGACAAGATTGAACACAAGATTGGGTACAATCTCCCCCACATACTCTGATGGACATGTCTCTCAGATTCCATACATCTATAGGTATTTTCATTACATCCTGAGCAGAAGATACATGAGGGTGGTGCTTCAAAAAGCATGTGTTTATGAAAAATCTTCTTTATTTACAAAACATTGTTTTCTAAGTGATCTATTATTTTTACAAAAATATATAAAATACTTGCTTTCAAATACCTTCAAAGATATATCAGTAAATCCATATGCATTCACACCCTCATGATTCTTCACCTACTAAATCAAAACACAATCGCATTAGAAACCTCAATACATTAAAATCCATTTAACATTCCATTATTCCATAAAGTATAACACACCCTCCACATCACATTCAATCACTACCATGCTCACTTGAACATCATGTCCATGTTCACTCCACCCTTCCCCTTCCCCTTTCCCTCTGCATCTCACATTGGATAGCATACTGCCATGCATCCACCTTCCATATTCTCATAATCAATCATTGACAACGCAACCCAAAAAATGTTTACCTATATGCATCACGCATGCAACAAGTTCACATCTTTAGGTCAGTAGTGCAAAGAATTGAAGTAGACAACAAATCAACTACAAAAAACCAAAAATCCTTAAGTGTAGAAAACACTTCCTTCAATGCACAATACAAAGAAGTCAAAGAATCTTATCACACCATGGAGATCGACTTAGAAAAGAATGATAGAGAGGCAATCACAGATGCAAAAGATCAGCTTCAACATCAAATGGAGTGCAATGCCCAACTTACTTGAAATATGGGTCTCTTTTGACACCAATTGGCAACAGGCAAGGAGGAAAATCAACGACTATAGGATCAAAATCAAGAAAACTTTGAAGCCACCATGGGCAATTCTGAAAAGCCCCAAGGTCCTAGTAGATTCAAAGCAATACCCTCAGAGACCATGAAGTTATTTTAGAGGACAATGTCATATTACTAGAGGATTATGATTAACTAACAAAAGAGTGTAATTCATTACACAACAAAAAGGTCACATTACTTTTAAGTGAGCAACAAGGAACATCTGCTGCACAGAGTGTGACACCGCCGGAGCTATTGGAAGAGCTGAACACATTGCAAGATCTTGTCACAGAATTAGAGAACTAGTTGGTAGACAAAATAGTGATACAAAGGCATGACTGCCCACCAGACCTACAAGAGGTCAAGGAAATTGTAACCATTTAACTAGAACCTATATTATAAGAGGAATATGAAACTCAACTTGTGATAGGTGGATGTGTCATTGATGAGGGTCAAGACACATTTGAGCTACCACACCTGTCCTGGATGAAGCCAATGGAAGAATTGGGAAAGACACATTCTGCGAGGGTCAAAGCCCAACTAAATGTTATGGATGCTATGAAAGAAACCATCTTATAGTATCCATACTTAGTAGAGCTTGTGTGAGGGAGGTACATATCTATCAATGATCTACAATATAAACCTTACTTCATGTACCTCGTCGAGTATAATTTGGAAATCGAGTGTATCATGGGAAAGAAATCCACCCATGTTACAAAGTTCCAACTAGAGGACCTCCCTCTAGGAGGATTTAAAGGTACCATTTTTCAACCCAACTAGAGAAGAGATTTATTGCAATAATTTCTTGAAATGATGTATATGTGGTCCAAGACTCCAATGCACATAATGTATAACCCATTCTATGGCATGGTGTCCCATGGTCAGTCTTGGAAAGCCTTCGCCATTAAAGTACAAAATGATCCAAAGTGCTAGGATTGGCTAAACTACCCATATCTTGCACCGCCTCAAGGCTCACCAATTGTGGCATATATGATTGCAACAATTAAGCATTGGCTACCTAGTCTAAGCTAAATGATAATGTATTAACCAAAATGACCATAAAGATCTTTGATCAAATGTCGACGACCTTCAACATCTTCTGATGCATCTGTGCACCCCATGTCTCAACACCCAGATTTGAACATTGAAATTCATATCTTGTATATGATATGAGCACCACATGTTATAAACTAACTTTTAAAGATTCGACCCACTGTCGCTTCCCTCTTGAAGATATGCCGTAGACCATTTAATGAGATGAGCTCGATGCAAATTTGATAAAGGGCCTACACATCAATGAGCACACCCTTGCACAAGACCACCTCCAAAACTATATTGATCGCTCCCTACAACAAGAATCTATCAAGGATGACATATGCAAGAGGGAGGTAGGTTGTTGGCAGTAACTCAAGGCATCAATGTAGAGGAAGCATTTGAGAAGCATGGCAAGGAGATAAGAGGGGTCATAGTCATGAATTTTATAGTCCTCATTGATTCATAACAACTAAACTCAGATAGAAATGTCAACATTGATCTTAATCATCAAACATTGTACTATAGAATCACCCAATTTTGGCTTGTGATGCTCAAGACGAGGAGTCCTCAAGCTTGATGAGAATAGGTAGAACATGCACACCAATTTTCAAATTCTTTGGATCTCATTTGACCCTCCATAACTAGCATAGGAGATAAATTTCAACTAGGCTGGTCATTACATTTTAAACCAAACACTTCACCTCAAAAACTATAAATAGAGCAAGAGAGCTCATTTTTAGACGACTAGTTTTGAGGTGTGAGACTTGTAGAAGAGTTCATGTAATTTGAGTAATGCAAAGAAGAGTATTTCCTTCCATTGCCTCTTTTATTGTCCCTTACATGTGTGTCTATGTATGTGTGTGCACTAGCATGCTTCTCACCTTCTCCTTTTCACACTTCACTTGTTCACGATCTTCATATCATCCTTACTCTTGTGTGGATTGATAATTAAAGAGGTGGAGTTTTTTGACCTAGTAGTTACCCTTGTCTAGAGCAACATGTAGGCATTTGGCCATCATTCTTGGGCAGCAAAATATACCTATGAGAGATTGGATGGCTATCTTTTGCAAAGGTTTTAGCCAATAAGAGAGAGAAGTAGGATAGGGATTCTAGAATGGAAGTCAATATTGGTGTGTGGATTAAAAAAATCCCACATGAGATTGTCTTTTCTTCTTTCTCTCGCTCACTCTCTCTCACTTTCTCCTTCACGCGCTCTTATGCACATGCCCTTTCACTCTCACACACCTCTTTTTGGCTGTCCTAGGAAAAAGGGGAGGAGGGATCCGCATTGAGCATCAACTGGGACATTTTCTCTATCAAGGGTTGCGGATGTCCTCTCATTTCTTCCTAACAATAGTAGCAAAAGAGGAATTTGTTTAGTGCATTCTTAGGGGAGGTCATCAGAGGTTTTAGAGGTCTTATGGGGGTTTTCTCAGGCAAAGCAGAACACTACAAAAAAGCAGAGTTTTTTAGGAGGTCTAGTTTCTTCTCTTGGTTTTTTTTTACCCGACTTTTGTTTTTCTTTGGAAACACGGAAAAGAGGGAGGGAGGAGGCTCCTGCTCCACATTTATATGTGAATTTCTCTCTTATCTCCATTGATTTGGACAACTTCCCTTAGCAAGGAGCGAGGAGGGACTATTGTTGATGTTGTGGAGGGTGTTGTGAGCTAGTGTTTTTCGTGTCTACTACTAGAGTAGAGGAGAATCCATCTTTTCAACCCTATCAAGACTTTTGGAGCTTTATAGCATTGCTATTTTGGGGAGGAGTTCCCTTATGTGCAAGTAGGTGGGAAGGGGGAGCCTTCCTTGGAGAAGGAGGAAGATCGAGCATTGTAGTTGAGATAATTCTAGTAAGAAAAAGGGGCAGAAGAGCTCTCACAGGGGAAGAGCATGTGTAGCCACAGAAGAAGCTTTCTTCTGTTTGAGAGAATGAATATGTGCTACTGAGCATTCGATCGGTGGTGGATAGGGCAAGTCGCCAATCTTACGGTGATCTTAGAATTCTCCCTCATCTCCTTGGATTTGTATGTGGCACAAGAACACCTGATACAAAAGGTATGTCCTACATTCCATTTTAAAGTCACTTCCTTATTGGATAAATCATTCATGCGAGGGAATTAGGGAGATGTTTCCTTGGCTGATATATGAAGGGAGTGAATGGAGAAGACAAAACAGTCTCCTTGAAGAAAATTAGAGAACAATAGGGATATTATTTGTAGGAAGGTGGCCTCTGAAGTATTTCAATGGCGATGCACCACAGTGCGCTCTCCTTCTCGAGAGCTCCACGATGATATGATCGGAGTAGAAAAACGAGCTCCTGAGGCCGCACACAACACTCCGCAATAGAAGCTGTAGATACGCAGAAAGCACAGTACACAGGAAGCACGAAGAGAGACTTCTTAGGTATTACAAATGCGGTCGAACTTACAGATTGTGACTAACCAGGCCACTATATGTTTTATTAAAGAACATATACAAAGAAGTGTCCGGTGGCCATTTGGCCTTTCACATGGACACTAACGGTAACAATCTCCCACTAAAGGCCAATATGGCCAGAGTAACTATGGGAGAAAAATAAAGAATGATAAAGAATACCTGAGTGTAAGTATACAAACTATACCTCCCACCTGATGGGCATGTTACACAGTATACAAGTGACTACGTAAGATGAAGAATCAAGTAACCCCCATCAAGTGACAACAGTGTCAAAAGCTATCATGTGGTAGAGCTTTAGTCAAAGCATCTGCAGCATTATCGAGAGTGTGAACCTTCTCAAGAATAATGCGTTCAGTGGCTAAGCAATCTCTAATGAAGTGATACCTCACCTCAATGTGCTTGGTCTTTGCATGATAGACCGGATTCTTAGCCAAAGCAATGGCACTCTGACTATCACTGAGCAAGTGAGGTACATGCTGAGGTAAACCCATATCACAAGCAAGACGAGAAAGCCACAATGCTTCCTTACAGGCCTCACTTGCTGCAACATACTCTGCTTCTGTGGTGGAAATAGCTGTCTGACTCAACTTCTTTTTGAGAATTGAAAAATCATAAGAGGACCTCCCAGCAATCAACATATCATCGACGTAAAGTATCAAGCATATCAAGCTGCCATCAGAGCATCTCTTTGTGTAGAGACAATGATCCTCATTGCTCCGAGAATATCCTTGGGACTTCATAAAAGCATCAAACTTTTGGTACCATTGTCTAGGAGACTGTTTAAGTCCATACAAGCTCTTCTTGAGCTTACAAACTAGACTTTCCTTGCCAGGAACTACATAACCCTCTAGTTGTTCCATATAGATCTCATCTGTAAGATCTCCATGCAAGAAAGTTGTTTTCACATCCATTTGGACTAGCTCTAAGTCCTCCATTGCAACGAATCCAAGCAACATGCGCAAAGTAGTCATCTTGACCACTGGAGAGAAGATTTCCTCAAAATCAACACCATGTTGTTGCTTAAAACCCTTTGCAACAAGTCGTGCTTTATATTTTGGAGAAGCACTATCTGATGTGAATTTCAGCTTATATACCCATTTACATGGTAAAGCTTTCCTGCCCTTTGGCAAAGGTACTAAGTCCCAAGTACCATTCTTGTGAATAGAATCCAACTCACTCTCCATGGCACGCTTCCACTTGACGTGATCTTCTGTCTACATAGCCTCTTTGTAGCAAGAAGGCTCACCGGCATCTATTAGCATAACGAAATCTAAGGCTGGAACATATCTATCAGGTGGATATGAGACACGTGCAGAACGTCTCAATGGTTGCTGAACAGGAACATGTGCAGACTGATCTGAATGGACATTCTCTTGAACATCCCTATGTGCAGCAATTTTATGCATGCTAACCGGAGGACTAGTATCCTCAAACACCACTCTTCTCACTTCAACCTCCTTAATGGGCTGTTTATGCATCTTAGACTCATTAAAAATGACATCACTACTTCTGATCACTGACCGTGTTTGAGGATCCCATAAGCGATATCCAAATTGTCCTTCTCGATCATATCCAAGAAAAATGCATTTCTTTGACTTATGGTCCAACTTTTGTCTAAGATTCTTGGGTATATGAACATATGCTTCACACCCAAAAACTCGAAGATGATCATAATATGGTGGTTTCCCTGTCCATAACTCTTGTGCCACTTTCAGACCTTTGGCAGTACTAGGTGAAAGGTTAATCACATGAATTGCAGTCAATACTGCTTCTGCCCAAAAACCTTGTGAGAGGTTTGCATGATGCAACATAGAGACTACTCTATCTTGAATAGTTCTATTCATCCTCTCAGCTACACCATTCTGTACTGGGGTATAAGGAGCTGTAAACTCTCTACGAATCCCTCTAGACTGACAGAAAAGGCTGAATTCATGTGAGGTATACTCACCCCCATTATCTGAACGTAAAGCCTTAAGCTTAGTTCCTTTTTCAGTCTCAACTGAAGCAAGCCATTTTTTGAAAGTAGGGAATACATCATCCTTTGATTTGATAGGATATACCCAGACTTTTCTACTAGCATCATCTATAAAAGTGACAAAGTAAAGAGAACCACCTAAGGACCTAGTGGGCATAGGACCACACATATCTGTATGAACAAGATCTAAAGGCTGAATTGAAGAGTCAATGTGCATTCTATGCACATTTCTAGTTTGCTTTCCATATTGACAATGCTCACAAAATGAAAAATCAGAGAAAGATAACACAGGTAAGTAGCCAGAACGAGAAAGATTTTCCATTCCACTACGAGATATATGGCCCAAACGACCATGCCAAATACAAGCCATAGGCTGTTCAGTAACAGCTAACAAGTGTTCTTTCTGTGATACAAATAAAGGATAAAGTGAGCCAACTTTGCTTCCTTTTGCAATAACCATATTGCCCTTGGATATACGAAAGGACTGAGCATAGAAGACCACTTTGTAACCAAGGTCATCAAGTTGACCAACTGACATCAAACTGCGTGATAACTGAGGTACATGGCGTACATTATGCATAGTAAATTTTGAACCATCAATGAACTGCACAACCACATCTCCAATCCCCACAACATCACACTGGTAAGAGTCACCAAGTCTCACGGTACCAAGAGACTTTGCTGCATAATTAGAGAACCATTCTCTATGTGGTGTCACATGGAAAGAAGCACCAGAATCTAGTAGCCAGGTGTGGGAAAGAGAATCAGCCATAAGTGCCTCAGATGGCACAGTACTATCAAGTGTCAACACATCAACATCATCAGAAATAGCATTAACTTCTTCAATCTTCACAGTCGAAGTAGATGGTGCAGGTAATTGTTTAACATGCCCATCAACATTCTGTCCTTTACCTTTAGCATTCTTTAATGCATAACAGTCTTTCTTCATGTGTCCTTTCTTATGACAATAATGGCATTTGATATCCCTCTTCCTTGATTTACTTCTACTCTTATTCCGTTGACCATTCTTTTCCTTGTTCTTGCTCCTGCCACGTTGTTGATTCTTTCCTTGGTAAGAATCATGAACGTTATATGCATCTCCACTCTGAGTGCCAACCATAGATTTTCTACGAATCTCCTCACTCAAGAGTGCTCCACATATGTCATCATAGACGAGTTTACCACCAGGTGCACTGTTGCTAATAGCTATGCAAAACGTATCCCATGATGATGGCAGGGTGCATAACAGCAATACTGCTTTCATTTCATTATCCATATCCATTTTTTGAGCCTGTAACTGGGAGAATATAGCATCAAACTCATTTAGATGAGCAGCAACACTATCTGTGTCCTTCATAATTTCTCATCAGATACACTTTATTTGATGCCGTCTCTTTTTCATATGTATTGCATAACTTCTTCCAGAGCTCCTCTGCACTTTCACAGTCTAGTACTGTAAAGTAAACATTATGTGCCATGTGCAAGCGAATGGTAGACCTGGCCATTTCATCTAACTCATCCCAATCATCTTCATCCATGTCAGCAGGCTTCTTTGAAATCCCATTTACTGGCTTCCATTGCCTCCTTAATCTGATTCTTCCATAGAGCAAAGTTTGTGCCATCAAATTTTCGGATCTCAAAATGGTCTTTGCCCTACAAGTTATAGCTCCTCCTCGGAACATTAGCACTAGACCCTGATCCATCGGATGTGCCTGAGACCTCTGATGCCATGATCGTAGAGAACTGAATAGAATGGTAATGGAGCTAGAAGAGTCCAAACACCAACAAATAATTGTATCAAGGAGTAAATCGACCACTGTATAGTTGACTAAACCAGAAATCTAGAAAAATTTTGCCAGAGTATCCTCTGCAAAATTAGCATATGACCAGTGTCAAAGTATCATAAAACTGCAAGTACTGACATGTCTACCTGCATAGTGAATCACTGACTCCACTGCATATAATCAGTTACCCAATAGAAGCCAACTAGGCTTATCAAGCACCTATGAACAACTATCATACATCTCCTATGGCAAGGCTGGGTAAGTTTTCCACCTGCATCACTGAAGAGACCCCGACATTTGGGTGTCTCCCAGTTAAGAAAACCTCACCACGACCCTCTTTATCAAACGTAAAAGGCTTTATGCATAGAACGTAACCGCTATATCAATGACCACATGCACGTACATAAGCGGTATCCACAGAAGCGTACATGGTGTGTATGTGCTCAATAGATGCAGTAAAATGACACTAAAAGGCTGAATACACAGCCCAGAAACTAGCCAATAGCACCTGCAAGTGTCTGTCAACTCTGATGTTTTAGGCTTTAAAAACTTGCATAAATTTGCAGCGGCTGCTCCCACCAAAACTGAAAACCTCTCGAGAAACCTGTAGTTTTACAAGTGTGGCTGAAAATACAACCCCAAAGGTTGATATTTATTTTCTAAGAAGTACAAAGAACACTCTTCTTGATGTTCTTGGACCTGTGTGAAGAGAACTATGTGCGAAAGTACTCCAAAATGGCTCCAAAAGACACCCCAAAATTGCTTCAGAAATAGGCTTTGAAAGCAAAAATGAAGCTTTGAGGCACCAAAACTTGTTCAAGGTAATGTCAACCTTAGTCTTTCCCCTTATTCAAACACCACAAGAGTGTAGCTTAGTGGCAAGAGATTGCCACGGTTAAGTGAGCTCTGGGGGGAACAATACTGGGATGGGTGACCTCCCGGGAAGTATTGGGAACCTCTATATTCCTTGATCGTTGAGGTCCTCCCTCGCGCGCAGCCAACGGCGCCAACGGTGACTTCGGTGACTTGGATGACAAGGTATGCCAAGGTCTATGCCTTGGTCGCCGCCTTAGTCGTAAGCCTGGGGGGCTTCGCTTGCACAAAAGGAACAAAGCTTTTGCCTCGAACTACTCTGATACCAGTGAAGTATTTCGATGGTGATGCACCACAGTGCGCTCTCCTTCTCGAGAGCTCCATGACGATATGATCAGAGTAGAAAAACGAGCGCCTGAGGTCGCACACAACACTCCACAATAGAAGCTATAGATACGTAGAAAACACAGTACACATGAAGCACGAAGACAAACTTCTTAGGTCTTACAAATGCGGTCGAACTTACAGATTGTGACTAACCAGGCCACTATATGCTTTATTAAAGAACATATACAAAGAAGTGTCCGGTGGCCATTTGGCCTTTCACATGGACACTAACGGTAACAGCCTCATCCTCAATGGGTGGGCAGTTGCTTGGGAGCTGCTCACTAGCTGATCACCCACGTCACCCATATTATTTTTTCTCATCTCTTGCTAGTTGAGTTGTTGTCCTCGCGTAGCGTCTAGCTAGATCCTGTATCACTCGGATTGGGCTACTATTATGTATTGTGCACTTGTGGTGGGACTTATTGTTGTTGTAAGATCATCGAGAGGCAAATCCTACTCATAGGGAGGGGAGGGTTTTGTTTCTCTAGTTGCTTCTTGTGTTGTGTGTAGGTGATACAGAAGATGAAATCAAAGGGAGAATCCTTGGAAGTGGTTGAATACTCAAAGAGGGGATTCACCTCGAGGCACAGGAAAGTGCGAAGTTTTTTTTTTTTAACACATCCATATAAATTTCATGACTGCATACTGTCCAGAAGCTTGCCAGGGCACATCTGTAGGAGAGGATACATTGAAGCATGAGGAGAAGGCAAGAAATAGAGAAGGCAGGAGACATGGAGGATTTCTCTTTATAACTCCTCCCCACAGGTGTTTGACTCAAGGGGGTAAGGTGCAAGGTAGCAAAGGTAATGTAAGGAAAGAAATCAATCAACAATAGGTGGAGAGAGGCTACATCTTCTTGCTAAAAGCAATTGATGATGAGTTGTTGAGAACTCCGGGGACCTTTGTTGCTAGGGCCTTGGGTCTAAAACGAAAACTACTTCCTAGAGAATCTCTAATAGAGGTAAGCTTTTCACACCAATATCATGCTAATGGATTCATGACAGATGACACTTTGCATCGAGTTTGTATATGAGTGCATGATTCATATAGGGTGCAAGGAGGACGCAATGAAATTTTGGTTCACCCTCTTATTTGCTGGCAAACTTGGTAATTTGATGTATTCAATGTGAATTATTTGCTTACTTTCCTATCATTTAGCTAGTATGTCTTATTGATGAACAACTTGTGATCATCATCAGACTCAATAGGAAAGTACTCTGTATCATGCATGCATGCAGTTATATTCAAACCATGAGCAAAGCAACATTAGAGGGTTCAAGTCGAAATTCCTCAGTAGGTGTTTATAAACAATTAGCATGGAAAGGGGTGGCCTTTAACCATCTAGTATAGGAGTCTCTCTAAGTGTTGATTTCTTAGGCATGCATCTCCCATTCATTTGCTGATGCAGGCAACTATAGCATGGGCCTCACAAGGATGAGATTTTGTAACCTTCTACTAATTTGAGAGAGTGGAATACTGTATGTTTCTAGATGTGTGGGGATTTTACACATTACTTTACTATTGAAAGTATCCAAATGCGTAAGACAAGCCAAGAAAGACCTCCCCCTATCAGTCGCCTTCGATCACGCAGAGTCCTCCTTTCCTGCTTTCAGCACCCTACACAGCCGCAAGAGTGGCCACTCATGTCACTAATAGCAAAATGACCAAGAGGTGGATACTTGGAAAAGTTTCCATAGTCATTGGCTTGGTAGGGTTCATCTTCACACAACCTGCATCTTCGTTCTTAAAAAAATTGGACTCCTTTCCAAGTTCCTTGCCAGATCTTCTATCAATCTTGGTTAGAATCTCAACAACCTTCTCAACAATATGCAATGTGTGGAAATCAAGCACAGGTGTATATCAATTACCAATCTGGCCAGGATGGTTGATGATGATAACTTGAGAAGTAAAGTTTGGAGCCTCCTTGGTAGGGTCATTCTTAGAGTTTGATGCCACAAAGCCATGGTTCAAATCCTTTACTACAATGTTCTCTACATTAAAACCTATGTTGTCACCAAGCAAAGCCACTTGGAGAGCTTCATGGTGCATCTCCACTAACTTGACCTCAATAGTGAGACCAATTGGATCAAAAGTGACCACCATGGTAGGCTTAAAGATACTAGTCTCAACACGACCCATTGGTACCATACCAATGCCACCAATGCATGTGCAAAAGGCATGCAATTTCTTCTTCATTCTACCCATGCTACATGTACCCTGCAATCAGTCCATTTCATGCTCATTTGACCAGAGCTTATCATCAACACCAAACATTTTTCCTTCTCAAAATACCTGCAATCAACCATCTATCCTACACCATGAAGACATGTTAGTGTAAAAGAAATTAACAATAAATATAGTTAACATACTCCCCCTTCTTGCTTGTGAAGTCATCCTCCACAAGCCTCTTTACCACCTGTGCAACCTTGTTTTCTCCTGCCACTTCATTCAAACAGTTAGCTCACTTCCATGAAGACACATAAATCATCACAATCGATTATCTAAACCATTCAAGCATGAAAAATCACACACAAATATATTCCATGCTCTTTTCTTGTACATAACCCTCATGCATGAAAATTCCTTTCTAACATTCAACTCACCTTACCATCTACACCATCACCTGTATCCATGCATGCATATACCCACATCCATCATACCAAGGATCAAATGTCCTCCCACCTATGCACCACTCTATTCTCAAATCTTTCTTTCCTCCAAACAAAGCTCAACAAAAATCATGTCATCAAAATGCTTTCCCCAATCCACGACATAAATGCAACAAACAAAATCAATCACCCAAAAGGACCTCTATAACCCAATCATGAGTATGATTCTCCGAGAGGGACTTGCAATCAATCCTAAAACAGAAATCATGTCGTTTGTACACTTCCTACAATCCAAACCATCATAGCGCATTGGCGCACATATATACATGCTTTTTGGTTTTGTTTTTCTTATTTTCTTTTTTTTTGCAGTTTTCATAATTTCCCATGTCCTAAGACTTAGGGACAAATAGAAAGGAGCATCTCCCCTACCCTTCACACACATCATGCATACAAAAAAATACACAAAAAACATCCGTGGAGTTGACAGATCAGTCTTCCCCTTGCCAATATTTTCTAGGACATAATGATTATATGACATAATCCACTAATTGCAAACAGGCTTATAAAATCAGATTTCCCTTTCTTACCTTTATGTCCCTTCCTCAGTCGCAATATAGCACGACAACCATTAAAATTTCCTACCTAGTCCCATCCATTGTCGATGATCAACATCCTTCAAGAGGTGAGTCAGGCTCCGCCTCAGGAGCCTCATCATCGCTTCATATAACTAGTTGATCCGTCCATGCTCACCAAAGTTCATTTTCCTCATTGGATATTTTCATCGTGCTATCATAATAAAAGTACCAATCCTTTACATATCCTGCCCAACCAAACAAATACTCCTCCAAATGGGGGAATTGGAAGTCAATATCAAGACCTTGGTTCTAAAAATGTACCAGCCAGTGGGCTTCCTCCACATCATATTCTATCTGCAAGCTCTCCTCCAGTATCTCCATGCTTGTTAACGCTTCATCTGCAAAATATATTACAAGGTCAAATACAATGTTTTGGTACACTTGATCCACCATTGTTTGTCTAGTCCCTCAGGATCCTATGTAACAACACACGGTCTCATCAAATAGATGGTAAACTATTCCATGAAAACGAGAATGCCACTCTTGCTTTGTTCTTGTATCTAGCCACATATCTCTTGTAAGATCATCCAAATCACACGAGAGATTCCCATAATCCAACAAATCGTTGGAAATCCCTTTCGTGTAACTTCTCCAACCATACTATGTACATTCTGCTAGCTACCAAAATCATTGTCTTCAGGCTTTGAACTGATTATATTGGCATGTTCGACACAAGTCATTCCTGACTTCTTCAAACTGTTGTCCCTATTGCCAATATGCTTTGCATGAGGCTCCTTACTCAGCATGCCCCTCTCAAATATGCGTATTTTCTCCTAAGACCCTCGTGTTTGGAAGTCCCCTTTTCACAACCATTTTGGTTCCTCTTGCCTCTACCCTCCAAGAGGTCTCTCTTTTCAATCATCTATTTTCTTGCTAGAACCATCCTTGTCTATACGTCACTTCTCTCTTCCAAATCTGCCCTTGCCCTTGTGGCCTTTCTTGCATATGTCTTTGCTCACGGTGTCATGCAATTCACTTGTGCCAAAAGCTCAGTGACCACCTTGCCTCCCCATCAGCTTTGTAGGACATCCCTAATCATGATTTTTAGAAGGATGACTCCCATGATTGGAAGGATTTCTTCTCCTTATGGAAAGATCCACCAATTTGCTAACTACCTTCTCTTCATTTGTAAATCCTACCTCTACCATCTCACCTTCTTCCATCCTTGCTTTCTCTTGATTCCCTAATAGCATGCATGCACCACTGGCCACCACTTCTTTAGCTTTTCCTTCCCTATTCAGATTCACTTCCTCCAACTCAACTTCCATATCCACTCCTCATGGGTTCAACTCTCCTTTCATTATCATCTTCGACTCTTGACATCTATCATGGAGTTCAACTTCCAGAGCCTCGATTTCTTTCCTCAAATATCTTACTTCCTTTTTGGTTGCAAGTTCCGGGTTTGATTCATCTTCTAAGATTCTCACCTCTAGGTGATTGTTGGTCTTGCTCTTTTTCGGCTCTATGTGCATCGTATAGCATTCAAATTGACTCGTACCGGCCAATCATCCAATCAGCTCTTGGTCTGAGTCATCCTTGTAAGCTAATGGATTCGCATATTCTCCCACTTTCCTATTTTGGGGTTTGGATAACTATAGCTTAAATCCATCTTGAAGAAAATCCTTGTAAGTCTCCATGATCAAAGCAAACCTTACTCGATTGAACACTAAAATCAAACAAGAACTAACAAAGAAAAATCCAAATCAGGTGTTCTTGAATCAATTAGGGTTATTTGGGTAAGAGAAATAAAGTAAATGAGATTGAGATTAGGAGTGATAGTGGACCATAATAGGGAAGCTAACAAGACTCTTGAAAAACAAGACAATGTGAGACATCAAAACCTCACTTGTATCATACACTTGAATATGGAAAACATAAATGAAGAGGCTGAACCTTCAGATATAGGGGACTACAAGAATATCCTTAGAACCTATGTATATCAAGGCGGGTTGCATAAGGATCGCATTAGATTGAGGAACTTAGAAATACCTATTAATTTGATGCATGTAGCTCAATTTAAAGATGGTAAGTATGAGGATAGACATGGATGTACCTATCTGTTCACAAATGACCAAGATAACACAAATGACCTAGGGCAAGACACTGATCAAAACTCTATCTAGACCAGCATTGGCATTGTTTCTACAATTAAGGAAGGAAATGTTTAGGGACATAATAGAGTTTTTGGAAGGATTCATAGGGGAATTTTCCAAGACAGGAATCAAACACAAGATTTCCACATTAATTCACACATTTAAACAAAATAAGAATGAAAATGTACGAGAAGAAACAAGAGGATTCAAGCAATATTTAGATAGATGTCCTAGAGAAGAAAAGCCATCAATGCCCAGAATAGTGTCTCTATTCATAGAAGGATTAACAAATGCATAATTAAGAACCATGGTGTACCGTAGAAGATGTCAAGATCTAGACTCATGTGTGAAAGAAGCCATGGACCTAGAAGACAATAGGGGAAATGATATTCAGATACTGGAATATCAAAAACATAATGAAACCACATTACCCCCAACTAAAGAACTAACCAATGCTATAGCAAATGCTTTGAGATCAGCTACTAGATTTGATATACCCAGTTCCAGACTAACACAATAGAGGAAGTGCTATATCTCTAGAGAAAGTCATCCTGCACACATGTGCTCTTATCAAAAGCCATAGCATTTGCAAGATAGGAAAACTCTTAAGTATTGTACTTTAGAGAAAAAATGGACCAACCATACCAAGGATGAGTGTTTGTATAATAACCAACCAGTGAAGGAAAGGGAGTATCGAGCTCACAATAATCCTATGAGGGATAGAGATTATGGAGAAAAGCCTAGGCTAGTTTTGGGACAACAACCACCTTTACCCACTAAGGTAGCTCTAGTGAAATATACTCCAGAAGAGGAAAATTTAGAATAGAGAGTGGGAATATCCAAAGAATATTTAGAAGAACATTTGGGCCAATATGAGGATTGTTTTGAATCATCAAAATTGGAGTATATTTATAATAAGGAGCCGAAATTACTAGCATTGGATTTGGGTAATGGAAGGATTGAAATGGATGCAACTACCTTCATGTATATAACCAATAATTACATGTGAAACACAAAACCCCAAGTCAAGACTACTCAAAAGATAACATGTTATAGGTGTGGAGGAGATCAGTTTGTAAGAGATTGTACTCAACCGCCTACATTAAGAGTAGAAGGAGCCTATTGTAAAGATTGTGGTAGGGAGCACTTAATCAAAGACTTCCCTAGAAACCCTCAAAAATGGGCTATAAATTCCAATATTCCTTTAAAATCAGTGAAAATCTTTGATAATATGAAGGAGGAACAAAATAAGATGATCCCCATAAAAGTAGTGGCAAGATCTAACACAAGTGAACAAGGAACAACATTAAAAGAAGAAAAGAATGAAGTTCGAAAGAATGGTTCATGGAAGGAGAGAAGGGCAAAACAAAAGGCTAACTAGGAGAAGAAACCGGAAGAAGTTGAAAAGGGAATACATAATGGAGTGGGCAATACATCACAAAACCAAGATTCAGAACAATCTTTAGAGAGGAAAATATCTAAGGATCGAAACACAATAATTCAAGCTTAGAAAGGAAGAATAAAAGGAGGACCTAGTGCAATAGATAAGGAAGCAAGATTGCATAAATGAAAGAACCATGGAAGATAATAGGTACATTCTTCAGAAGTTCAATGATGAAGACTTTGAACCATTTAGAGGATCTTATGCACTTAGAGTTATGCCCTTTGGTTTGACAAATGCACCAACCACTTTCCAAAGGCTTATGTGTCATGTGTTTTAAGATTTTCTAAGAAGTATAATGAAAATCTATGTGGATGATTTATGCACTTTTTCAAATCAAAGGAAGGATCATTTGCATGATCTTGAAAATATATTCAAGAACCTCTAAGAATGGAATATCAACTGATGGAGATAAGATAAAAGCTATAGTAAATATGACAAGAGCCATAACTGTAAAAGAATTACAAACCTTCATGGCTCATTGTGGGTACTATAGGAAATTTGTGTATAAATTTGTTGAAATCGACAAAACCCTCTATGCATTAATTACCAAATTTGAATGGACCAAAGAATGTGAGGAAGCCTTTGAGAAATTGAAAGTTTGTTTAGTTAGGTCACCAATTCTAAAGACATCACAATGGAATATAATATTTCATGTACATATTGATGCTTCCAAATTTGCTCTAGGATGTGTATTAGCACAACCTATTGAAGGAAGCAAGATGGATTTCCCTATTGCATATGCAAGCAGACAATTGAATCAAGCTGAGAGGAATTACACACCAATAGAGAGAAGGATAAGGCATGATCTTTGCAATTAAAAAATATAGACATTATTTTTTGGATTACATGTTTAAGTTTTTTGTGGATCATTAGGCTCTACTCTATTTGGTAAATAAACCTTGTCATATAGGAAGAATAGTAAGATGGTTCTTATTACTCATGGAATTTGAGTTTGAGGTGGTGGTAAGGCAAGGAAAACCCATCTTAGGGAAGATCATTTATCAAGGATCTTAGCGAAAGATAAGCCAAAGCCTATTGATGATGAATTGCCTGATACATATCTTTTCAACATAGAAAATGTTCCTAATTGGGCAAAGACATTGATTCAAGTTTTTACTATTGGACCAAACAAAGTAAATAACAATTAAACACATAGGATTTTGCAAACTAAAAACTTTGTTTTAATTGCTCGAGATTTATATCATATGAATCAAACTAGAATACTATAATATTGTGGTCCCGAGGAGGAATATGCAAATTATTTAGAAAAGCACATTTATGGAATCCTTGTTATCATTTTCCTAATATTTTCACTTTATATAATTTAGCAAGAATGGGAGTGTATTGGCCAACAAAGGAAAAGGATGTAAGGTAAATAGCTCAATTTCAAAAATTCTATTCTCAAAACCAAAGTGATATAAGCACCTTGTTTTGATTCTAAGGAAATCCTTTGTGGAGTACACACATAGTTGAAAAATTAAAACAAGGAGATAGCAAGGAAGCAAATTTGAGGAATTCTGAATCAAGAAACATACAAGAATTGAGTAAAGATTGTGTGTTAATAAAGGATCAATTATATAAAAAGGGTATGGATGGGTATTTGAGAATATGTGTTCCAAAAGACAAATGTGTGGAAATGTTACAGATGGCACATGCTGGAATAACAAGAGGCCACTTTTCAGGAGAAAGAATAGCTAAATTGGTTTTATATTCAGGATTGTGGTGGCAAACTCTATTCCCAGATGCTAGATTGTTTGTAAAAAGTTGTGATGTTTGTCAAAGAACTAAAAAAGTGGGAAAAAGAGATGAAATGCCCTTGAAACGTTTAATATCTTCTAGAGCTCTTAGTAAATGGGGAATGGATTTTATAGGACCCATAAACCCTCCTCCTAAAAATTCACATGCAGATTATATAATAGTGGTGACTGATTGTTTAACAAAATGGGCTCAAGCCAAGGCCACTAGAAAAAATGATGCTCATACAACTTCTAAATTCTTATATGAGTATATTATTACTAGGTATGGCTTGCCAATTGAATTGATAAGTGATAGGGGAAATCATTTCCTAAACCAAGTGATTGAGGACTTGACTTCACAATTTATGATCATACATAGGAAATCAGCACCCTATAATCCTCAAGCCAATGCTCTTGCAGAAAGCACTAATAAAGTATTGTGCATTGTACTTTCAAATTTAGTAAATATAAAAATAATAGATTGGGACTTACAATTGCATCATGTGCTATGGGCATATAGAGTAGCTTAGAAAACTGCTATTGGGACAACTCCATTCAATTTGGTGTATGGTCAAAATGCAATTTTGCCATGGAATTTTTGATACCAACCTTAAGAATAGGAAATCAAATGTAATGGACCGGTCATGAATTATCTGAGAGAATTGTGGAATTAGAAGAATTAGGAACGTCTAGAATAGAAGCTATCATGAGTATTTATGCTGATAAAAAGAGACAAAAAGCCTATCATGATATACACATGAAAGGCAAAGACCTGCAAGAAGGAGATTTACTGTTGGCATATACTACTAAGGAACATACTAGGAAACTAGAGAGGAAAGGACATGGACCATCCATTATTCATCAAATTAGTCCTAGTGGAGCTATCCAATTAGCAAATCTAGATGGTGAAATCATGCCAAACTATATAAGTGGTGGTAGAATCCAAAGATATAGAATGTTGTTAACAACTAAGGAATGGAGAGGAATGCAACAATCACATAAGAGAAGATAAGAAGAAGAAAGAAAGAGACAAGAGGCTCAAGAAGAGGCTAAAATAAAGATGAAGAAATATAAAGCAATACAGGAGGTATTGGTATGTGAAAGGATTATTGAAAAGCAAGAAATGCATTTTCCAGTCATACAAATGAGATACAAGGAAAAGCAATTCAGGGTGTTATTGGATTTTGATTCTCAGTAAATTTGATTAGCTCTAATATTAGACATTCAGATTTTCATCCAAAGGATTGCCTCTGAATGTCATATAGAACATAATGGAGGAATTGATACAAAAGATTGACAAAGGAGAGATAGTCATCACAAATCCATTCAGAAAAGTGAATCAAAGACAAACTTGTCAGTATCATTATCAACAAAAAAAGCAAATATGGAGACCAAAAAAGCAAAAGGAGGATCAAAACCCAAATATGACACAGATATGGAAACTTAAAAATTCTAATGTCAAGAAGAAAAGAGGAGATGAAATTTGGTGGAAGAAAAATGGTATAGAAAATCAAAGAGCAAGACATCAGAAAACCTAAAATGGTATCGGAGGGAAAAATAAGCAAAGGACACACAAGAGGTGAATCAACAACAACATGACAATCTGAAGGGAAGTATAAACATACAGGAAATATGATGAGAAAAGTATCTTGACCTCTTAAGTGAATTACTGAAGACCTCAATTTTGCACCATAAAGAAAATGCATGGCCAAAGTATGCATATATAGGGCTACATTACAGAGCCGTGCATTCACTAGGCACAAAAAGAGTTAATTCCATGCACAGTAACAAGCTCTTTTCATTTCACAAAGAAAGACCTAGAGGAGGGAAGCAAATCAAGGAATTTTAGAAAAAGAATAGTTAGACTCTTTATGGGTCTATTGTTAAGAAAACGAAGGAGAAGAAAAAAGGCATATACATGTACATAGACATAATATTGTACATATTTGTAACATAGAATTTTCTATTTTTTTCTATTTTATTCTATAAATCATTTCTTAATTAAAAAATCACAAAACCAAGATATAGAAGTGGGTGTGAGTAGTGTTTTTTGTTTTTAAAAATTTCTTTGACCTACTTTCAATATGCTTAACATACAAATTTAGCAGTACATTCCATTTGCACCTAGAAAAATCTTGCTATATGTATTGAGCACATGTGTTTTTAAGTAAGAAATGGACATGTTTTGTGATGTTAGTGGTGTAAAGCTTATTCTTTTTCTGGTAACTGTCACAAATCAGTCATACTCTTTGAGTCTTATGTTTGATATGTGTGGATTCTTGGTATGCTTTTCTTTCAAAAGATGACCAAAGGACTTCTAATAGCTGAATTGGAAGTAGATGCTGTGTCATTATCAAGAGGGCATTGGTTTCTAGACATAGATGCATAAATTGTGGAGTTGGAATTAGAATAGGAGAACATTCTTGAGCAAGAGCAAATAGTAAAAGAACTTAAGGATTTCCTCAAGATAGTCAGCAAGCACATCTTCATGGTGACAAAAGAAAAGAACAAGTAAACTATGTTATGTGAGGAATTTTACAACTTCCAAAGATCAGTGGTTGCATATAAGAGGTGGAAAGTAGTTGGGTTACACAAACTTTTTGAGGAACCACGTTCTTCATTGATCTTGACAGGTGTGAATAGGCTATGTCAACTCTTCAGGAAATAAGAAGAAGTGCAAAAGTTTATTTTATTTGAAAAGTTAAAATAGGGAAAATGGGCTGGTAGATATCTTAATCAAATCATAACATATTAAGTCAGCTTTGAACTTCTATCCAATGGGCACAAAGGTTGATGTTAGCTTTGTAAAAAAGAATTCAGCTATCCATGATGGGTTGACTAAGTTTTTAGATTTTAAAGAAAAAGAAAATGGGAGCTAGCAACCAAGATATTTCTACAGCTCTTATGCTTTCCAAGGTTGCCTAGATACACCAAACCACACATGCCAGTGACTTTGGTCATAATGAATAACAAAGATAAGAGAAAACCTTAGGGTGTGGTGGATATGACACCTTATATCCATGATCAATTGAGAGAGGCTGCTAAACATTGCGAGACCGAAAAATTTATGAATGGAGCTCAACTATTCACCAAAATAATTTATCATGTTTTTGGTATAGAGGATAAATTGAAGTTAGCCCCTAAAGCATAGGGGTGTTCAGAGCATTAATGAGTAATGTGAAGAGTCCTCTAAAACAAAAAACAATCAGGGAACTAGGTAGAAAAAGGAAGGAAGTAGCTATTCAAATGATACAACGAATAAAAAAGAGGAAAATGGATCCCAAAAAAATAGAACTAAGAGTGACAAAATTTAATGAGGAGGATATAAAGGAGGAGCAAAACAAAGTCCAAGCTGACTTAGGGCCACATCCTCCTCAAACAAACAAAGAAAAATTATATTCATATTTAATGCAAGGTGGTGACAAGAGAGTAGTTTATAAAGCTTAGTACCAAAAGATGTTGAAGGATTTTTTAGACAAAGCTACTGATTGGGCTTAAGCAAAAATGGAACATCATAAAGAGATTCATGATGAAATGATGAATGCAAAAACTGAAGTTTTTGATATAAAGAAAGAAGCTATATTACTTTCTTACTGCAAAGAATTACAGGGACCTCTTGAGACAAGAACTATTGTGGTGGAAAATTTAAGCAGACCAAAGAAGGAATCCAAAAAGAAGAGGAAGGTTAAGGAGAAAAACAGAAAGAACTTTTGCAAAAAGGCAAAGATTATCAGAATCAAGCTAGAGGATCAACTTTTATCTATGAATTTGAAACACAAGAAAAATATGACATTCCAATAGTAGTAATACACTGTTTAGAAGTAGTGAAAGGATACACCAAAGAAAGGTCTGATTCAGACACAGACACTCATATTGAAGGAATTTTCTTGAGAAGTCTGAATCTATCATTACTGAGTACCCCTATAAAGATAGGACAAATTGAAGGATCAACCACCATAGAATAGGAGGAAGTGATGGAAGAAGAAAAAGAAGAATCTTTAGAGAATATCAATACCACTTTCAAGGAAACAAGAAATGATCTAGGAATGACACAAGAATATCAGGATAGTAAAGAAACCTTCAAAATGGATGATGGTACCCCTGAAATGGAAGAGAAGGCAGGATAGTCTTTGATGCCAGAGAAGGAAGTTGAAAAAGGTTTTGTTGTGATGAGTCATATTATGCAAGGAGTATCAGAATCTAAAGAATTGGAATTCAAGAAGGATGAAGCAAAGACACAGAAGGAGGAAGTAAACTCAAAAAAGTGTAAAAGTGATAATAAGATAGACATTCAAGAAATTCTTGATGACATTAAAAAAGGAGCAATATATTCATTCATGGATGTAGAAATACAAGAAGGACATACCTTAGAAGAAGAAGAACAATAAGAAGCTAATAAAAATGAAGAATATTCTAAAAAGAAATTGAAACAAATAGAGGAAGTGAAAGGAGATGAACATGAATAATGTGAGGCAAAAGGAGAGGATGAGGACTATCAAACTAATCAACAGATTGAAGTAAAGAATTTTGAATCTAATATAGGGATGGAAAGAATTCCAAGGGATATCAAGGGAGTTTGTGAGATTATAATGAGGAATGTTGAGAATTTCAGACCCTCAAGCAGGAACATTGTTATGTCACGAATTGTTGCAAAGAGAGTTCATTAAAGGTCATAAAGCCATTGAATAACATAAAAAAGAGAAGCACTAGTTGGAGGAGGATCTGAAAGCACAACAATTGAGAAGTGAGAAATATTTAGAGAGAGCTATTGCACTAGAGACAGAAGTAGTACAAAACAAAAATAGAATAGGAATTTTGGAAGAGAAATGTACAAAGCAAAATGAGACCATCAATAAAATGGAGGAAGATATTAGGAGATAAGAGTCCAAAAATAGAATATTACAAGCCCCATGAGGAATTCAATAAACTAGGCACTAAATAGGAAGAAGTGGAGCATTTGAAGTTGTAGTTGGAACAAATCAAAGAAGAATTAAAGGATGCAAAAGAGTTAGAAACACAAGCTAATGCACATGTAGCCACTGCAATGAGAGGATATAACAATCTTAATGAAAAGATAGAAAACAAAAAGGCTGAATGGGAAGAGCAAAAGAACAAGCTAATGAGAGGGATTGAAGAATGGAAGAATAAGGCAAGGATACAAGACAAAGAAGTTTCTATACAAGAAAATGTACAAGAAAGAATACCAGATATAGTGGGAACATCTTCTCCTATGCATGAAATTGGTTATGCATAATTAAATTCTGTGGAACAAAGAGATGAAGAGTCGAATGAGTTTGTACAACAACTACTCACTAAGAGGGAAGCTAGATTGAGATATATCAGGAAGATGCATGATCAGTATGAAGATTGGATTGTTAAATTTGCTCTCGAAAATGGAATAAGTCCAGATCAACATCATTGGGTAGTACATAGATTAGGGATACCATTTGCATGATATTAGAAAGCATAAAAAATTATTAGACTTCCAGAATAGGAATACCACCAAATGAGCATTTTCAATATGATGAAGATTTGGTTGTTACAACAGAGTTATTTGAAAATGCCAATCCAGAATGGAGGAATAAATGGTTGGACAAGAATAACGAATGTAGAAAAATATGGAAGGAATCACTAGTACAACCAAAAATGAATCCAGCATATTGTGCAATAGAAAGAAGAAGAGAGTGGATAGTGTTTTGGAAAAGAAGTAATGAAGGACAAATTCCAGCAAGATGGCTGAATTTTCCTAAGATTGTAGGACCAAAGAAGGGAGATTGGCCAACAAGAAATTATATGCTTATCACTACCAAAACTTTAATAGAAAATTGTTGCAGAGCTAAAGAGCGCAGAAAGCAGAGAAAAAAGACGGGCCCCAAAATTTTTCCGATTTGGACACACAATTTTTTGTAACATAACCACTTTTGTATATATTTTCCGTTGTAAATGCACTAGAGGAGTCCTCTAGATGCATCCCCACAGAAGATTAGTGAATTATCCATGTACATTAGTAGGAAGTTAGTATTTTAGTGAATAAAGTGCCGGTCCCTTGTGTGAAAGGACCAAACTTAGGGCACTAGTATATAAGTCAAAAGTGACTCATTGTAAAGGACACTTCTTGTCATTGTGAAGAAGAGCACTTCTAAAATTTCGAGTTTGCCTCTTCCTTGCTGATTTTGATCTTCATTTTGCTCATGTATGTGTGTGTGATGCTTGAAATGCAAGTGTAGGACTGTTGTCTACCCCTTCCCCCTTGTTTTGAGTGGCTGTAGTGCGTGCGTAAGCTAGGAGAAGCAAAAACGCGGGTGTTAGTAGTTCCCGTAATTCACTGTTTCTGCCATAACTTGCAGCAGAGTGGTCAGAATTGAGTGAAACCACCACCGTTGGATTCGTCTCGGCGAGAGCTTCGAAACGAGTACCCTATTGCCTATGTTCGGAGTTCTGGGCTGGGAGAAAACCTCAAAAAACCAAAACTGCTGAAAAGAGGCTTGCGGCAACACTTCCAGTTTTTCAGTAGGTGTGGGTAGTATTAGTCTTTTCTCATGCTTGAATAGCTAACTCACTTCATTTTCTATCACGTGTGCAAATGTCTTCATACACTTGGTAAGTCACTCCTTCGGATTGATAATTAAATGTGTGCAAAGGACTCCACTATATGCACTTGTATGGCAATCGAGGTATAGTCTCATTGGTACAAGTCCTTGAGTCATTGCGGCTCAAGTACACACGTTTTTGGCGCCGTTGCCGGGGAAGCACTCCACCAAGTTGCCTTCGTGATAGTTAGAGAGCAAGTGTGATCGAATCGTACTTGTAGAGGTGAATTTGTCCATTGACGAGTAGTATTCCTTTTCAGCACTTGTCACTTCTCATCCTTGAGGTGTGTGTGATAAGTTTTAGGTTTAAGTGTAGGAGGAGGGAAGAGAAGGAAGAGTTAGGGTTAGGTTAGAAGGAGAGGAGAAGTGAGGGAAAGAGGAGTAGGAGTAGGTCAAAATCCTCAAAAAATCATCAAAAATCCCAAAAAAAATTTTAAGTTCAGTCAAAAAGTATAAAAACCAAAAAATTTGGCTCATTTGACACTTCACAGTGTTCTGGTATCGTTTGCGAGCAGCGACCAGTATCGTGGACTTGGTGTCGTGGCATTCAGGCAGTAAGAGCTAGGTTTTGGGCTTACATTGCAATCAAGACAATACCAAGGTAAACATTCTCTCAAATTATCTGTCACAAACACTTAAAAAATGATCAAAGGCATGATTAAAAGTTTGCGCAGTATCGCGGGGGGGAAAAACTGAAATCTTTGTCATCTTATTGTGTGATACAGAGGTCTAGGAAGGAGGAGGAGAGTGAGGAGAGCAAGGGGGTAAAAAAAGATAGGAAAAAAATCTTGCTTTTGGCTTGAGTATCGCGATCGGTTGAGTTTTGGTATCGCGATACCAAAATTCCCTTGTATCGCGACACTCGCCAGAAGTATCGTATCGCTTGATACCTGCTTTGGTATCGCGACACCATTCTGGTATCGCGACACTGAGTCGGTATCGCGATCGCGCCTGATCTCTGGTATCGTATCGTCCGATACTAATACTTGGTATCGCGACACCATTGTGGTGTCGTATCGCCTAAGTTTCTAGTATCGCGACCTCATTTTACCGAGTGGTATCGTATCGCCTGATACAGTGGCATCGCGACACTATTTTAGTATCGCGACACTGCTTCAGTATCGCGATCGTGCCCTCCCCAGTGTCGTATCGTCGGGTGCCTATCTTGGTATCGCGACACCATTGTGGTATTGTGTCGCCAAGGTTGGTATCGCGATCGCACTCACTGCGGTGGTATCGTATCGCCCCTAATCTCTAGTATCGTAACGTCTACTTTGCCGGTATCGTATCGTGGTATTTCCCAGTGGAGTATCGCGACACTGCATCTAGTATCGTATCGCCTGGCACTAACACTTGGTATCGCGACACCAGATTGATATCGTATCGTCTGGGTGTCTGGTATCGTATCGTTTGGAGCTCTGGTATCGTATCGCCGAGAGCAGTATCGCCAAGTGTGGTATCGCCCAGAAGCAAACCCTTCTTTTGGCAAACAAACTGAATCATTGGTAGAGCTGTCCAAAGTAAATCTAAGCAGCATAAAGAGAGGCCTCAGAGAGTGAATGAACTTGAGGTCAGGAAGAGTTCTAGGTAGTAGAAGGAGTGTCATATCCTCAGTAGGGAGTACAGCCCAGGCTAGTCATCACTCAGTCTACTTAGAAACTTCCAGTGACTCGGAAGAGGAGCTACTTATGGCTTCAGAAGACATGCAAGGACCTACACCAGCAGGAAATTTCATGACTACTGTTGAGGGAGACTACCGTACCTCCTTACAATATGTATCCACAAATGCCCAGGAGATTCCAATCTACCTGGATGGCTTAAACAGGTCCGTTGCCAGAATGGCAACAGCACAAGATGTCACCATCATACCACGACCAGCTGTCAAATACGAGGGAGGTGCTTACATTGACAAAATGGGTCACATCTACATAGTAACTGAATTTCCGGAGAGGATCAATGAAAGAGGAGAGTTCATGGATCCCAACAACTCTGAAGCGTTAGTGACCACCCCTAGAGGCAGATCACAAGTATCACGGGTCTTGAGAGGAGACTTGATACCTCAAGACGACTACCTGTTGGAAGTCTACATGATTCACGGAGCAGACTTATTGCTTCAAACTGACGTACCTGTTCAAGGAATAGGAGAGAGCCCCATGACATTCTATGAGCTGAAAGACCCAGAGGACGAAACTAGACTCACTTACCTAGATAAGAATCAAAGAAGATATTGGCCTGTAGGTGTCCTAGACAGGGCTCGACTGAGATATATGGGTGCGCCTGTATTTCCTCAGAGGGAGCAGGCAACTACCTCGCAGAATCCTTTTGGAAATCAACCAGAGACGGAACATACCACATCAGGACAGACCAGTCAAAGAAGTGTGCCCAACCGTACTCATGTACAGTTTGCAACTCCAGGTGAGCACACACATAATCAGACCTACACGGGGATGGGGAACCATTTCCGACCACCGATCAGACCACGACCACCTGTGGGAGGACAGCCAGGAATACCTCCATTACGACCAGCTGTCCCAGTCTTCCCTGTAATGCCCAGACCGCCTGAACCAATGAGGAGATTAAGACCAATCCAAGTAGCTAAATGCATGAGAAACCATTATGATGGATTAGGGGAGCCATACGATCATATTGCCGAATTTAAACAAGTTCTAAGAGCAGAACAAGTAGAGGACTTCTTTGTGCAGTATGAGTCTTTTGGACTCACCCTCACAGGAACAGCTCTAACTTGGTTCCAACCTCTAGATCCCAATCGATTTGGAAACATGGAGCAATTCTTTCAAGAATTCATAGGAGAATTCACAAAGAGAGGGATTAAACACAATTCTGCATCTTTAATCCATAGCTTTAAACAAAACCCTAAAGAAACGGTGAAGACTGCTGCCCGAAGATTCAACCAATATGTGGATAGATGCCCAATGGCTGAGAGACCGACTCAACAAAAGATGATTTCATTATTTTTGGATGGACTCTCTAACGGGACCCTCAGAACCCTTGTGTATGTAAAAAGGCTGCAAACATTGAGTGAGTGTCTTCAAGAGTGCATCGACTTGGAAGATAACCTTGCTGAGGACCTCAAAGGTACTACCGACCTCACAAAATCAGAAGACTCAAGAAGCACAGTGACGTCCAATTCTAGTAATATGGAAGAACTAGCAGAACTATTAGCTAAGAAACTAGGAGTCCAAGGACAGAGAGCTTACCAATATCCAGCTCAAAGAGTGCCCATGTTGAGGAGGTGTAACTTATGTGGAGGAGAACATCCCACACACTTGTGTACCAGAGGAGGAGCCGGTGCACAACCATTGTATCCACACAACAGACAGCAACAACAAGGGACTTCTTCATACTGCCACATCGAGCAAAAATATACCAATCACACAACCGAGAACTGTCCCTTTAATAGGCAAACACGACCTGTCCACCCACCCCAATACCGACCTTATGGATACCCACCTAGAGAGCTTGGTAGGGAGATGCCTAGATACAACCCGTATCCGATAGGAGCTCCAAGACAATATGAGCAAACATCGTATCCACCACCACAACCAGTGTTGGGACCCCAATTGTCACAACCTCAACAAGTTGTACCTGTGAAGTATACTCAACCAGAAGAAAACTTGGAAAGAGCCATAATACCAGCTTCAATAGCGACCAATGTAGAATCAACCAACCAAGGGTATGAACCTCCACCAGGAGAGTACTATCCATATGAAGCCAACATGATGGAATATGAACCAGCATATGACGTGGCCTATTATGGATATGAAGGATTTGATCAGACTTATGGAGCGGAAACTGCAACTTTAATGTATACAATGCCCAAGGCACAACAACCATTGAGACCTCCCATTAGACCACCAGTGCAGAGAGGACCGTGTTATAGATGCGGAGGGGATCACTTCATTCGGGAGTGTCCTCGACCTTACAACCCTCCACCACCCAAGATTTGGGAAGGATACTGTAGTGATTGTGGGAAAGAACATCTTTTCAGAGATTGCCCTAAGAACCCTACAAAAACTCAAGGTCCTGCACCAATCAATGTAATAGAGGTCATAGAAGAATCTGGAAGTGATAAGGAGTACACTGTACCGCTGAAAGCTATTACTAGAGCTCAAGCAAAACAACAAACAGGAAAACAACCGGAAGAGAAGCTAGAGAACAATAAAACAGGAGACGCTAACATTCAGATAGTCGAGGATTCAGAAAACTCATGTGAGAATACCCAAAACACCAAAGTACAAAAATGGAAAGAAAGACGAGAAAAGCTCAAAGAGAAATGGGCAAGAAACAAGGGCCAAAACAGCAAAAAACAAGCGAAGGGTTCTAGAAAACATAACGAACAACAAATGCATAAGGAGACCCCTGAAACACCACCAATTAGCTCAGAGGCAAAGAAGCCAGGATCAATTCTAGCGGACCCAAAGCCAGAGGAATTGGACATGTGGTTAAAAGCATACCAAGCTAGAATCAAAATGGGACCAAACCTAGAACAACATGAAAGACTCTATCCTCAAGGGGAATTAGAGAAAGAAAGACTGGCGATATGCAAAAAACTCATAGAAGTAGCACAGGCGACTCTAGAAAAAACTATCCCAATTTTGCCTGAAACAAGGATCGCACAAGAACTATATGAAGAGTGCATACAACCTAAGAATAAGGAACCTAGTCGGGAAGATGATCGAAATGAACGAATGAAATCTCAAGAAGAACAGGTATCCATAATACCTGACCTAGAGGAAGATTGGTCCAAAGATTTGTGGAAAAGAATTAGAGAAGAGCAATGGAAAAAGGATGGAATCAGTCCACCCCCTTTTGAGGAAATAATTGGAGCAGAAAGTCACCATGATCATAACCTAGAGGAAGCATATGAGGAAGTGTCAAGGTTTGATAAAGAAAGAGAGGAAACCATGAGCATTTCAACGTTGCCTAATTACATGGGGGAATATGAAAGAGAGTCGATAATAATACGAGCACGCACAGTGCATGGGAAAGAAAAAGGAAACTCAGAAGAAAGTTCACACAATCTAACAGAACTTAAGAAAACAAAGGTGCAATGCAAATTGACGGTGGAAGAGTTGCTTCAACTTAGACCACATCTATGGAGACAGCTAGCAAATCAAATAGAACCACCGGCAGAGAAAGGAGAAATAAAAGGGCAGGAAAAAGAAAACCACTCCACAATACAAGTGCCAGTTGATAAAGTAGGAGAATTTAGTGAAGGAGATGAAGGTAATACGTGCTTACCTGTCACCTACAATGGGTACATGACCAAGGCCATCTTAGACACAGGAGCCGGAGTAGGAATTGCAACGAAGGAAATTTGGGAAAAATGGGGTAAACCAGCCTTACGACCCACTCGCATGAAGCTACAATTAGCAGATGGACATGTAGAGAAACCCCTAGGAATATTGGAAGGAATTAGGTTAACCACGTGTGGAGTAGAATTTGAACACACATTGGCCATATGTAAGTTCGAAAAAGCAAACAATTATGAAATGATATTAGGACGACCATTCATGCGACAGATGCGAGTAGTACAAGATTGGGGCAAAGATTCATTATATCTCCAACATCAAGGAAACACTACCAAGATAAACCTACACACATTCGCTTATCGGGATGTCCCTCCATTACAATGGAATCCAGTCCACAAAGAAGAAGATGACCTATCCATTCACAGTGCTGGATCAAGTAACCAATCTTGGATGCACGAGGATGCCCAGTTGTGGATGTGCAAAGAAGCCAAGAAGGAGGAGTGTAAAAAACAAATGTGGCCAATCGGGCACCCTAATTATCGATCGGTAGAAGACCCCGATTATATGCCTCAAATTTTTCCAGATGAACTCTTCGAACCACATGGATGGATGGAAATCCTAGCCACATTAGACGTTTGTGTGAATGAAGAAGTATTGACGATGAACGACTGTATAGACGAGGAAGGATATGATGTGAACCTCTACATGGTTGTCCTCCAAGAAGTAGAAGCAGGAGAAATTGTAGAGGAAGAGGAGAAAGAAGAGTACGAAAGCATAGAAATGGAACCAGAGTTCGACTCTGAAGAACAATATTTAGAAACTATGCAAAAAGAATCAAAAGAAAAACCGACAGAAGTCTTAGCAATTGAGACTATCCCAAGAATGCACGAGCATAGAGAGGACACAAGTAAAGTGGAACCGGAACCAGACCACTTCGAAGTTCCAGAACATTTTAAAAGATACGAAGTGGAAGAAAGGAAAATAGCAACTCAAATGCCTAAACGAGAAGCACGAGACGGAGAAGCCTATGATAACAAAGAACAAACCAAAAAAGTGGTTGTAACGATAGAAGACGGAGAAGAGAGGTGCACGTATATTGGGAAAGACGTATCAGACGAGGAAGAAGAGGAACTCATCCACCTTATCCGAGAATATCGAGATGTATTTGCTTGGACGTACAAAGACCTTAAGGGTGTAGAACCTAGCATATGCGCTCATCGAATCCCTATGACAGCAGATGCAAAACCTTCTAAACAACGCCCTTACACGTATAACGAAGTTTACGCTGCAAAAATAAAGGAAGAAATTGACAAATTACTAGCGGCAGGATTCATTTATGAGATAGAACACACAGAATGGGTATCGCCACTAGTGGTAGTGCCCAAGAAAAACGGAAAGCTAAGGGTGTGTATCAACTTGAAAAAAGTAAATGCAGCAACTATACGAGATAGTTTCCCTTTACCCATCACAGACCATCTTTTGGAAAGAGTTGCCGGCAAGGAGGTCTATAGCTTCTTGGATGGATTCTCTGGTTACAACCAAGTAGCCATTGCAACTGAGGACCAGCATAAAACCGCATTCGCGACTGAATGGGGAATCTATGCATTTAGAGTGATGCCTTTCGGGCTCACTAATGCGCCAGCCACCTTCCAACGACTGATGTGTCATGTTTTCAAAGAATTTCTGAGAAAAAGCATGGAAGTGTACGTAGATGATCTGTGCACATACTCAAATCAACGACCAGATCACATACCGGAACTGCGGAAAATATTCAACAAATGTAGGCAGTATAGAGTTTGCTTGAACCCTGAGAAATGTGTCTTCATGGTAAGACAAGGAAAAATCTTAGGACACATTGTTTCAAAGAATGGAATATCTACAGATGAGGATAAGATTAAAGTCATATTGGACTTACCAAGACCCAAGAATGCGAAAGAAGTACAAGCCTTTATGGGACATTGTGGATATTACCGTAGGTTTATTCACATGTATGCCATAATAGCTAAACCCTTATATGGTCTATTGACTCAGTTCACAAGGACGGACGAGTGTGAGAAGGCCTTCAACGAGCTTAAAACGAGGCTGAGTACAGCCCCAATTCTAAAATCACCCAACTGGAACAAGCCTTTTCATATTCATGTTGATGCTTCTAACTATGCAATTGGATGTATCCTTGCTCAACCGGCCGATGAAGGAAAGCTTGATCATCCAATCGCTTACGCAAGTAGACAATTAAACCAAGCAGAGAGAAATTACACGACTACTGAGAGAGAGGGCTTAGGAATGGTCTACGCAGTGAAGAAGTTTAGACATTACCTCTTAGCCAACAAGTTCAAATTCTTCATAGACCATCAAGCTTTGTTGTATCTAGTCAATAAGCCTTGCAACACAGGGAGATTGGTACGATGGTTCTTGTTACTAATGGAGTTTGACTTTGAGGTAGTGGTCAAAAAAGGAAACACACATGTGAGAGCAGACCACCTTTCTAGGTTAAAACACGGAGAGCCACCTAGCGGAGTACCCGATGATTTACCAGATGCTTATCTGTTTAATCTAGAAGTGTGTCCGAAGTGGGCAGAAAAATTGACCCCTATACTTACGCATGGCCCTCAACATCCAATTAACAGAAATAGCAAAAAAGAAATTCTTCAAACAAGGAATTTACACATTGTTGCTGGAAGCGTATATTATAAGGAACCTAACGGAGTGTTATTGAGATGTGTCGAGGAGGATGAACAAAAACAACTGATTAACCAGGCACACATAAACAAGTGGAAAACCCATCAAGGAATGCAGGGAACAATACGAGAATTAAAGAGGTTAGGCGTATATTGGCCTGATATGTCCAAGGACGTTCACGAGCATGTAAGTAATTGTATGGAATGCCAGGAAACTAGCCCTGAGGATCACGTGTCCTTACCATTTTCTACCATAGCGCCTAATTGGAGTAAAACATTAGTGCAATTCCTCAAAACGAAGGAGCACGAAATAGGAGCTAGCCTAGCAAGAAAACGATCCCTAGAAGAAATGAGCAAGGATTATGTGATAATGGGGAAACAACTGTTTAGACGAGGGAGAGACAATCAACTCAGATTGTGCGTGCATGAAGGAGAATACTTTCCCATCTTAGAAATGGCACACGCAGGAGCTGCGGGAGGACATTTTTCAGCAGATAGAACGGTCAAGATGATTCTCTTTGCAGGCTTGTGGTGGCCAACTCTACATATGGATGCAGAGACATATGTGAGAAGCTGCGAAACGTGCCAGAGAGCAAAATATCCCATTAGAAGAGATGACATGCCTTTAAGACCCATGGTTTGTGCGAGAGCATTCACCAAGTGGGGAATTGACTTCATAGGACCTATCAACCCACCTGCGAAAGGATCACATGCGGAATACATCATAGTAGCCACCGACTACTTAACAAAGTGGGTAGAAGCTAAAGCCACTCGCAAAAATGATGCTCAAACTACAGCAAAATTTCTCTTTGAGCACATTTTCACCCGATTTGGACTACCGATCGAGATAGTAAGTGATCGAGGAACTCATTTCCTAAACGAAGTCATTGAATCTCTAATGAATGAATTTCTAGTGGTCCACAAAAAATCAGCCCCATACCATCCTCAAGCCAACGGACAGGCTGAAAGTTCCAACAAAGTACTATGTACGGTATTGACAAAGATTGTCAATAATGGAAGGTCAGATTGGGACAAACAATTGCATCACGCAATTTGGGCCTTCCGAGTGGCATATAAAACGGCCATTCGAACTACACCTTTCAACCTAGTGTATGGGCAGAATGCAATTTTGCCAATTGACTTCTTAGTGCCTACATTAAAAGTAGCCCAGCAATATGAGTGGAACGGCCATGAATTGTCTCAGCAATTAGATCAAATTGAAAAGCTGCATGAGACTAGATTGCAAGCGGTAGCAGGCATCTATGCCGCTAAACGGAGACAAAAGGCATATTATGACTCACATATTAAAGATAAGGGACTAAAAGAAGGCGACTTAGTCCTAGTATACACCCTAAAACAGCATGCAAAGAAGCTCCAAAAACGCAGATATGGTCCCCTGATCATAAATCGAATTTCCACTAGTGGTGCAGTCAATCTCGCCACACTAGATGGAGACATTCTTCCAAATTACATCAGTGGATGCAGAGTGAAAAGATTCATGGAGCCTCTGACTGATGAAATGCTAGCTAGACTGTTGGGAGCCCAAAGTAGGAAAAGGGAAGAAGAACGAATACGAGAAGAAGCACGACAGGAAGCCCTAGAACGCATTAGAAAACGCAAGGAGTGGATCAGGCAAAGAGATGAACGCTATCTCCAAGGAGAAGAGCCCATCCCTATGGCAAACTACCAGATCAAAAATGGTGACACAACGGTTATATGTAAAACACAACCTTACCTAAACCTAGGGATTGGTAAGACGGAGTATCAATTGATAGACGCATTGATAGACTCAGGAGCAGGCCTCAGCTGCATGCGAAAGAGAATAGCAAATGAACTGCAATTAGAATTGAATCCCACGAAAGCCAAACTAATAGGAATTGGAGGTCACACCCTAGACTGTATTGGAACAACTAATGTATCCCTTCACATAGGAAATTCCTCCATGGAACAAAGAGTCCTAGTATGTGAGGATGACGATTTAATAGAAGACTTCATTCTAGGACAAGACTGGATCATTGAAACCGAAGCATGTATCCATCTAGCTCAAGGATATATTTCAGCCACGATAGGGCATAAGGAAGTTTTCAGCTTGCTTGAAGAGAAACCGTGTAATCAAGCCATGTCAATACAAAGATCAGAGGAAGTTCAAGAAGTGACGAAAAATTGTAACGACTGTATTCAACCCTCAAAAAGCAAATGCATAGAAACTGAAACTTTAATCATTCCGACATCCACTGTAGTGTCAAAGCTACCCGAGGTAAATGAGAATCAGCCAACCATCGAGGAGACGCTCTCTCCTAAACAGGCTCAAGGCCTCCAAAGATCGCACTATTGGAAACCAACAAGCAGATATTCGAACAGACCACCATCCAAATATATATGGGTACGAAAGGATCAGGTACAGAGTCAAAAAATGTCTACAAGCGTTTTGATAAAGGAAACTGACATCACCAAATCAGCTACAAAGAACTACAAACGAAGAGAACCCGTACAAGTATGGATTTCCAAGCCCCTGCTTGAAGCTCAAAGATCTCGACATCAGATATGGATTCCCAAAAAGGTCATACAAGCAGCTAAACAACATGTGAAGACCAAAGAAGAAACGCCACAGGAGACGAGGCAAAGGCCACCACCACCAGAGAATCATCAGAAAAGATCACAGAGCAATGTCAAATTCCATCGGACTGTGGATAAGGCAAATGGAACACGAAGAGCTGCACGAGTTGAGAAAACCCAGAGACCTATCTCAGTGTTCTCAAAATGGGTCTGGAAACCAAAACTACCACAAGGAGCAGATGATCGAAGAGATAAAGCAACCGACTGCACTCATGTTGTGTCTGATGCACCCAAAGTATGCATGATAGGGCCACATTACAAGGCCAAGCATTCGGCACAGGATGTACATTATCAAATTAGTGGTGCACGATCTCCAAGTGAGATAGGAATGACACACTATGTACATAAACTACGCTTCGGCTATGGACTAACTTTTATGTTTTCTTTTCAGAGAAAAATATAAAAAAAAAATATATATATATATGAAAAATTCAAGTATTACCCTTCTCACACCCACGGGAAAGGGACGGCACCATGCACTCGGAGCAATAGTAAATTATTGATCAACACATGGAGGAGGATTGCTAAAAAATATATGGATACTGATTAACACTCTATATTAAGTGCAGATGGTTTCTGAAGACTCTGAAGCTACAATCCAAGAGGAGGTCCAGGAATTTCCTCCCCAATGCCTTACGAAAGCAAAAGGACATTGGTTCAGAGATGAACAGCCTGTGGAAGAGTATCTCTTTTTGGCCAACATAAAGATTATGGACACAGATCACCACTTTCCGATCATGTCCCAGGACTTCAAGATTTTGCATGGCATGCCATCTACAATTGATATCATGAAGAAAGCAGGAATTCACAAATATTTTGAGTTACCCATCTACAAGCCGGACTTCCAACGATGCACACAGGTTATGAACACTTTAAGACCAGCACTACATGATCCATTGGTGCCAGAAGCCAATGTGATGGATAAGAATGGTGAATGGGTAGTCGTGCAATTCTCCCACGACTTAATTAAAGAAGCTTTTCAATGGGAGAAAGATGGTGTCAATACGGCCAAAGAAGAAATTCGTGGAGCAAATACTAGAACCTTTGTCGACATTAACAGAGTGGACATTGAAGAGGAGGTCAGATTGATTCACCAACATTTTTGTTTTCCGTGCATGAACCGATACACGGCCCCTCAAAAAATTATTGTCCAGTTATTGTCTCATGCCATAAAACAAATTGGCAATCAAGTAAATCTTACCCCATATGTGCAAGAAAGATTGTTTGAGGCCAAAAAGAAATGGGAAAATAAGAAATTCCTCAATGGAACTACTGCCCTCACAATCATGATTTACCATGCATTGGGCATGCGCGAATATTTGCGGGAGATGCCATCTTCAGTGGAGCTGGCTCAATATGTCAAGAGTGCTACAGTACCAAAACAAAAGAAAGGGAGTAAACAAGCAGAAGAAACAGAGACAAGTTCGCAACCGCGGATGAGAGGAACCATGAGAGGTACAAAGCGGCCTAGAGAAGTTCTGCAGAAAGAAGAAGAAGCACCACAATCAAAGAGAGTACATGTGCTGCCCACCACCACCACTCAAGGACCCAGGAAAATTACGGAAGAAGATTTAACTCAAGCACTGGAGGAGACTCACAAGTATACAGAAGGGCAAATCAATCTCCCAGTGCAAGGTCATCATTATCAACAGGCTGCAACAGTGCAAAAACCCAAAAGAAAACTTACTAAGGTACACAGGTATCGAGAGATTGGGCTAGACAACTCAAGTTCCGGATCCGACGCCCAAGAAAAGCAAACTACATCGTTACTGGATGTAGATATTAAAAGTGAATCAAAAGATGATGGCCAGTGGGCCGAATTAAACGAAGTCAATTATGACGAAGCCCAACTTGACAACAAAGAAAAAAGTCAATCATTACTGGCAGAACAGAACGCAACCACAGCGAAGGCAGAAGAAGAAGGGCAAAACACTATGCAAACGAAGGATGCCTCCATCACTCACACAAAGGAGGAGAAGTCTGAAGCTGAGACGCATGCAATGATATCTGAGGACAAGCCTCAAGAAGAAGAGAAAGAAGACGAAGAACCCTTCACACCACTAAGGGTTGTGGCAGAACCGTCCCCTCTGGATGTAACTTTTCAAGGGAGTGCCACGAAAGTTCGGAAAACGGTCGAAAAGGAAGCAGAATGTAAAGTACAACTACAGCTCCGACAACCACACCAAGAATTGATTCACGTAGCACAGGGCCAAGATGTACAAACAGGAGAAACACCGGATGTAACAAAGACATGGTTGAACGTGGACATAGCTCAGCTCAAGCCTGTGGTGCAAGATATGATTCGCACTGCACTAGACACTCAACAGTTAATGCTTGATGCTGATGAAGATTACGACCAGGCCATGCTCGACAAACAAAAGCTTCAAAAAGAAGGTATGAATTTGGAAAAGAAATTATCTAAAGTAGAAGCTCAGGTGTTGAAGAAACAGGAGGAGATAAAAACAACCAAAACACAATGCAAAACATTAGAGAAGGAGAATGCCCACCTGAAAGAGCAAGTGTTGGAGCTGACGAAGAAACTGGAAGTAACAGAAAAAGAGAAAACAAGAATACAAACTCGTAGCAAAGTACTCGAGTCGCAGCTAAAGGTGAGCATGGAAGAAGCAGACCAGCTCAGAGACAGAAACAAAGAGCTAATGACAGCTCTCCTCAGTGATCAACCACCGCAAGATAATGACAAATCAAATGAGGACATAAAAGACATGGAAGCAAAGTTGACAAAAATGACAGAACAGCTCAAACAGGAGCAAGAGACAGTTGCAGAATGGGAACAGAAATATATGAATGATACTGCAGCTCTACGAAAGAAATGGAAAAAAGCCGAGAAAGATTATTTCCGACAGTGCAAGGAAGACACGGATCACATGCATATTGTGGCACAGGAATTAATCAAACACCAAGAAAAACTTACCAAGGCTGAAGAGGAGCTCAAGAATAAAGATGACATCATTAAACAGCTGCAGGAGCAGATTCAGCTAAAAGAGAAACAAGGGACACCAGTAGTTCCTCCAGAAACCACGGCTACTGTGGAGGAAGAGGTACGTCCTCTCTCTCCCCCCTTGTATCATTCACCAATAAGGGCGGAAAAGGAGGTTCCACTAGAACCTAACACACGCGACATTGCAGAATTGAGTAGACCAGAAAGGGCACTACTGGTGTCCCAGCTCACTGCTGATTTTGAAGATCAAATAATACAAATAATGAAAGAAGCTCGCATAGACAATAAATAGCTAGATCAAATTTTGAAGCCCTTCAATGTACCATATGGTCTACTTAAAGAACAGACGCGCATGTACATAAAGACTACCACGAATAAAGATCCGGACCACAACCTTCAATTCCAGCATGACACTTTCAAGTATACTCAAGAGGAATTTGAGAAGGCGGATCCCATATGGCGAAGGAAAATTTTGGAGAAAAATCCGACTTTGCGGGTACAGTGGGAAGCATCACCATATGCGCTTCAGGTAAATCCATCATTTTGTCCTGTACCCCGCAGACGCTCTTGGACGCAATTTTGGGAAGCACAGCTCCAAGGCTCGATCAATAGTCAGTGGCTAAATTACCCGTTACTACCTAGTCCGCCACATAATTATCTTCCCACTGAAGAATATATGGTAAAGACCATGGAATTTTGGATCGCCAAATATGCTACAGTGCCGGACTTAGCAGTCAAGATGACAAATAAAATATTCAGCATGCTTATTACCGTGTTGAAGGTCTTCCAGCACGCGAAGTATACATTTTTGAATTTCATTGGCATTACGCAAGGGTCGGAAGCCCTCGTTTTGATCTATCAACCATTCCGAGCCGACTCACCATTATGGCATACTATTCCCGCCTTATGTTTTTGCCATCAACATATATGCAGACTTTCGAAGAAGCATTCTTCACCGGCTTCTTTGAAATAGATTCGGAGATTTTTGTAAAAATGACTTCCAATTTAAATGCAAGGCTGGTGGCCTATGAAACTAGCTTCTTCGCTGATCACAGACAGGCGCCAGAAGACGGAGTGAAGTCAAAGCAATGGAAGGAATTTATGATATGTCATGCAAATCTGCTGAACCAACGAGAGCAAACCGCCATCCAAACATACACGCGTCGCCTCAGAAAGCCTGTCGAGGACGACAGAGTTCAGGAGGAGGGACGTGTAGAGGGACAATCAAGCAAGAAGAAAAGAAGAAGAAAATCAAAGTCCAAACCTATTCATTAAGAAGAGAAAAAGAACATATATCTGCAGGAAGCCCCGCAGGGGCACGCACCAGGCTACAAAGCTAAACCCCAGGGTCCCGAGTTATGGACTTTTCAAACATCAGAGTAGGACCAAAAGTAAGAAAGGGGTAGAGGCTGAAAACTGGAAGAGGGTGACTAAGAACAGCACATTCCTAGTCACTGGTGGCGTGCGTGGCAACCCGAGTCAACAGGCAAGACAGCTACATCAGGCTCTCGAGTTGTAGAGCTTGAATCAAGAAGGCCATCGAATCTGCATGTCTGTTTAACTGCAGACAATACTGACCAAGGGGAGCGTGCAGTGGAAAAGCTGAAGCGCCTCTAAAACGTAATGCAAGATCAAGAAGCAGACAACACTACCCACGGGACGCGTTCGCGAAGCAAAGTCTGTCAAGGGACGACAGAGACGAAGAGGGGGAGAGTGTTGCAGAGCTAAAGAGCGCAGAAAGCAGAGAAAAAAGACGGGCCCCAAAATTTTTCCGATTTGGACACACAATTTTTTGTAACATAACCACTTTTGTATATATTTTCCGTTGTAAATGCACTAGAGGAGTCCTCTAGATGCATCCCCACAGAAGATTAGTGAATTATCCATGTACATTAGTAGGAAGTTAGTATTTTAGTGAATAAAGTGCCGGTCCCTTGTGTGAAAGGACCAAACTTAGGGCACTAGTATATAAGTCAAAAGTGACTCATTGTAAAGGACACTTCTTGTCATTGTGAAGAAGAGCACTTCTGAAATTTCGAGTTTGCCTCTTCCTTGCTGATTTTGATCTTCATTTTGCTCATGTATGTGTGTGTGATGCTTGAAATGCAAGTGTAGGACTGTTGTCTACCCCTTCCCCCTTGTTTTGAGTGGCTGTAGTGCGTGCGTAAGCTAGGAGAAGCAAAAACGCGGGTGTTAGTAGTTCCTGTAATTCACTGTTTCTGCCATAACTTGCAGCAGAGTGGTCAGAATTGAGTGAAACCACCACCGTTGGATTCGTCTCAGCGAGAGCTTCGAAACGAGTACCCTATTGCCTATGTTCGGAGTTCTGGGCTGGGAGAAAACCTCAAAAAACCAAAACTGCTGAAAAGAGGCTTGCAGCAACACTTCCAGTTTTTCAGTAGGTGTGGGTAGTATTAGTCTTTTCTCATGCTTGAATAGCTAACTCACTTCATTTTCTATCACGTGTGCAAATGTCTTCATACACTTGGTAAGTCACTCCTTCGGATTGATAATTAAATGTGTGCAAAGGACTCCACTATATGCACTTGTATGGCAATCGAGGTATAGTCTCATTGGTACAAGTCCTTGAGTCATTGCGGCTCAAGTACACAAAAATTTGAAGGATGTCAATGATCTAGCCTGTATATTACTTAGTACAATTTTGAGAAAGTGAAACTCCAGATCGGATACGCCTAATGGCATATTATAGTAGAGTCATGTTTATGGGTAGTCACTATGTACAGATTTTTGAAGATGCATGTGACTATGGATTTTTTGCAAGGGAATTAGAAATTTTTGGAAAAGTATCTCTTGTCATGTTCCAGATTATCAACATATGAAGCAGCTTACACCAAATATATAAAGAAGGATGTGATTGACAAACCCATGGTATTTGTGCAATGGAGAAAAGCACTCTATGAAATGGTCAATGATTTAAATATTAGAGAAAGGAAGATTCATGATTTAATGGCACATGTATACCAAAGAAAGAAACAATGAACACCACAGACTCAGAGACTTTCTGTCAAGGATGACAAAAGTTTAGGAGGGGAAGGATGTTAGAAGCAGCTTTCTTTTGGATTAGAAAGATGAATTGTAAAAGTTAGATTTATGTATTTTAGAAGGATTGAATCATGTCATTTTTGGATAAAATATTAGAGCTGTCAAAATGTATAGAGAAGTGACTTTATTAATCTTAAAACACTTAATTTTCAACTGGAAACAATGGAGCACTTGAAAAGAGTATATAAGTCAATTTGTGACTTATTTTGGGGGGTTCATTCATTTTATATGACAAGACTTGAATGAGAACTTGAGAACCCTTATCCTTCCTTCCTTATCTCACCATTTGGATTTTATGGTGACTTATTGATGAATTTTTAAGTGTTTACCTTGGATTTTTCTTGTTAATCAGCTGTTCCTTGAGTATTCATGAGAATAAAGGTTCATCCTTTCATTTTATATCTTCATTATGAATATACTTGTAGAAGAAATCGATTGTGTGCATTCTATCATAATTGCGATTGTCTCTAGAAGTACTAAAATTAACTTTTGATTTCAGATCTTTAATGTACATGAAAAAGGGAATGATTTAGGCACAAGAATCATCTTAAAAGCTTATTTCTAGCACAAGATATGCAAAACCCTAATATTTCACATAAACTCTTCATGAAATTCTCTATTGAAGCTGATTTTGTTGATAAATCTTGGACACCATTGATAAAGAAGGGGTTGTGGTCTTAGTATACTTGTTGGATTGACAAATTAAAAGTGGTTAAGTTGCTAATCATTTATGCTATGATGATTGGAGAGGACAACTCCAAAGGATAATAAACAAGTGACTTCTATTTTAGCCAACTTTTGTACGATGTCAATTTCTTCCTTGCTTTGCTTTTCCTTTCAACATTTTGAAATCTTGAACCTCTCTAGGAATGGAGCAATGCCTGGCACAAACTTCTTTGTCACTGGTGGAAGTATCTCCACTTCGTCCCCTTCTTCCAATTCCTGTTGCTCAAAAAGTCCCTCCACTTTTTCTTCCACTTCTCCACGCTTGGGGGCCTTTACTTTGTTGACATGTTTACTCCTTTCCGCATCCTTTTTCAGATATTCTTGAGTCCTCATTGTTGGTGCAAACATCAAGCCTACACATTTGGCTAGAGTTTATGTACAATTGAAGATCCATGGAGACCATTGCTAGGAAGCTTTTATCTTTTACTATTTGTAAAAGTCATTGTGACTTGAAAAGAATACTTGTAATCACCACCAAATTCATGGATTTATTAGTTGGAAAAGCCACAACTCTACTTGAGAGAATATCTCCTAGATTAGAGGACTACTTTTAGTGAGAGCCAATGGAGGATTCAAATTCAAATTCAAATATCCCATCTATAAAAGATGTATGCAAAACTCGTGGGACAGAAGCCTTCTTTTTTGGCGTTCTCCTTGACCACATTGTAAGAGAGTAAGGCTTACATCATAGCCTATACTAATCATCATCATTAGGCTTTGATTATCATGCCTATGATCTTGTACAACATTTTGTTCTAGTACAATAGATCAATACTTTTCATCTATGGTCTCTCTGTCATAGTCACTCATAAAAGTCAACTTGTATTGCTCATTTCTCAGTCCTTTCGTCCCCATTTTCGATGTTCTATAGCTTTTTGGAATCAGCTCCAAGTCCTCTAGATGCTCACAAATTCTTAAGATAGTCCATTTAGCATATTTGGAGAAAATCACGTCAAAGTACCCACTCGTCAAACTCTGTAGAAGTCCTAAAAAACGGAGGTAATGATTTGAGTGCTAAATTGATTGCTCTATGTACAGTGCATCATTTAGTGATTCAACTTGGAATCATTAGCTCATTAAGCCAATTTGATATCTACAAAAGGAATTTTTCTAATTCCTATTGTACTGGAAGCATTGAGCATGACAAGCAGCATGTGTGTAAACAAAAATAGAAGGTTTTCATTGATCCTTCAACTTGGAAGTAGTTTGTTTTGGTTCAATCATTTCTCACATCATTTCCAAAGTACATAGGCACTTATATAGTGTCATTGGAAAGCTAAGAGGGCCTCCATGTCAACTCAGAAGCAAGAAGGGGCTCGTACAAAGTAGGATTTGGCAGTACCTACTCATTTCTTGAAGTGTCGATCCATCTTTCCCAACAGTGGTATTAGAGCAAAGTTAAGGTAAAATGGGAGTTGGTTTTCCTTCTTTCATTGATAGGAACAACTATCAATCACGGTCCTTGAGGATGAAGACATACTTGCAAGGAAGGAGCCTCCATGGATACATCTAAAGAGATGAGGAGATGCCCATATTTCAGAAGCAAAGGACAACCTACAAGAGAGGAGTATGAAGGACTCAACACATGGTGTGCCAAGGATGCATTAGCAAGGTCTTACTTACTTAACTCAATTTTTTATTTTCTTCTGCCACACATTAGGAACTGTAAGACATCCCAAGAGACTTGGGAAACATTATCTTCATATTTCTCTTCTAACACAAGGGCTAGGAAGAACCAATTGTGGATTGAGTTTACTACTCAAAGAAAGCAACCCAAGCAAGGCATCACAGAGTATGTGAACAAAGTCAAAGATGTAGCTGATCAATTGGCAAGTATAGGAGAAGAAATTGAGGAGGAGAAGATTGTAAGACAAGTAATCAATGGTATTAATGCTGATAACAAATGGGAGAGCTTCACAACTGCCATGGACTTGTACATGGACATGCAGATTCCAAACCTTACCACTCTCATGGAGCAACTCTTTACCCATGAAGCCAAGCTCAACAAGAATGGAGATTCATCAAGAGGTAATAGCTCTTTTGCCATATACACTGATAAAAGCAAGTCCAAAGAGAAAGGGAAGAACAAGAAGGTTGAGGATGAAGGAGCTACATCCCAAGCCAACTCAAATGTCCATCTCTTTATTGTTGTAATCTTGTAGATAGAGATTTAGAGTGTGTATCTACCTTATTATATACCGAACTCACGTGTCTCATAGTCCATTGGATAGATCATATTTTCTACTTTTCGCTTTTAAAATTTTCATATTCATTTGACTTGTGTGTTGAGAGAAGTGGTCTCTACAAGTAGTATGTGTTCTTAGGTTTCCCTTTGTTCAAGGTCTCCATTAAAACTATAAATTTGTAGAGGTCTTCTCTCCTTGTGTATTTTTCCAACTTGAGTGTTATATAACTCATTGGGAGGCTCTTATTGTCTGGTATATTTTTGAAAAAAAGGTTTGAAAATTTCCTAGTGAATAGAGAGCATCAAGCACTGCAAGAATGACTAGTTTTTTTGCATGTGAGAAGGTGAAGTAGTTCCTAGGGGGTTCCATGTAGTTCTAGCTATAATTTGGAGGTCAATAAACTCTAACATTGGTATCAAAGCAAGGAATTGAATATTTGAATATTTTGTATATCTTGATGAAGAATTTGAAGCTAGTGGAGCAGAGCTTCACAATCAACACTACAAAAAGGTGGAAGGAGATAGCAAGGAAACATCTCAAGCAAGATCCAACCAAAGAAAGGTGCATAAAATTCATTAGAAAGTTAAATCTTCTACTTTTTCATATAAAATACATGCAAAAGGAGGGTTAAAGGAGGATGTTTAGTATTTACACAATGGGCAATAAACATGCACAAATAAAGAATCTTGATCAAAACAACTATCGAGCATGGTGATTTAGAATCACAATATAATTGCAAGTTAGAGGCTTGCATGGTTTGATTGATGGCATAGATATCAAACCTATGTTACAAGAGGATCCAAATTAACAACAATTGAGGGAGTTAAGACTTTGGAATGAAAGAGAGAGTATGGTTATATTCACTTTATCACAAATTATTCAAGATTCAATGGTAGGACACATACAAGACCTAGAAACAAGCAGAGATGTTTGGCTTGCATCAGAAAGCTTGTATGCTACATGCACAAGAGCAAGAAACATACAAGGACATCACTAAATGATTTCTTATTGAAGGTCAAAGACATTGCAGATCAATGAGGATCCACCTTTCTCTTTCAATTTCTATCTCTCTATCTCTCTCTATCTTTTTTATCTCTCTTTTGATCTCTCTCTAACTCTGTCTCTCTCTCTATTTTGTAGGTTATTCAAGATGTTCACTAAGCATAAAATATGACTAATTATTGTAAGTACAATTTTTGTTGTTTCTATATCATTTGAATTATTTTATTTTCATTAATTAACATACTCACACTTACTCATTCATATGTACATATACACATATACATGAACATGCACGCTAACACATACACACACACACATGCACATACACACACATACACATACATACACACACATACACATACACATACACATACACATACACATACACATGCACATACATGTACATCCACTTATGCATACACATACACATACACATACACATACACATACACATACACATACACATACACATACACATACACATACACATACACATACACATACACATACACATACACATACACATACACATACACATACACATACACATACACATACACATACTTATGCATACACATACACATACACATACACATACACATACACATACACATACACATACACATACACATACACATACACATACACATACACATACACATACACATACACATACACATACACACACATACACATATGCATATTGTAAGCCGCCGGATTGGCATATTGTAATTCCCTATTTTTCATATACCGCATGAATCGAAAGGTCGATTGCGAAGTGATGTATCTGTTTATTAACTAATGAAAAGACATTGTGGTGACGCTCCGGTGATAACGAGCAGTATCGCCAGACTGTCTGTCTGGGCGATTGCGGTCTGCGAAGTCGCCGTAGTGCAGTATTCGTGAATTTTGAGTATTGTTGTTCTTATCGCTGTGTAATTACATCAAATTTGTGATTGATACTGTAAGATTAAGTGTGGATAATAAGTCTGCGTAACGGAAAGGAATAAATCCTGCATTATCTACGGTGAAAAGTATTAACCGAAGTATGAACAGTAAATCTGTGAGAGGACTAACCAGAGTCTTGACAGTAATTTGTATGAAACAGAGTTTGGAACATTAACGTACTACGACTTGGATAAACTAATTGGGAAAATCAAGTTACAGGGCCTCTGATTTATCAAACCCCTACCACTCCCAAGAACCCGAAAGAACTTAAAATGCATGTAGTGTAACTGCGCATTTTAACACTGGTGCCGTCTATGTGAAGGTGGCCTAGATTGTGGAAAATGAGTAAGGTGGAGTGATACGCAATTGGTGCAAAGGTGATATATGCTGGTTACTCGGTCCGCTGAGTTGTATCCGAAGTACAGAAGAGACCAACAACCTTGCACGGTACCAAAATTTGTTAGGGACACCACCAGGAGGCAGAAGTATAGACCGGTTGAGTCCAATCATCGAAGGAGCGGAGCCAGTTAGTAGTGATTCCAGTACCATTTTGGTGACCCGTGCTGCAATTCCGATAGATTCCGATGTAATTTCGGAACAGTCTGCAGAAGGTACAGTAACTTTGGAGTGTACAGGGACACAATGCGCACTTGACCCGACACCATCTGGTCAGGATTCGACCCTTTCCAAGGATAAAGTTGTGTTACCCAGAGAGATCATTGTCGGGGAAAGAATACACTATTTTGGGGAAAGTTCCACAAATTCCGGTGACCGTTCGGTCCCAGTTGCAGGGAATTTACAATTTTCCGGTGACAGTGTGATACTTCCTGGTGAATCTTCATTCCGGACACCACTGTTCGGAGCAAATTTGCCTACCTGGGATATCCAAGCTGAGGATATCCGTAAGAGATTGAATGCTATTTTCAAACCAGAAGGTGAGGAGTCTGACCATACAGACTCTGAAGGTCAAGAAACGCCATCTCAGAACTCAAGAGATATCAACGGTACCACGGCTAGCACTATGAGTGGTCAGCAGCAACAGCAACAGCAACAACAACAACAACAACAGCAATAGCAACAACCCCTTCCACTTCGCCCAGTTCCAACAGGGGTAACTTACACAAAGTTTGGTGGATTTCCAGGTGACAATCCTGATGCCCATGTACGCACCTTTGAAATAAGTTATGCAGTCCTAAACCATCCACCCAACCCGGCATACAAGGCCATCGTGTTTCAGTCAATATTAGTCAATGAAGTAGCGCGATGGTTAACAAAGTATGATTTCAATCATTTCGTTACCTATGAGGCGGTAAGGGATGCGTTTTTAGAGAGGTTTCGGTTGAAGAAAAATCCTACCGAAATCTTCGATTACTTGTAGAACAATAGACAGAAGCCGCACCAGATTGTTCAAGAATATGCCACATTATTTAGAACTCATTTAAGACAATTGCCTCGGGCACATGCTAATTTACCGGATGATGTTATAACCCACTGGTTTATTAATGGTTTGACCCCACAACTAAGACAAATTATGATCATCTGCTGTGTGGGAGCTATGACACTAGATGATGTTATCGCGATGGCCCTACAACTCGAGCATAAGGTTGGAGGATTCACTGAAGACTTGGAATGGTTGAAAGCCAGGAAGCATGGTATAGATCATCAGGCTAAACAAATGTATTGCACTAAGTGCAAAAATCCAAGGCATACCAGCGCTACCTGTGCCCTTAATCAGATGTATTGTGCCATCTGCAATATCATCGAACACTCCACCGAAAATTGTGTGTATAATGCCAAAGTGCAGGGACGAGCAGCTGTAAATGCCATTACATAGGAACCAGGACAGCCAGCAACTCACTACGTGCCACCGCAGATGCGAAACAATCAGTCGCAAGGATACAGGAATTATCGGGAACAGCTGGGTACTAACTTCAATACAAATCGATGGCAGACAGGTACATCACCGGAAGGTACTTCTCTGCCACCACCTCGATGTCATTTTTGTGGTGAGCTTGGCCACATCCGGAGATTCTGCAAGGATGCAGCCGAATATGATAAAAGAAAGAAAGAGCGTCAAAACCCGATGACCAACATGGTCTATATCTCACCAGTGGAATCGCAAGCAGCAGTGGTCCAGACAAGATTCGGTAAGCAGTTGAAACCTGCAGCTGAGGTGTTTGAACCTGGCATCTGTGGATAGCATCCAATGTATACCAAAGCTAGCCAATGGACCACCATAGAGCCTACCATGTTCCCCGATCCAATCCCGGTGACACAGGTTCCCCTGCCAAAGGTGAGAACGCATGAACAAGACTGTACTCCAGTAATAGGAGAATCATCATCAGAATCAGTGAAGAGTACACTTCAAACAGAGCAGGTATGGGATATTATCTCTAAGGCTACAATTACACTCCCCTTGGGGTAGTTACTCGCCTCGGTGCCCGGAGTTAGGTAGTAGTTTCAGCAACAAGTTAGTCTCGGATCTCCTGGTACTCCGGCGACCGCAACAATACAACCGGAAACTGATTCTACGGTGGATCATTCTATCCCCTTAATCACTGTCTAGCATAAAAATCAAAAGATTATGCAAGTGCTAATTGATGGTGGTTCCGGTGTGAACATAGCAACTGCAGCTCTCTGTAAGAAGTTAGGGTGGACCCAAATCGAGCCCGTGCAATTCTTTGTCAGAATGGCAGATCAATCCCGAGTTCATCCGGTGGGACTCATAAGGAATATCCCGATTACTCTGTAGGGTACCACGTTTAAAATGACTTTTGTAGTCTTAGAACTACCAGAATCCAGCCTCAATTACAATCTTCTTTTCGGTCGACCATGGTTGAAACAGGCCAAAGTTATAGAGGATTGGTCAACGTAGGAACTGACTTTTAAAGACAATCACCGTAAATATGTTGTCAAACTGGATGCCATTCAGCCCTGCGGACTTCATGCCAGACCATATGTAGCAGAATCGGTCCACATGTTAGATGGCTTATCTGACGACGAAGAAGAAGTGTTTCTGAAGAACAATAAAGATCTGATTTCTTTAGGTACTATAGATCTGCAATCTGTTGCAGACAACTTGAGTCCGACAACCTGTACGGTTGTTCCCGTTACCGGAGACATAGATGTAGATGATAATGTTGCTATGGATGAAGCTACTCTGCAACAACTTTTACAGTCAGCTGACGATCCGAGAAAACCTCGTCAATTCTATGTCCCGAAAGACCAATTAGTAACCTATAATTTGGGTGATGAAAGCAACCCGCGTCCTATTAAGATTAAGGCGGGGTTTTCCGAGGCATTTCAAGAAGATTTGATCCGACTTCTGCGTGAGTTTTCTAATGTTTTTGCGTGGGACTATCAGGATATGAAAGGTCTGGACCTGCGGATCTATCAACATCGGGTCGTGCTCAAACCAGAGGCAAAGCCAATCAAACAATCCAGTTACCGAATGAACCCCAATTATGCGGCATAGGTCAAAGCAGAACTCGATCGGTTGTTGAAGGTGGGATTCATTGTACCAATCGAACACGCTGAATGGATCTCTCCGATCGTGATTGTTCCAAAGAAAAATAAACAGCTCCGAATCTGTGTGGATTACCGGAAATTGAATGCCGCCACATTACCTGATCCATTTCCTCTCCCCTTTCTCGACACAATGCTAGACAGAGTGGTTGGGCATGAAATGTATTCATTTCTCGATGGTTATAGTGGTTATAACCAGGTACGCATGGCAGAGCAGGACATACCTAAAATAGCCTTCATTACGAATTGGGGAGTGTATGCTTGTACAGTCATGTGGTTTGGCTTAAGGAATGCTCCAAGCACATTTCAACGGTGTATGCAAGAAATTTTTTCACCTTATTTAACTACTTTTATGCAAGTATATTTGAACGACTTCTCCTTATTTGGCAAGATTGCGGTGCACTTTTATCATTTACGGTGCTGCTTTGAGAAATGTCGTGACTACCGGTTATGCTTGAATCCGATAAAATCTGTGTTTGCGGTTTCTTGTGGCAAACTCCTTGGCCACATTATCTCTACGCAAGGCATACAAGTTGATCTAGACAAAGTTGCAGCCGTGTTGCAAGCACCAGTACCCACCACACCAAAAGAAGTTATGCGATTCCTGGGACAGATTCGGTGGCATGGTCGCCATTTACGGTGGTTAGCCCATTTGGCAACCCCACTTAATCCGCTAAGGACGAGTACTCCACGCCAGTTCGAATGGACTCCAGAATGCCAAATTGCCTTTGATTGTTTAAAAGGATTATTGACTCAGGCCCCTATTTTGCAACCCCCGGATTGGGAATGCCCGTTCCATGTCTTTGTCGATGCATCAGATATAGCCATTGGAAGTGTTTTAATGCAGCAAACTGATAAGTGGTTCCAGACTGTCTATTATGCTAGTCGTCGACTAGCTTCGGCTGAAAAGAATTATTCAGTGACCGAAAGAGAATGTCTCGGATTGGTGTACTCTGTGAAGAAATTCCGGCATTATTTGCTAGGCCAAAAATTCACCTTTCATGTGGATCATGCCGCACTTGTATATCTGGTCCAGCAGCAACATTTAGGAGGTCGCTTGGCTTGTTGGATTTTATTACTACAGGAGTTCGATTATGAAGTGATTCATCGACCTGACACCGCACATGCATTAGCAGATTTTCTCTCTCGATTGGATTCCGGTGAAGCTCTGGTGGGTGTTGATGACAGCACACCAACACTTTACGTTATTGAAATGGCTCTTGATGAATCTGTAGACCCTCCTAGGCCACCTACCTACTACGATCAGTTATTAACCTTCCTTACTGACGGATGTCTTCCCCCTCACACTCCTCCTGCTATGCGGCAGAAAATTATAGTTTACAGTCGTAGATTCTGGTTGATTGTCGGACAGTTGTACTACATAGATCATACTGGTGTCTTACTTCGTTGTATTCCACCCCATGAAGTACACTCAGTTATGGCTATGGCACATTCAATACCCTCTGGTGGACATTTTGCAGTAGATCTTACTCACCGGAAAATTCTGCAAAGTGGTCTTTGGTGGCCTACCATGTACAAAGACGTAGTTCAGTTTGTGCAGCAGTGTGACACTTGTCAGCGATCTGGACAGCCATTATAGCACCACTTCTTTCCTCTGCAACCAATCTTACCTTTGGAACCTTTCCAGATGTGGGGTCTTGATTTTATTCGACCAATCACATCTCCAGCAACCCTTAACAACAATTGCTACATTATGACCTGCATAGATTATGCTACCAGGTGGGAAGAAGCTTGGGCCTTACGGTCCGCTACAGCAGTTTTGGTAGCAAAATGCCTGATGAAGGACGTATTCCCGTGTTATGGCTTACCTTTGGAACTTGTGACCGACCAAGGAACACACTTTGCTAACAATTTAATGCGAGTACTAATGCACACTTTTCAAATTCTGCACAAATTCAGTTCTCCATATTATCCCCGTGCTAATGGTTTAGCGGAAAGTACTAATAAGATGATGTTGAGTATGCTTCGTAAATTGATGGCGGAATCACCAAAAAGATGGGATCAGTTACTACCTGCAGTCTTATGGGCATACCCGACTACATACAAAGTTGCAACCGGACTGACGCCTTTCAAGCTTGCTTATGGGTTGGAAGCAATCGCGCCAATGGAAATTGTAGTGCCCAACTTACGTGTGGCCATCACTCAGAAATTGTTACGCGAAGACTCTTTGCCATTTCGGTTGGACGCCCTCAGAGCTTTGGATGAATGTCATTGGGAAAGTTTGCTGGTTCTTCAAGAAGTGCAGTTGCGGCAAGCCTGTACCCATGATCGGTTTCTCAAGACTCCAGTTTTTTCAGTGGGCCAACTTGTGTTGTTTTATAATGCTAAGTCAAATCGTGCTGCTGGGAAATTTAAATTACGATGGTTTGGTCCTTACCAAATTAGTGAACAAGTGAGACCAGCTACTTTTCGGTTGACTACCTTGATCGGAGTTCCTCTTCCTAAAGTGATCAACGATTCAAAGTTGCGGCCGTATCACCAAGCGCCTGATTCTCGCTGACATGTTCTTCGTTTTTCCACGTGTCACTTATCTTCTTTTTATTTTCGTATTTTGGCTGAATATAAATCGTAAAATTCCTCGTTTTGCTATCTAATTATGATTAATCGCCACCCTGTGTTATTGATTCTGCACATGCATGCATGCCGTAATTATGAAGGTTATCATCTCAACACCGCGCGATGATTAGGGTTTGCGATCGCCTCCCGTTACCAAGTGTCTACTTAATCTTCTTCTTTTCCCTGTTAATCGTTATTGTGTCTGTGTGATCTGTGCGCTGTGTTTTCTGTGTTCTGTGTATTCGTGTTCTTGTGATTTCGCGTGCACATCATGGAAGCATTAGCCAATTTCGCTACCTTCCGTGACGGACTCCCTCAGGACGTGAGTGACTTCTTGCGTATCCGCGGCCTCTTGAACTTCGCTGAATTGCCTTAGCATTCAGTGGAGTGTCAACCCTTTTACGCACAGATTATTGCTGCCATTGCTGCCACACCTGCCACCGAGCAGAGTTGGCCGATCATATGTTTGACAAACCGTGTCGTCATCACTTTAGCGTCGTTCGCTGAAGCATTTTGTCTGCCCGTCAAAGGAGTGGAGAATGGTTCTCTCCTTCCTCTTGCTACTATGGTAGAATTATTTCCTCGGCACTCATCGAATGAGTATTCCATTTTGTGTCGCCCTGACCCTGAACGCACTGCATTACAACTCTTAGTAGCTATTCTTAATTTACAGAAATGTCTTTATGGGATTTCACGCCCATTTTATTCGATGATTGACATGGCTTCTCGGGAGCCTGTTAATTTTGCCTCTTATTATTTCCGGCACATTCACCGTGAATGTGTTACGGTTATTAAACATGTTAATAAGGGTGATCTTCCATGATCACGCCTTCCCCACATCCTTACATTCCTTTTTCCCACTATTCAAGCCGCGCAACCTCCACCTAATGCACCGTTCTTACTGCATGAAGAATCCACTCGGATGCTTGAAGATGATGACGAGGATGATGATGAAGATCTCTTCCATATCCTTCACCGAAAACGTACCTGCATAAGCCCGTCTGAAAGTCAAGTGCAAGGTTCCACCGCAGCCAATGAAGAAGAGATCTTCCATGACACCACAACGTCAATCCACCTTGATTCTTCCGACCACTCTTCTCCCATCCGGCAACAGGAACAAAGCGTGTCTACTGCTGATTCCGAAGCCAGTTCTTCTCGGGAGGATTCTCAGCAGCAAACCCCAGAAGATGTGCAAGTTATTGTTGCGGAAATTCTCTATGAATTGATCGCTTTGGTGGATGCGACCATTAACAGAATTGAAGCGACCACGCAGCAGAATCCTGGAATAGTGTTGATATCCAACACTCTTATACCCACTCCTCCACCAATGCCTCCGGTTGAGCCCATTGTCCCCGTTCAACCTAATGCCCTGGAAGCACCGGATTCCTCATCCTCTTCGCCTAATTATTCTCCACCATCCTCCAACCACCTCTTATCAGCCTCTTCATCCCAACCACTTCCTCCTCCTCTTCTTCCTCTGATTCCCATGTTTACAGAATTAGAATCGATGGGTCGTATGTTGATCCAATTCTCACACCAGCTCCCGATGCAACTCAGAATGGTCACTGATAATATTCATCACGAATTGCAGCATAAAGTCGATATCCTAGAAGTAGATATTACTCCATTGCAAGAAGAAGTGGATGTGGTTAAGGCAAAAAACCATGGCCTACACTTATAAATTCAACAGCTTCAAGATCAGCTAGCACAGAAAGATGCTTTGCTGTGTCAAAAGGATACAGAACTCAGCACGATGAAGCAAGAAATCCTTGATAAAATAGATGCAATGACTGCCATAAGTAATGAACTACATAGCACGCGGGAAGCATACATCATTTTACAAGAAGCCTCTCAGTCTCTGGCCAGCAATGTACTTAAAGCAGAGGCAGAGCTTCATAAAATTACTGAAACCCTGTTCAAGCGTGATCAAGAGTTACAGGAAGAGCTTGGCAGGTCTATCCGTTTAAAGAAAGAATTTGAAGGAGTGCAGAAGGAAATAGCCGCTTATTACAAGACCATGCAGTTCCAGTCTGAAGAATTGGAGAGACGAGAAAAGAAGCTCACGTATCAAGCAGAACGGTTATCTAGAATCCATAAACAGATTGAAGACATGAAATTGAGTCGTGATGCACCCCTTGCAAATGATTTCTACCTACAAGAGGCATTTTTGCAGACACAGGCTGATATTTTAATGAGTCAAGTGATTGTCGCAAGCTCTATTCATACTGATGCACAGCTAGTCAAACCGGAAACCTTAAAAAAGATGCTACATTCTTTGAAGCAGAAGATTTCCAGAACTTTTAAATTAGCTCGCACCATGTACATACAAGGTATCGTAGATGAGCCCTAAATCTTGTTTTCGTTGCGGGTTCAAGTCCACCGTGTGTGCCAGTGTAAGCCGCCGGATTGGCATATTGTAATTCCCTATTTTTCATATACCGCGCGAACTGAAAGGTCGATTGCGAAGTGATGTATCTGTTTTATTAACTAATGAAAAGACATTGCGGTGACGCTCTGGTGATAACGAGTAGTATCGCCAGACTATCTGTCTGGGCGATTGCGGTATGCGAAGTCGCCGTAGTGCAGTATTCATGAATTCTGAGTATTGTTGTTCTTATCGCTGTGTAATTACATTTAATTTGTGATTGATACAGTAAGATTAAGTGTGGATAATAAGTCTGTGTAATGGAAAGGAATAAATCCTGCGTTATCTACTGTGAAAAGTATTAACCGAAGTATGAACAGTAAATCTGTGAGAGGACTAACCAGAGTCTTGACAGTAATTCGTATGAAATAGAGTTTGGAACATTAACGTACTGCGACTTGGATAAACTAATTGGGAAAATCAAGTTACAGGGCCTCTGATTTATCAGACCCCTACCACTCTCAAGAACCCGAAAGAACTTAAAATGCCTGTAGTGTAGTTGCACATTTTAACAATATGCACAAACATATCTACAAACACATAAAAGGAAATGCATGCATGCATTATTTCATATACACATACACATACACATACACATTAACACATACACATTAACACATACACATACACATTATTACATACTTATACGCATGCATATGCACATTCACATGCACATGCATGCTCATACATATACATACACATGCACACACACACACACACGCACACACACACACACACATATATATATATATATATATATATATATATATATATATATATATATATATATATATATATATATATATATATATATATATATATATATATATATATATATATATACCTACACATACACACATACACACACACAACATACTTATACACATCCACATACATATACACACACATACACATGCACATACGTACACACAAATATGCACATACACTTACACATACACATGCACATACATACATATACACACACATACACATGCACACCCACACATACACACATATACTTACACATATACATGCTCATACATACACATACACACACATACACATACACATGCACATACACACACATGTGCACATACACTTACACATACACATGCACATACATACATAAAAACACTCATATACACATACACATACACATACACATGCACATACACACATATACACACACATACACATACATATGCACATACATTTACACATACACATAAATACAGAAACACATACACATACACATCATGCATATGCATAAAACATATGTACATGCACATATATGCACACAAAAATACACACATATACATGAATATAGACACACTTACAGAAATATAGATATATACCTACATGTGCATACATACATTTAATACACACACAACTACATACATATACATACATATATACACACAAACACACATATAATATGACCGAATTATATAATTAAAGTAATAAATCACTTGTTAAATATAAATAGTAATAAAAATCATTAAACCAAGACTTTTTATTAATTAGTACCATAGACATGATTCAAAACATAACTAGAATGAGGAAATATATAGATATAAAAAAATATGTATGTCAATGTACAATATATATCCAATGTAATATATAAGTCACCCTAATCATGATCATCCACATCATCATGTAAGTCCTCATCATCATAGTCATCATCATGATCATCGTGATGATCATCCTCATCATCATGATCATTTGCATGATCTAATGTATTTGTAGTGACATCATGGATAGAGGTGTGAGCATTCTATGACAATCAAGGTCATCTCACCTGTGTTTGTCTCTCCACCTCATCCATATCTACCTCTTCATAATACTCCTGTATTACATATAACAGACATAAATAAATAAAACATATAAAACATCAATAAAAATAACCTAATTATATGAAATTTAATAATACTCACAAAAGCATTCGGATCATCTCGCATGTACCCACTCAGACGTCGATATTCACAGTATGTAGCAAAATTGATTTCCTTTTTCGTAGGATATCGACCATAATGCTTTTGCTAAATTGAAACAAATACACATACAAGCATATACAAGCATACAAAAATGCATACACTTACACATACATACATATCCACACATACACATACATACACACACATACATGCATACACATACACATATACCTAAAGTAATTACACATACATACACACACACATACACATACCCACACATATACATACAGACACATAAATACTAAATGCATGCACACATACACATATACACAAATACACATAAACTTAGACATGCAGACATGATGGGGGATGATTCTAACACCCCAATGCAAAAATGGAACATGGCTGCCCTCCACAAGGTCTACAAGCAATGATATATGCTCCCTGTTTTAAACTTTTCTCTTCACCAGTAGAGAGACATAAAATGAAATTTTCCAGAATTGTAGTAGACTATAACAGCTACCCAAAAAGCTTTAAATCATCCCCAATGGATATTCCAACTGTGAGAACCACCCTCTGCAAAACAGGCTACATGTTTGCAACAATCTCTCTTATGTGCAGAGATATACCTTCACAAAGTTGGCAATTTCTCATAAGTCACTCAGCCAAATAACTTGAAAGTTTGGAAAAGTTCAAGGCACAATATGAGAGACAAAATGAAGCTTGAAATCAATGAAAATGAGTATAATAAGAGAGCAAACAATGCGCTACAATCTGGTAAAATTAGATTTGGAAAAGCCTAACTAGACCTCTACATAGAGAGGAGCAAAATCATGAGAAAATGAAGTAAGCAAGCAAGGAGGCTGCTTGCTGGAGTTTATGACTTCACTAAACTAAGCGGGAAACTCGTGGAATGCATAAAATGCAAGAAACAAAGGTGGGATGATGACTATATAGAGTTTTACTTTTCCTACAATATAGCTAACCACCCACCAATTAGTGTAGGTGCACTTTTTGGTGGCTGATTTGATTAGATTTGAATTTGATTGAGTTTGATGGAGCTTCTAAATTTATTCCATGACTTTGGGTCCTCTTTTTTTATTTTTCTACTTGCAAAACTTGTGGTTGAGCCTTTTTGCATGATTGAGACTTGATTTTCAACACTCCCCTCAAGTCTCAATGCCTAGGTCCTTCATTCCAATGCATGCCTTGAAGTGTTGTAGCTTTTTTCCATCCAATGCTTTGGTAAACATATCTGCATATTGATCCTTTGTATTGACATGCTCCACCTTCACATCCTTTGATTTATCTTCTCTCAAATAAAGTGGTAATGCACTTCTATATGCTTCAACCTTGCATGGAACACCAAATTTTGAGCCAAGCATATGCTACTTATATTGTCACAAAAAATACGTACTTGCTTAACCTGCAAATCAAGATCAACAAACAACTTCTTGAGCCACATAAGCTCACATGAGACTTGTGTTAAGCCTTTATACTCAGCTTCGATTGATGAAAGAGCCACAGTTGGTTGTTTCTTTGACATCCATGAGATGGTCTTCTTCCCTAGCATGATAACATATCCACTAGTGCTCCTCCTGTCATCTTTGGAACCTGCCCAATTAGCATCACAATAAGCTTGTACATTTAATCCATCATCAAATGGATAATATAGACCTTCGTTCACTAATCCTTTGAGGCACCTGAGTACCCTTTTGGCTACAACAAGATGAGGTACTCTTGGTGCTTGCAAAAATTGAAATAACACTCCAACTACATGTGCAATATCAGGTCTTGTCATAGTAGCATACAAGAGAGAACCAATTATTGACCTATACATGGTCGCATCCTTCACTTCTTCACCTTCATGAGCACTTAAATTTAACATTTACTTCTAATGGATTTGAAATGGGCTTGCAATCACACAAGCCAAACTTCTTCAAAAGATCAAGAATGTATTTCTTTTGCATCAAGTATATACCTTCCTCTTTATATAGTACTTCAATCCCAAGGAAGCACCTTAGAATCCCTAAATCTGAGATTTTAAACTCACATCCAAGCTTCCTTTTTATGTCCTTGATGTTGGCTTCATCATCCCCTGTAATGATCAAATCATCAACATATATACAAATGAAAAAAATTTAGCTACCTTCCTTCTTCACAAAGAGTGATGGGTCTACATGACTCTTATTGTATCCACATTTTACCAAGTAGTCCACAAGTCTTTGGTTCCAAGCTCTTCAGGCTTGCTTAAGTCCATAAAGAGCCTCCTTTATCCTGCATACATGATCTGGAAACCTCTCATCTTCAAAGCCTTGGGGCTGGTCCATGAAAACTACCTCCTCTAGATCTCCATTTAGGAAAGCATTCTTCACATCCAACTCGTACATCTTCCAACCTTTTGAGGCAAAAATTGCAATCAAACTTCTGATGGTGGACATCTTAGCTACTAGACTGAATGCTTCCTCAAATTCTATGCCATAGGTTTGAGCAAAACCTTTGGCAACCAGCCTTGCTTTATACCTAGAGATGCTCCCATCTGCATGCCTCTTTACCTTGTACACCCATTTGTTGCCAATGACTTTCATGTACTTTATTCTTGGCACCAATGACCAAGTATCATTTTCTTCAAGTGCTTTGACTTCCTCCTCCATGGCTTCAATCCATTCCCTATGCTTATTTGATTCTTCAAAAAATTTAGGTTCTTCACAAGCTATAACTTGACTCATGTAGGCATAGTGTCTTGCAATCAATGAATCATACGTTAACCTTTAAACAGGGTATTTAACCCCTATTGGATGACCTTACCTCACCATTAGGTGGTAGGAATCTCCTCCTTGGTTTTGATGCTTTAAATACTAGAGTTTCCAATTTTTCCATTTCTTCATCACTTGTAGATTCCACGTCTACCTATCAATGGTCTTCATCATTTGCCTTTTCCTTTCCTTTGCTACTTCCTTCACTTAAATGAGCTTCATTACTTGTCCTCCATGCCAAGATGATGTAGTACTCTTCTTTTATGGTGTGCTTGAAGTGGTTGGACCACTTATCTCCATGCTTTGTTGTTGCTCTTTGAACTTCTTCTCGGCTTCATATGCATCGTCAACCTGTAACACATCTTTGCTACCATACCAAGGCTGAAAATCATCAAATATTACATCCCTAGATACCTTAAGCTCTTTGGTGCAAGGGTTATATCATCTAAAACCCTTTTGCTCTAAAGAATATTCAAGAAATATACACCTATCTGCCTTCGGGTCTAACTTGTGTCTCAATTCTTGAGGTATGTGAACATAACACACACAACCAAATACTTTGAGATGTGAAAGGTTGGGGTTCTTACCACACCAAGCTTCATAAGGTGTAACTCCATGTACTCCTGAGGTTGGACACCTATTCATAATGTATATGGCTGTGTTTGTTGCATCAGCCCAATAAGAGTTAGGAACATTCATTTCATTTAACAAAGATCTAGCCACTTTGGCTATGTATCTATTCTTCCTTTCTGCCACCCCATTTTGTTGAGGTGTATACTTGCAGTGAATTGCCTTTTGATGCCATTTTCGTGTATAAAATCTAAAAATTCATTTGAAAAATACTGGCCCCCTCCATCCGATCTGAGAGTCTTCATATACTTCCTTGTTTCCTTCTCCACTATGTTTTTGAACCTCTTGAAGTGGTAAAACACCTCTGACTTCGACTTTATGCAATACATCCAAACAAACCTTGAATGATCATCTATAAATGTGACAAAATATCTACTACCTGCAATGGATGTCTCCCTTGTAGGTCCCCATACATCTGTGTGTATGAGATTCAACACTTCATTGCTCACATGTGCTTGCTTCTTGAATGACAATCTGCTTTGTTTTCCTAATTGACAAGCATGGCACAAATGTTGCATATTTTGAGATGTAAGATCAGGTAGACCACTCACCAAGCCCTTCCTTTGCATGTCCTTCATCCTTTGTAAGTTTAGTGCCCAATTCTTTTATGCCATAAGTCGATTTCTGCAATCTCTTTATTTCCAATTGACAAGTAGACAGTGTGAGGGGTTGATGGCTTTACCTCCATGGTGAAGATTCTTCCTTGCTTCTTTACTTTGGCTATGAGCTTGTAGTCTTGCATGGGGTCTTAAACATAACATCCTTGCTCATTGAACCTCACCGCATAACCTCTTTCAACCATTTGACCTATCGAAACCAATTTCTTTGTGATGGTTGGCACATGCAACACATCCTTCAAAATCTTGGAGCTTTGAGATCCATTCAATGCAATATCTCCCACATGTGCAATCTTGTGCTCAGTGTGATCCCCTATCTGTACATGTCCTTGAGTGATGGGTGAATGTAAATTAAAGAAAACATCTTTATTGCAACTCATATGGTTGCTACAACCACTATCAATGTACCATGTAAAATTTGAATTGACTCTTTCACTTGAACCATACATCATAAGCAAGTTCTCATTTTCTGAATTTGCTGAAGTACTAGCATAATTACCTTGGTTCCTTTCGTATCCTTTATTGCCTCCTCCTTTGGACCAACAATCTCTTGCATAATGGCTCGATTTTCCACAATTGTAGCATTCTCCATTGGATGCTTCTCTTCCATGTGATCTTCCTCCTCTTCCTCTACTCCTTCATCTTCCTCTCGATCCATAGCTTTGGTTGGAGCCTTCTTGGTTGCTTGAGCTTGAGCTTGACCTTCCTCTCCCTCTACCTTGGGAGTTTTGTCCACCTCTTTTGCCTTTGCCTCTACGTGCATAGAAAACTTGGGCTTGGCTGCCCTTTGATTGTGAACCTCCTTGGTTCATCTCCTCGATCACCATCAATGGGACTAATTGATCAAATTCTGGTAGGGAATCCCTCACATAAACTGATGTGGTGAATGCTTTCCACCTTTCATCCTCTCTCAAGCCATTGAGAGTGTGTGCAACAAGATCATCGTCTTTGATTGGGCTCCCAATTGAGCCTAAAGCATCTGCAAGCTCCTTAACTTGCAAAATGTACTCACATATGTTAGTACTTGGTGATTTCCTAAGATTATTCAGCTCATTCTTGAGCTGAATCTTCCTTGCCTTGGTTGATGAAGAGTACGATCTCTCTAGGGTCTCCCAAACCTTCTTGGATGTGTCCAAGTCTTGTATATGCCCTATCATGCTATTGCTTATGTGTTGGGATAGAATGAATATGACTCTCCTATCCCTTTCTATCCATTCATTAAGTGCCTTAACCTGCCCTTGAAGTGGTGGATCATGTACGTGAGGCATTGGCTCCATGCCACTCACTAATCCCCACAATCCTTTGCCCATAAGGTAGTTGCTAACTCTAAATTTCCATGGTTGATAATTGCCTTTCTCTAACTTCTCTATTTGTGCATTATAGTCAGCCATACTCAGCTCTAAGAAGCTCCTCTAACTTCTTCTCAAGTGTTTGTATATCTTAGAAGGTGTGGATATTACCCTTTGATAGCTTCTCCCTTGTTAACCTTTGACTAGTTGAGATCTCGATCGATGTAGCCCCCTTTCGATGTCTTCTTGCTTTGATGGGTCCTCCTTGTGCTTCCACGAGTTGTCTTGATCCCTTCAAGTCTTCAAGTTGATGCCACTGATGTCTCCAAGCCTCCAAAATGGCTCTGCTACCACTAATGGGGGATGTTTCTAACACCCCAATGCAAAAATGGAAGATGGCTGCCCCCACTAAGTCCACAAGTAGTGATATATGCTCACTATTCGGAAGTTTTCTCTACACCCAAACAGAGACTTAACATGACATTTTGCAAACTAGTAGTAGACTATAGGAGCTACCCAACAAGCTTCAAATAATCCCAAATGGATATTCCAGCTCGGAGAAGCACCCTCTGCAAGACAAGTTACTTGTTTGCACCACTCTCTGCATATGTGCAAAGATATACCTTCACAAAGTTGGCAATTTCTCACAACTCACTCTGTCACATAACTTGCAAATTTGGCAAAGTTCAGGGAACAATAAGACAGACCAAATGAATCTTGAAATAAATGAAAATGAGTACAATGAGAGAGCAAAAAATGCTCTGCAATCTGGTACAATCAGATTTGGAACAACCTAACTACACCTCTAGATAGAGAGGAGGAAAATCATGAGAAAATGAGGTAAGCAAGCAAGGGGGATGCTTGCTGGAGTTTATGAAAACTAAGTGGGAAACTCATGGAATGCATACATTTCAAGAAACAAAGATGGGATGATGCTTATATAGAGTTTTACTTTTCCTACAATAGCTAACCACCCACCAATTAGTGTAGGTGCACTTTTTGGTGGCTGATTTGATGAGATATGAATTTGATTGAGTTTGATGGATCTTCTAACTTTATTCCATGACCTTGGGTCCTCTTTTTTATTGGTCCACTTGCAAAACTTGTGGTTGAGCCTTTTTGCATGATTGAGACTTGATTTTCAACAATACATACATGCACACACATACACATACCCATACACACACATACATGCATACACATACATATACATACACTTACACATACATAGATGCACTTACACATATATACATACACACAAACACATACCCACACATATACATACACACACATACATACTAAATACATGCACACATTCATATAGATGCATACATACAAATACACATACACATATACATACACTTACACATACATACATACTGCACTTGCACATACATATATACACACACATACACATACCCACACACACACATACATGCATACACATACATATATACATACACTTACACATGTTGGAGTTAGACATGTGCAAAAGCACACGAACAACATGAGGAAGAAGAAAAAGCTTGGAGCACAACACACAATGCTGAATGTATTACCACTAGAATGACAAAGATAAGTAGCCCATTAGGGCAATAGGCATATATATAAGCTAGGGGAAAAAACCTCCTAAAGAGGGAAAAAAAAGCCCTCGATTCCTAGAGTGTTCACACACATCACCACCTAAATATATCAACAAATCCCCCTTGGGAGTGATGCAGTGAACAAGGATCTGGCACTCATGTATAAGGAAGTGCCAAGCTATGCGGAATCAATTCACAAAAGGAAGTAAGCCCAAAGCTTTGCGGAAAGCTTCAAACTTCTCCCTAGGCAAAGCCTTCGTAAAAAGGCCTGCAATGTTCTCCTACGTGGGCGCATATGCCAGCTAATCTCCCCAATAGAGAATCTCTCCCTGACATAATGATAATTCACCTCAATGTGCTTAGTGCAAGCATGGAAGACAGGGTTCCTCACAACTACCAATGCGCTCTAACTGTCAGTGAAAATGGTGGTGGCAGAAGACTGACAAACACCCAAATCAGCCATAAGGTGTCTAGGCCACACACACTCAACAGTCGCTATGAAAGCTACCCTATAATCAGCCTCACAACTAGAAGTGGCCATAGTAGGATGCTTCTTGCTCAACCAAGATATACATGACCTACCAGGCATGAAGCAAAAGCCATTGGAGGACACACAAGTGTCATGGCAACCGGCCCAATCACTATCAGAAAAAGCATGCAAATGTGGTGGTAGTGATCCACAAAAAACATCACGACTAACTAGAATGTGTTTAGTTTGTGGATGATACAAATGATAGCCTTTACTTTCATAACTGTAACCAACAAGAATACATTTTACTAGTTTATCATCCAATTTTCTGCGATGTTGTTCAGGCACTAATGCATACGCCAAACAACCAAAAACACACAGATGAGCAACAGATGGCTTGCGATCATGCCAAGCCTCATATGGAGTGATAGAATGCATCACTTTAGTGGGACACCTATTCAGCATATATGTTGCACACATAACATCCTCAAGCCAGAAATTATGTGGTAAAGCCTGACTCTTGACCATACACCTCACCATCTCCATGAGTGACCTATTCTTTTGTTGAGCAACTCCATTCTGTTGAGGTGTATACAGCACTGTACACTGCTATTTTTTTTATATAAAGGAAGTTCAGCATTAGCCTACTCTCCCGGACTTGAATTAAATAAAGAAAACTACAAGAGAAGGGGACTAGTGCCCATGGGACCCCCCAAATCCCACCTTCAGCCAGAAATGCATTAAAGTCAGAAGACATATATTCCCCCCCTCGACCCGAAGGGAGGGTGCTCATTGTACATGCTAACAGATTATCACTCAAAACCAGAAATTGTTTGAAGCACATAAACACTTTGGACAATGCCTTCAATGGATATACCCATGCATGTCTAGAAAAATCATCGATGAAAGTCATGAAGTAAAGATAGTTCCCAAAAGAAGGTGTCTACATATGACCACAAACATCACTATGTACAAGCTGCAATTTCTGAGTAGCCCGAATTGAACCATCTTTTGGAAAGGAAGAATGCTGCATTTTGCCCAAAATACAGCCTTGACATACATGTTTACCTCGTGCTTCAAGTTTGGGCAAAGAGGACACCATTTCATATTTCTGTAGGTGTTGCAAACTAGTAAAATTCAGATGTCCAAAGCATGCATGCCAAATCTTTGCATCTGACATAGCCTGAGAATTATGTACTGCACATGCCAAATCATTTACAGATCTTTCATAGTCTATGAGCTTATACAGCCCAGGACATAAAATGCCAGAAGCAATAATGATGTAGCCATTTCACAAATCATGAACTGTACATCTGCCATCAACAAATTTCACAACCAAGCCAATCTTGGCTAATCTAGAAACTGATAATAGATTTTTCTTTATCCCTGACACAAACAAAGCGTTGACAAAGTGAAAGAACTACCATCACTAGTAGTCAAAATGATCTTAACAACTCCTATAATAGGAGAGGAGGAGTTGTTGGTGCATGTGTCAGTATTCCTTGTAGGGGCACGCTCGAGTGAAGAGAAGAAATTGCACTGCGAGGTAATATGTTTAGTCGCTTCACTATCAAAGTACCAAACATTTGAGTCTACTGTCGAGAAGAGAAGCTCCTTTGGCTATGATATCTCTATCATATCTCGTTTCCTTTGTCTTCTCTATGCCCTATGGAAGTGTTGTTGTGTTATTTGGTTGATTATGTAACTGTGGATGTGTGCTCTACTTGTTTATGGAGTCTTTGAGGAGTACTCTCTACTATTTCTATCTTTTGTCATCACTTTTATGAAGTCGTCTGAGCATGAATCTCTCTCCCCTTCTTATTTACTTTACATCTCCCTATTCCAAGGCAATATTTGAAGTTACATGTAAAATGGCATGGAAAAGGCACTTGAATCACTCAATTTGGTGCTTGTATGAGGGATTTATGATCATTTTGACACTGTCCATCGCGACGGACAGCCAGTCAATCGCGACTGACAGACCCCGACGGACACGTGTCCATCGTGACGGACACCCCTGTCCATCGCGACCGACAGAAAAATCGCGATTGACACCCCATTTCAACGAGAATCTTGACCATTGCGACGTATAGAGCCCCATCAACACATAAACACGGAAAAAACCCAAAATTTTAGTCCATCGCGACTGACACAGTCCGTCTCGACTGACAGTTGTCCATCGCGACTGACAGAAGTCCATCGCGATTGACAGGAGTCCATCGCGACCGACACCCCCTGTCCATCGCGACTGACAGGAGTCAATCGCGACCGACACCCCCTGTCCATCGCGATTGACACCCATCAATCACGATTGACACATGTCCATCGTGACTGACAGGCCACGACGGACAGCCCTGTCCATCGCGATTGACAGCTCAGTCGATCGCGATTGACAACCATTTTCGGCCAATTTTTTAGGGTTTTTAATTTGAGGATTTTTGCTAATTTTGGGCATAAATATTGGGCTATAGGGCATATACGGAGGCTATAAGCAAATAATTTGAGGAAACCCTGTTGGCCTATTAGCCTGTTTGAACCCCTGTTTTAGCCCTAGAACCCTGAACTGGCATAACTTTCTCATACAAAATCAGTTTTCTGTGATTCTTGTTTTGTTGGAAAGCTCGTGGGGAGTACAACCAAAACTTCGACTGGTTACGATAAAACTAATATCAAGATTATTAGATAGGGTATTTTGAAGTTGACCATACCCCGAAGTAGGAAATTGAGGGTCCCATGGGATAGTTTTCCATAAAGGCAAAAGGCAATTTGGTTTGTGAATTACATGCATGAAAGTGATTGGTTCTGTCTTTGGAATTTAAGTCTTGAGCTAACTTTGGAACTCTTACAGATCTATTGAGAGCATCGAAGGGCATTCTAAGCAAGAGTAAGTGCAAGCTTGGGAACACGTTTCATGGGCACTCAAGGGCAACCAGGAAGGAAACAAAAGGTTGGAAACTCTCAAATCCCTCTGCCAATTCCTAGCTGAGGCTAAGAATGACTAGTGATAGGAGTACGCCAGGGTGGCGATAGACATTTATCAAGTTGAAGACTACCTAAATACTCAAGTTCAAGCTAACGACATCATCTTTGTACGGTCGAGAACTTTAAAGGAAAAAGAACGTAACGTGGAACGATCAACTTCAAGTGCGGAAATACACTCAAGTATACCTGACGACGTGATATCAGACAAGAGTATAAACACGGTAATCAACTAAAAAAGAATCAAGTAACTTATATAAAAGAACTCAGCAACGAGGTTGTACTTGGGCAAAATAGGGCCTACTTAAATAGACATATGAACCTTCGATCAGGACGACATCTAGGGAGAGACAGACAGAGTCTTAGGTCTTCAGAGGCTAGTGTCAATCACACTGCTAGGTCTTGGACCCAACAGTTGAGTCATCACTCTTACTACCCTAGCTCTGAGACTAGTGAATCAGAGATGTCTCAAGGTATGGACAGACCTACAGGAAGTACAGGTGTGCCACATTTGTATAGGGTGGAAGGCCCCTACAAGACGCAACTGGAATACCCTAGGACCAACCGATTAGGTGCTAGCATCTATGAGGACAGCCTAAGAAGATCTGTGGTCCAGATTAAAAACCCTGACCAATCCATTGGAATAGAACACCCAGCTGTAAAGTTTGAAAATGGAGCATACTTGGACAAAGAAGGAACCATATACATAGTCACCAGTCACCCAGATATGACAGATGAATTTGGGAATGTGATCCCTGAGACGGACATAGGTGACCTAGAGCAAGGAAACATGGGTATAGAGCCTAGGACCCCTCCAGGGAAATCTGTTCTTACTAGAATCCTCAATCCAGAGTGGATTCCCCAGGATAATAAGAGCATAGATCTGCTCCTAAATCAAGAAACCGATGAAGCCTTTTGGAGGTATAAATCAAATAGGCCAAATGATGTAGGGTCAATCCTCATCTATGAGTTCAACGATCCTGATAGCCCAGGCAGAGTGACCTACTTAGATCACGCTTCAGAGAGGATCTTTGTGGTTACAGAACATGACAGGCATGCTTATACTTGGAAGGGTGAATTCGTTTTCCCCCAACCAAGATCGAACGTGTCCTATGGTCACCCTAGAGCTGGAACATCCCAAGCTCATGGAACTCAAAGAGACAGAAGTAGAGATAGGCCAGAAGTAAGCTTTGCCAACCTAGGGGGCAGAGAAAGAACGAGGACGGAAACAAATAGAGTGGAACCTAAGGTACTTAGAGCCCCAAGGAATCAAAGAAATACGGATGAGTTCCCTCTACCAAGACCTAGAGAGCACACAAGGACTTTGAGACCGACCCAGTTAGTGAAGTCCATGAAGAACTAATTTGATGGCACTAGAGATCCATATGATCATGTGGCGGAGTTTAGGCAAGTCTTGAGAGCTGAACAAGTTGAAGATCTATTCACGCAGTTCAATGCCTTTGGTCTAACCCTTAGGAACACTGCCCTGACATGGTTTCAGCCACTAAACGAGATGCAGTTCAGGAGCATAGACCAACTTCTAGAGGCATTCATTATCGAACTCTCTAAAAGTGGCATAAGACATAACACTTCCTCACTGATTCACAGCTTCAAGCAAACCCCTCAAGAAATCGTGAGACTTGTTGGAAGAAGATTTAGGCAATACTTAGAGAGATGCCCTGTCCCTGAGTTACCCATGCCAGCTAAGTAAGTGGCTTTGTTCTTGGATGGATTGCTAAGTACCAAATTGAGATCATATGTGTACTTGAAGGACCCTAGGACCATAGAAGAGTGTGTACGCATGTGCATTGACATCGAGGATAACCTAGGGGAAGAGCTAGAGCTTTCCAAAATCTACAAAGACTCAGATAGTGCCTCTAGCCTCTCTTCCTCGCAATCCACATCAATTGACGAACTTGCAAATAAAGTAGCTCAGAAATTAGGTGTCACTAGCAAACAGATCCCAAGATTTGCCCCTGTGAAAAGATGCTATACTTGTGGAGGTGACCACATGGCGAATGTATGTCCCATTATGGCTCAACCCCAAGTAAATCCTAGTAGCCAGTACTGCACAATAGAACGGAGGTACATCAATCACACCGCACAAGATTGCCCCTACAATAAGCAAGCCGTTAGGCAGACGTACCCACAACCATACCCTCAACAAGGAAGATACCAGAACCAGTACCCACCTCAGCAGTATGCTAGGCCTCAACAAACCTACCAACCCTACCAAAACCAACAAAGGCCTCAACCTGTGTTAGCACAACAACCCCCTGCTCCAGCTAATGTAATTCCGCTAAAGTATGCAGCTGCAGAAGAGAATTTGAATAGAGCTATAGTGCCAGTAATGCCATTGCTTTTAGAAAGTGGTCCCAGTGACCATAGCTTTGATTCTACACATGTTGATAGTCCCCAGGCTTACTACATGCAATCTCTTAAACATGGTGAATCCTACTACAGTGAAGAACCAAGTGAACCTAGTTGGGAGCCAGAGTACACCAATGTAATGTACACAAACCCCAACTCTAGACCTCAACCTAGGCAAGTAAGACCCCCATTTCCTAGAGGACCATGCTACAGATGTCAGGCAGATCATCTCATTCGTGATTTTCCCTTGCCTCCACCTACACAACCCCTGTCAGTGACGATCTAGGGCTATTGCCAGGAGTGTGGAAAGGAGCATCTCTTACGAGACTGCCCAAAGAATCCTAATAATATGCCGAAAATCACTCCTATCAATGTTGTTGGGTTAGTTGTAGACTCCACAGGAAGTGTGACGTCCACTACACCAGTGCAAGTGATCACTAGAGCCCAAGCCTTGCAACAGAACCAAAGCGTAGGCCAGGAAAAGAGCCCAGATGTTAGTGAAACGGAGAGCATGACAAAGAAGAGGACTAGAGCTTGGAGAGATAGTCATGAAAGAATGAAAAGACAATGGGAAAAGAAAATGAGCGAACTTGAGGAAAGCCTAAGAGAAATGAGAGCCAGGATAACCAAACTCACATCTTAAACCCCCTCTCACACTACCCCACCTCCACCATTCCCAACTCCATCCGACCCGCCACCTTCCAACCCGCCTCACCTAATCCCACCACCCCCTAGAGTAGGATCAGTCCTAGCAGATCCCACTCTCGAGGACCTAAACATGATGCTCAAAGCATATCACGCCAGAATCCAAGCAGGGCCAAACGTAACTGATCATGAAAAGTGCTACCCTAGAGCAGAATTAGAGCTTGAACGAACTAAAATTTGTGCTAAGATGGTGGAGCTAGCTCAAACCATGTTTGAAGCCAGTCGCCTCTTTAACATCTCTGTTTCAGCTAAGACGCAGTTGCACTTTGAAGGACTGTTAGAAAGAATAGAGAGGCTGATTGCACAATCAGAAAAGGAACCCGCCTCTCAACACAAGGACAAGGCAAGTGAAAGAGTAAGCATTCCTGCCCAGGAAGCCTATGTGCCTAACTCTACGGAGCCAGACACATCATCTTCTATGAATTGGTTCACACCAGAATTCCTACGCGAGATTCAAGAAGACAAATGGGCTAAAGAAAGTGAAGTCCCTCCTCCCATTGAACTTGTGGATGATGCACACGACCAATTCCCACAAGACATCCCATCCATTTATGAGGAGAAGGAGAGCACCCAGTCTCAAGAGAGATTAGATTTTGAGTCTAATTCTTTGCATGAATTACCCCACTTCACATGCCCATGGGAAGCTAAGTCCACTTGTATGAGAGCACCCATGGTCATGGTACGAAATGAGGACTCAGTCATACCTAGGAACACAGAGGTAGTGAAAAACACTAAAGTACAGTGCAACCTCACCTTAGAAGAGCTACTCAAAGTAAGGCCAAAGCTATGGAAACAGTAGCCAAACAAGTACCAGAGATAGCAAAACCTCGTTCCCAGGTAGGGTCCTAGAGAACAGTGCCAGAAATACCGTTGACCTAGCCTATGCACCTGTAGTCTTTCTTGACAAAGAATTTGAACCCCACGGCTGGGCAGAAATCCTAGCAACAATGGATGTAGCCATCACTGTGATGAAGATGGCTATGACATTTCAGTCTTCTCCATAGAGGCAATCATGGGAGAGGTAGTGTTAGAAGAGTGTGAACCTAGCCCTGATGCATTTGAGGATGCAGGTGACTCTGATCTAGAGTCAATCATTATGGACCCACCTTTTGCATCAGATGAAGAATACTTCTATGAAGTAGAATTTCAACCCCAAAGGCATGGAGAGCCTACAAATGATGTAAGGCTAGCCACACATGTGACCCCGAAGGAAGAAGGAAAGAAAAGAAAGAAGAGAGAAGTCACACCAGAAGAGGAAGAATCTTTGTTTGAGGTCCCAAAAAATTTTAAGAAGTATGAGATAGATGACAGGAGAGTCATGATCAGAATGCGTAAACGAGAGGTGCAATCAGGGGAGGCCTATGATAACAAAGAAACCACCAAGAAAATAGTGGTAGCTGTGGAAGAAGGAGAAGAAGAGAGATGCACGTACATAGGCCATGACCTGATGGAAGACAAAGAGCACGAATTGATAGCCTTGCTAAGAGAATACAGAGATGTATTTGCTTGGAGTTACAAGGATTTGAAAGGCGTGGACCTGACATATGCTCTCACACTATCCCCATGACCTCAGATGCCAAACCTTCTAAGCAAAAGCCATACACATACTGATAATTATGCTGCTAAGATCAAAGAGGAGATAGATAGACTGGTTGAAGCTGGATTCATCTATGAAATTGAGCACACTGAGTGGGTATCCCCCATCGTAGTGGTGCCCAAGAAAAATGGAAAGCTGTGTGTATGCATTAACTTAAAGAAGGTCAATGCAGCCACAATTCAAGATAACTATCCGCTTCCCATCACAGAGCATCTCTTAGAAAGAGTAGCAGGCAAGGAAGTGTACAGCTTCCTTGATGGATTTTCAGGCTACAATCAAGTAGTCATAGCTCCAGAAGATCAGCATAAGACGGCTTTTGCCACTGAATGGGGCATATTTGCTTTTCGGGTAATGCCATTTGGACTTACCAATGCACCCGCTACATTTCAGAGATTGATGTGCCATGTGTTTAAAGAGTTCTTGAGGAAGAATTTAGAGGTCTATGTTGATGATCTCTGTGCTCATTCCAACATTAGACAAACCGACATTCTTGAACTCAGACAAATTTTTGACAAATGTAGAGAATATCAAGGCTGCCTAAACCCAGAAAAGTGCATTTTTATGGTCAGGAAAGGCAAGATTCTAGGACACATAGTGTCAAAGAATGGCATATCCACTGATGAAGAGAAAGTGAGAGCCATAGCGGAGCTACCTAGGCCAAAGAATGTCAAGGAAGTACAAGCTTTCATGGGGCATTGTGGTTATTACCGGCGGTTTATACACATGTATGCCATCATAGCAAAGCCTCTGTATGGACTTTTGACTAACTTTGAGTGGACTGATGAATGTGAGAATTCCTTCCAGGAGCTTAAACGAAGATTATGTTCAGCACCAATCTTGACCACACCAGATTGGAACAAGCCATTCCATGTTCATGTGGATGCTTCCAATTATGCTATTGGATGTGTACTTGCACAACCTACTGGTGAAGGTAATATGGATCTTCCATGATTGCCTATGCCAGTAGACAGTTGAATGCAGCTGAACAAAACTATACCACCACTGAGAGAGAGGGATTAGGCATGGTATATGCAGTTAAGAAATTTAGACACGATTTGCTTGCAAACAAGTTTAAATTTTTTACTGACCACCAAGCATTGTTATATCTCGTGAACAAGCCATGCAATATAGGAAGATTAGTAAGATGGTTTCTCTTGCTAATGGAATATGATTTTGAGGTTGTAGTAAGGAAAGGGAAGACTCACTTGAGAGCAGATCATCTCTCCAGACTCACATGAGGAGAGGCCCCACAAGGAGTGTCAGATGACCTTCCCGATGCTTACTTGTTTAATTTGGAAGTGGTGCCGCAGTGGGCTAAGCCATTAGTGCCAGTATTGACATACGGGCCTAACCACCCAGTAATAAACACACAGGATAAAGAGGTAGTAAAAGCCCAAAAGTATCACATCATGGCAGGAATTATGTACAAGCACACGGATCAAGGGATCTTGGCGTGTTGTGTGGAAGAGGATGAGTATGCTAAATGGTTGCAATTAGCACATGTAGGTGCATTAGAGCAACACTACTCAAAGCAACGAACCCTGCAGACACTAAGGAGACTCGGAGTGCATTGGCCGACGATGGAAGCTGATGTCCAAAAGTTGTGCAAGGAATGCCCAATCTGTTGCACTAAACCACTTGTGGAACATGCCACACTTTATCAAGTGTCCATAGTGCCAGATTGGAGTGAACCATTAGTGGCCTTTCTAAGGACAAAAACATTTCCTCCAGATATGACTTTGGCTAGGAAAAGAAGTTTAGAGCAAGAAGCCCTAGAGTACTCACTCGTTGGTGATAATCTGTACAAGCGAGGTAAAGATGGTTACCTAAGACTATGCATCCATGAGAGTGAATATCTCAAGATCTTGGAAACTGCTCACCAAGGTGTTGCAGGAGGACACTTTGGACCAGATCGGGTGATCAAGGCAATACTATTTGTGGGCTTTTGGTGGCCGACCCTTCACATGGATGCACATACCTATGTGAAACGGTGTGATGTTTGTCAGAGAACTCAGTATCCTATACGCAAAGATGAGATGACACTGAAACCCATGATGGGTGGACGTGCATTCTCTAAGTGGGGAATAGACTTTGTAGGTCCTATTAATCCCCCAGCCAAGGGTTCACATGCTGAATACATCATTGTTGCGACAGACTATCTAACAAAGTGGGTAGAGGTAAAAGCCACAACGAAGAACGATGCTCAAACAATAGCTAAGTTTTTATTTGAGAATGTGTTCACTAGATACGGGCTACCTATAGAGCTAGTTAGTGATAGAGGCACTCACTTCTTGAATGAAGTTATTGAAAATCTACTCCAAGAATTCTTGGTAGTACATAAGAAGTCTACCCCCTATCACCCTCAAGCAAATGGCCAGGCTGAGAGCACCAATAAGATCTTATGCAATGTACTGACAAAATTAGTGAACAATAAACGCTCCGATTGGGACAAACAGCTACACCATGCTGTTTGGGCATACCGAGTCGCCTACAAAACGGTACTCCAAGCCACCCCCTTTCAGATGGTATTTGGCCAAAATGCAGTGCTATCGTTGGACTTCTTAATACCTACATTGAAAGTAGCACAGGAGCATGAGTGGATGGGTCATGAACTCTCTTCGAGAATTTTTGACCTTGAACGATTAGGTGAAACCCGACTAAGAGCTGCAGCAGGAATATATGCAGCTAAGAAATGAGAGAAGGCATACTTTGATGCCCACGTTAAGGATAAAGGTTTGAAGGCAGGCGACCTAGTATTAGTCTATACTTTGAAACAACATGCGAGGAAACTAGAGAAGAGAGGCTACGGACCCATGATCATTAATAGAATCTCAACAAGTGGAGCAGTGCAACTAGCCACATTGGAAGGCGATATTCTCCCGAGCTACATAAGCGGGTGCAGAGTCAAGTTATATCAGGAACCTCTGACGGAAGAGATGCTAAGTCGACTCAACACTGCTAAGAAACGCAAAGAAGAAGAAAGACGAATTCGAGAAGAAGCTCAAGCAGAAGCATTGGAACGTATCCGGAGAATGAAGTTGAGAAGACAGGGTAGAGAGCAACCTAGGGCAGATGCATATGCAGATCAAGGATATCATGTGGCTATGTGTGAAGTTTCAGGTATTAGCTCTCATAGGATAATTGATTGACGTCCTTTTATAACCTTAGAGATAGGACAAGGGAAGGGTGCAAGGACTGTAAGAGCCTTGATTGACTCAGGTGCATCCACTAGTGCCGTTAAACTTTCTTACTGTCAAAAGTTGAAATTAACTATCAATCCTATAGAAGCATATCTCATAGGATTGGGAGGTGTGGAAACCCCTTGCATGGGCGAGGTGGAACTTCCCCTCTATATTCAAGACGAAGTAATGACACTCAAAGTACTAGTGTGTCAAGATGAGGACCTCACGGAGCCTCTTGTCTTGGGTCAAGACTGGATCTATGATCATGCAGTCAACCTGAACCTAAGAAGCGGACTTCTTCAGGTACAGGTAAATCAGAGTCGAATTACAGTTGAATTAGAAAATAAAGCACTCAAGGAACTAGGAAAAGCACAAACTCTTGGTCCTTCTAGGAGTACACATGAAGATGACCATGCTGTTCTTGTCCAAAACTATGTGATGCAAAGGAATGATGATCTCAATCAAGAAGTCAGGGATGCAACGGAACTCCCTTCTTTTCCAAAGGCCAGAGGGATGCAACAACCAAGGGCAGATCAAACATAGAAGGAGCAGAGTACTACCTCTATTGGAGGCCAAGAGTACGTGCGACGCAAGATGTCTCAGCCATTGAAACAAGTGTGGGTGCGGAAAGGCGAACACCCTGTTGCGATCAAGCCAACCACACAGGCAAAGCTTCTTATTATTAATCAACAACATGACACTAATCAGAAGTCTTTCAGAAATTCCTCTGCAAAAGCGAAGCCTATTTGGGTACCCAAGAAGTCGGTGAAGGCTAGCCCACAATCAAGACAAATTTGGGTGCCTAAGGCTTGCTTGCAGGCTCAAATAGCTACACCGAGACCACACCCTGTACAACATGGATCACTCACTCGCACAACTTATACCCACTTGTATTCATCACGCGCGAACACACATTGGCACATGAGCATGAGCAAAATCACTTGTAAATGGGTCCCTAAAAAGCCTCATTTCCAAGCAGACACTCTTATAAAGCCCTCCAAAGTCTCCACAAAATCAAGACCAACAGCCAATCAGTTTGTTTGGCAGCCCAAAGCATGTAACAAAGCCCTGACCCCATTTGTAAATTCATTACCACTGACTAACTGCATCACCCTCACACTGCACCCGACCCCCCCATTAGCTCATAGGTATTCAGCATCAGCTAACCACACTTCACACTCACATCCACGCGAGCACTAACTAACCAACTAACTACATCACAACTCATCAAGTTAATGTTGTAACGGGGACACAGTGTCATTTTGTGTCCATTGCAATGTTAACGTTTGTTCATATATTCTCACAAAACCGGTAGCAAATTCTGCAACATGGCTGACGTTGTGGGAACAAGCTCTCAAACAGGAACGAGCCAGCAAGTGGTGGACTTAGACAGTTTACCCATTTTGCCTGAGACAAATGAAAGACCGGAAGAATTGCAGGCCATCAAAATCATACCTATTGCGGACCCTCCCAGTGGCCATACCATACCCGTAGGAAAAGCTTCCCACTGGTTTAGTGAAGTAGCAGGACCCTTGGGAGAGGGAACATACCTATGGGAATCAGAGTTGGACTTCAATGGAAAGCCAGGTAAATACCATTTCTTTACAAGGGAATTTGAGAAGTTACAAAATGCAGAAGGTCTACGTCTGGTATGGGAGAAGGCAGGATTGGGTGCATACTTTAGTGCCCGGCTCCCAAAGCCTAACTTCATGCGATGCTACTATCTCATCAACACCTTGACTCCAAACAAGAACCCAAAAGCCACAAGCTCATTTGTGCTTCCATCTCTGACAAAGGGAAATGAGCTCAAGAGGTTTAGGCTATCAAACAACTTGGTGAGAGAGGCCCTAGATATGTGCGGAATGCATATTCCAATAGAGAAGGAGACCCTAGTGCCTGATTACATGAAGAATCGAAGCCTCACCAAGATCAAGGACATGGTGGCCATGACGCCTAATATTGCAATCCACCTTCGCATGTGCATGCAACACTTTTCTTTTCCTGCCCAAGATAGATTCACCATGCCACCCAAAAAGATATGGTTTAGTTTGTATCTAATAGAGACACAGAGCCTTACCATCAACTTACCCCACTGGATAATTGTCCAGATACACCTAGCCCACAAACAATGGCCACGGAAGCAGGTTTTATATGGATGTTGTGCTCTGACTAGAATCATTTATAGGTGTTTGGCTTATGACATCCCTATTCAATGGGCCCTGATGTGGAATCGAGTAGAGCAGTTTAGAGGCCGGACATCCACTGGACCCCCTTCTAAGAAGATGAGAGGTATTGTCCAAGTCCCTTGTGCTCAACCACGTGGAGCCACCCTAACACAAGACGTTACCCCTCCACCCCGGAGAGTTCGGCCATTCACACTACCACTTGCAAGACGCAGCACCGATGGGCCTAACTTGATATTTCCTCGAGTCCCAACCGATCTTGAATTTCCTGGTGGCGCACCCTTGGAAGAACTCACGAATGAAGACTTCGAACAATTGTTACAAGACGTGGAGCTGGAGGCAGAAGAGGAACAACAAGTGGAGAATGTTCAACCGCAGGCGACAACCTCCCAAGTACCTGTCACCACAGTTGAAGTGGATGAAGAGGATGATGAAGATGAAGAACAAGAGGAAGATGAGGAGGATTATGATCAAGAGCATCAAGATGAGCAACAAGAAGTGCTAGAACTTGTAGGTGCACCTGCATACACAGCTCAGTTACAAAGGTTATACGATACACTCAAGGCAGTACAAGAGAGGCATCAACTCTCTCTTGTGTCAGGCCAAGCTTTGATGCAAGAAATGCTATCAGATGATGGGGTGGATCAACATTTTATTGACACCCTCAAATTAGTGTCAGAATCTTTAGGAGTTCCGGAGGCTGTCCACACAGCAATCTGCCAGTCCGTGAGGTATGACAAACGCAGAGTTGACACATTACCACAAGCAGGTAAGACTATCAGGATACCCGTCACAGAACAAGAAGTAACCATTGAAACCACAGCTACCCCCACCACCACCATTGACCTCTCTGTTGAAACCTTCGTTCAGACATCACCCATCTCACCCCAGCACCCCCCATCACCACCTTCTCCACCCCCACCACCACCTCCCACCATGGAAGAAACGACAGTCATCACCTCTACCTTCACTTATAACCCAACCTCATTCACATCATTCTCATTTCGAGAACCCACCTCACAAGACACCCTCTTCTCTTCCATCACCAATCCCTTGTACACTTCAACCCTTCTATCCTCCGAACCCATAATTGGTCATCCCGTAATTCCAAGTGTGGTTGGAAACCTTGCACCCACAGAAGGCACCCTGTGTTTCCCAGCCTATCCCCCAATACGGATACCTCCATTCCATGACCCTCACTTCCCATCTGTCCCCTACACCTCATTCACCCTAACCACACCACCCCAACAAACATCCTTCGTGGCGCAGTCCACCAGCACTCCAATGTTTCAGAGGCACATTTCCTCGATGTTCGCAATGACATCAATCTACACGAACACCACACTCACTTCACCTACCATACCCACTTACATGGTAGCCCCTGTACACACTACTCTGTCTGACCCAATGTACATTTCACCCACCACAGCACCTCTCCCCACAATTCCACCCTCTCCCCCTCCACTACCCCCCACCTCACCACTCAACACATCATTGGCAGACACAGCATTCACTACCTCCCTTCCCATTCCCACCTCCCCTGCATTCCAAACTTTCCCCCTTGCATCTTATAATGTAAATATCACATTTAATACATTACTTCAGTGTGCACATCAACTACAACAAGAATAGCATCAATTGGAAGAACGCAATGCTGCCCTCCAGGCAGAATCTTGGCGCCTACAGGCTAGAGCTAACACTTTAGAAGCTGATTACCAAACGCTCCTAACCGAACATACCACTTTACAGCAAGCTCACTCAGAATTGGAATAAAAAATATCGACGGTGGATGATACAGCACTCAAGGAACTGGAAACCGTGCTCCAAGCACAAATGATATCTAATGCTACACTTAGATGCAACTTGGGGCTATTAAGGAAGCATATGGCAGCAGCATTGGAAGAAAACAAGCGGCTTCAACAACAAAACCAAGATAATTTTGAAGTAGCTATGGAAGGAACTACAGGAGGAACCATTCGCCCTACCAAGTATCGAGCAGTCCCCTCAGAAGACATTCGCATCTTACTCGAGGAACATGAAAATTTCTTGGAGTCATATGAAAAGCTAGAGGTTGAATGTGTGGACCTTAAGAAGCAGATAGCTAGTGCCCCCTCAGCTCAACAGGAGCCGATAATCTTGCAACACTCTATAGAAGAATTAGAGACCCTCCGGAAGCAGGTGGCAGAACTCCAAGCACGCCTCTTACCATATGAAAGGCCACCCTCACCAACTGAAGAACCTGAACCTGAAACAGTAGTGGAAATCCCAGTCGATGACAGCTATGAAGAGCCATACGAGTCGATGCCAACACCCGATGGTCGGGTTACAGAGGAAGGACATGATACTTTAGAAATTGGAGTTCCAGATTGGGTTAAAAGGGTCGAGAAAGTGGGAAAGACACATGATGATCGCGGTACCGTGCAAATTCAATCTCTCACAAATCTGGAAGAAACTGTCCTTCGATCTTCTTACTTTCATAACCTATTTCACCAACGGTTGATTACAACATGAGAGCCGCAATACATGCCTTACTTTGTCTTGCCACATGATTATAATGCAGAAGTTTAATGGCATACAGGGAAGGAGCCCTCATTCGCCACTCAATTTGAGCCAGAGGACTTACCAGCAGATGCACGTGCTGGCTCGATCTTCCAAGCTAATTGGCATGCACGTCTACTAACTGATTACCTTGAGATGATGAGCACCTGGGCAACCATGCCATTGTATATCAAGTATAATCCATGCTATTTCCCAATGGTACGTCGCAGATCCTGGCTAGCCTTTGCAATCAAGGTACACAACAATAAAGAATGCTCGGCTTGGGTTAACTATCCGTATTTTGCTCACCTCGAGGGACCCCAACCGTCGCTTACATGATATCAACAATTCGACAATGTTCTACCCGTCTAAACAATGTACCCGACATAGCAGCAAAAATGTGTATGAAAATATTCGAACTCATGACAATTGTCTTCAAAACCTTTCGGAAGGTACAGGGTCCATACATCTCTGCCCCCAGATTCTCTCAAGGTAATAAGGATTTAGTCTACGACATGAGCCAGACTCCCTCGGTCAGCATAATCTTTGCCTGGCATGCACGTATAAAGTATTTACCTGCATGCTTCAAGCAGACATTTGAGGAAATGTTCTCTACAGGGTTTTGGGAATACCATTCGGAAATTTTCATTCCCAGACCGACACATTTGCTACATCTATTCGCCGTCGAACAAGCCATCCATGCAGATCAGTTACGTCTGCCACATCCGAACATTCCAGGGCCCATTGATTGGGATCGCATGATGACAGATTTGGCCAGAGGAATACACATCCAAGAACATCAGCTTGCCACTCATGTCGTGGAATATTACCTACAGCATTCCCAGCAACAAGGGTCTGTCAGGGACGACAGACGCGAGAGAGGGGGGGGTGTTGAAAGTAGTCAAGGACTGACTAGACAAGGAAGCCAACGGAGAGAGTCAGAGCGAGGTGAAGGATTAAGTAGACAGAGCAGTCGACGCAAATTTGGCAGATAGGCCCTTCAAATTTTTCCAAATCAACATCTTTATAATAGTGATTCTCATCACTAACAATCATTGTAAATACCATTTCATATTTTTGTAGCTCCATTTTGTGCAAGCCAAGGAGTCCTTGAGCTTGAGGAGCTTTAGAAGTACCTACATATCAATTTTCGTATTTTTTAGACTCCGTTTAAGCCCTCAAATAGGCCCTGGAACCTAATTTTTAACTAGGCCAGACACTAGGTCTGGACAGGGCCAAAACCTAGTAAAAAACTATAAATAGAGCTAGAGAGCTCATTTTTGAAGGGAGCTGGTAATTGATCTGAACTTGTATGAGCATTTTGGAAGTAATCTAAAGAACTCCATTGCTTCTCACTCTTTGTCTTACCGTGTGTGCACGTGTGTGTGTATGTGTGTGCATGCTAGTGTGCTTCTCACTCACGCACTTGTGCCTTCACTTGCTCAAGGTCTTCATACCATCCTCACGTCTTCCCGGATTGACATTAAAGGAGGTGCTACTCATCACTGAGCTACATACTACCATTAGGGACAATTATCCACTTCCTATAACTGACCATTTGTTGGAGAGAGTAGTGGGAAAGAGGCATAAAGCTTTCTTGATGGTTTCTTAGGATACAATCAAGTGGCTATAGCTCCATAGGATCAATACAAAACTGCTTTTGCAACTGAGTGGGGAGCATTTGCATTTAGAGTCATGCCATTTGGCCTAACAAATGTACCAACTACCTTTCAAAGGCTTATGTGTCATGTCTTCAAATAACTCTTGAGAACAACCATGGAGGTATATGTAGATGACTTATGTGCTTTCTCTCGCAAAAGAGGAGCTCACCTTGGGGAACTTACACAAATCTTTGAAAAGTGAAAACTTTACAGAGCCTGTCTAAACCCTAAAAAGTGTGTTTTCTTTTTTAGATAGGGAAAGATACTTGGTCACATTGTTTCAAAGAACGCCATATCTACAAGTGAAGAAAAGACCAAAGTAATAGCTGAGATGTCTAGACCCACAACTATGAAGGAACTGCAATCATTTATGGGACATTGTGGGTACTACAGGAGGCTTGTACACAATTATGCTATGATTGCCAAGCTTTTTTATGCCTTAATCACCAAATTTGAATGGACAAAAGAACGTGAAGAAGCTGTCAAGAAATTGAAATATTGGTTGAGCTCAGCACCTATTTTGAAACTACTCAATTGGGAGAAAATTTTCCATGTCCATGTAGATGCTTCCAATTTTGCATTGGGATCCATTCTAGCACAACCAGTGGAAAATGCCAAGTTGGATTTCCCAATTTCTTATGCAAATAGACAAATGAACCAAGCTGAGAGAATATACACCACCATAGAGAGAGAGAGGGGTTAGGAATGGTGTATGTGGTCAAGAAGTTCAAACATTATGTTCTAGCAAAAAAAATCAAATTCTTTGTGGACCATGAAGCCCTATTGTATCTAGTAAATAACCCTTGCAACATGGGAGAATTTTTAGATGGTTTTTGCTTTTGATGGAATTTGATTTTGAGGTTGTTGTAAAACAGGGTAAGATGCACGTCAGAGTAGATCATCTATCTAGGCTATGCAATGGAGAAGAATCCCAAAGAGTGGATGATGAACTTCCAGATACTTATCTGTTTAGGGTAGAAGCTATACATATTTGGGTAGAGAACCTTGTCCCACTACTAAGTTTTGGACCTCAATTCACAAAAAAAGACATGAGTCAAGTCCTACGTCAAACCACGAATTACATATTGCTATCACGACACTTGTATTATCTGCATGACTCAAGCTTATCGCTAAGCTCCATCCTAGATGAGGAACAAAGGACTTACCTAGAAAGAGCACATAACCCTCATAGCCTGGTCCATGCTTCAAAAACTCAAACCCTAGTGAATCTCCATAGACTAGGAGTATATTGGCTAGATCAAAAGAAGGACATACATTATTTTGTGCAACAGTGTGAAGACTACCAAGAAAGAAAGAACAGCTGAAAATGCAACCTTGTTTTTGATACAAAAGAATCTAGCATGAGGAAAAGAGATAGTAAAACACCTGAGTAAACAAGAAAGCTAAGTGAAAGATACTTTTCATGAGAAGGTAATGAATCTAGAGTGCAAGAACTACTCTTTGATGGCAGGTCAGTTGTATAAGAGAGGTGAAGATGGGTACGTGAGACTATGTGTTCTAGAAGAAGAGTATGTGAAATGTTGGAATTAGCACATGCAAGTGCAACTTTAGGACACTTTTCAATAGAAAGAACTGGCCAACTTGATAATTTATGCAGGATTTTGGTGGCTAGCATTACATAAAGATACCAAGTTATTTGTGGAAAGATGTGATATTTGCCAAAGAACAAAGAATCCAATAAGAAAGATGACATGCCATTAAGGCCCATCATGAGCTTTAGAGCTTTTCCCAAGCGGGGCATTGATTTCATTGGAACCATTTCACCACCATCCAAAACCACACATGCAAAGTACATCATAGTAGTAACTCACTACTTAATTAAATGGGTAGAAGCTAAATCCGCTAGAAGAAATGATGCTTAGACAACAACAAGGTCTTTATTTGAGAACATCTTTTTGAGGTTTGGGTTACCATTAGAAGTCATTAGTGAAAGGGGAACTCATTTTGTCAATGAGGTCATATAACATTTTCTAAATGAGTTCTTAATTGTGCTTCGGCTATCAGCACCCTATCATCCCCAAGCCAATGGTCTATCTAAAAGCACCAATAAGACTTTGTGTGGAATATTGCAAAAGATAGTGAACATCAAACGGTCAGACTAGGATAAGCAATTACATCATGCTCTTTGGGCATATATAGTTGCTTATAAAACCAGCATTCAAACAACACCTTTCAATTTGGTGTATGGCCAAAATGCTATCTTACCCATGGAATTCTTGACTCCAACCCTAAAAGTGTTAAAAACTCTAGATTGGACAGAACATGAATTTGTAAACAAAGTCTCATAACTAGGAAAGTTAGGGGCTACTAGGTTACAAGCCATCAACTCTTTATATGCCAATAAAAGGAGACATAAAGCTTATTTTGATATGCATATCAAAGAGAAGGACTTGAAGAGGGAGACCTAGTCTTAGCATTCACAATCAAGGAAATAGGCAAGAAATTGCAAAAGAGGGGACATGGACCATACATCCTGCACAAGATCAATAATAGTGCAGCTATGAAGCTAGCAACCCTAGAAGTCCAAGTCATGCCCTACTACATAAGTGGATGTACGGTTAAGAAATACCTAGACCCTCTCACTGAACAACAATGGTATAGATTGCACATAGGAATGCATAGACAACAAGAGTTGGAAAGAATCAAAGAAGAAGCTCAGCAAGAAGCTAGGGAGAGAATCTTGAAGATCAAGGAGAAGATGAGACAATCCTAACTCTACTTTTCACTCTTGATATTCTATAACTCACACTTTTCTATTTTTTTGTTTTCATTATGTTGTTGTAAATTCATCTGCATGCTTTGAATAAGTGTACATACATGTGTCAAAGCAGCCAAAAAGGATCTCCATCATATGCTTTGCAATATTGAGAAGGCGTGCACATCATCGCAAGAAACCCTAACTGCACTTGCACTAAAATACACACACAATCACTCAATAAAGGCTTCTAAGCACAAGGAGGTCATTTTTTGCAGATGCACCACCAACTCTGAAACCAACCTTCAACTTACATTCTCAATGTTATAGAGAATTAGGGAGGGGGGGGGGGGGGAGGAAGACGTCAAAGCAAAAGCAAGACAAAATAAAAGTAAAGCAAAGCAAGAAGGAAGTGTACAAAGGAGAGCATTTCTCATCTTTCTGATGAAAAGAAGATTTAGTTGTTAGTTGAAAATAAGACACAAACACGCACTAAACGCTTATAATAGATAGGAAATTTGTTTTTCTTTTTAGTAAGAAAAGGGATTCAAAATTTTCTTCATTCTTTTAAAAGTGATAATTTGGGAAGTTTTAAATTTAGAAATAGCAAGCCTTCACCGTGATGTGAGTGCAAGTCTAAGTACCAAGTAATAAGTGGTGTAAGAACAAGAGGCGTGTCTTGTGTTTTTTATTCTTTAATTCTTTGTGTGATGGTTTTCGTGAGTCTTGAATTGACAAGTTCAATGGAAGGTCTACAATATTTTGAAGGATCTAATCAAACTCAAGTTCTTGACTATAACAGATGGCTCAAGAGATGCTTGAAAATGTGGCCGTAGCTCCATCCCGGGGGGCATTGGTTCTTATATGTAGGGGAGATGGATGAGGAGGCTAGGCAAAACCTAGCAACAATGGCAAGATATGTGTACATGCTGAAGTCCGGAGGATTCAAGTTCAACGTGGTCACCCTTAACATGGCAAAGCTTCATAAGCATGAGGACATTAAGGAGATTTGGGAAGAAGCTACGATCAAAGGTTTTTTAGAGAAGGATCTCATTATGATAGATATTCCAAGGTGCATCTCTGTAATGGAAACCATGGACAAGAAACTTGGAAGGAAAATGACCAAATTGAATACCTTATATGCCAAGTGCCAGATTTCATAGGAAAAATGAGGAATATCAAGATGAATCAGGCCTTGATCAAGGAGGCATTAAAATTTGAAGGAGGAAATAATTACAACATGAATAACATTGGAAAGGACATGGATCGATATAGGGAGATCAAAAAGTTTCTAGACTTGGAATCTGAAGTATTGAATATGGAAGTCAGACTGTTCCACCAACACTTCTATTCAATCCAAATGACTAGGTACACAATGCCACACAAAGTAGTGATGCTGACATTTATGAAGAGAGGCAGCTCGGAGAGGATGGACCTATCAAGGATATGTTTTGAAGTACTTTTATGAAGTTGCTATACATTGGAAGGAGAAGAAGTTGCTGGGGGAGGATAGGCTCTGACAAGAATCTTGTACACAACTTTGGATGAGGATTATGACATTGAGCTGATGATCATTAGAAGAGAAATGGAGAGTTAATGAAGGCTAAGCAAGTATCTCTCTTAAGGTGATAGGAACGAAGAGAAAAGAATTGGAGGAATCACCGAAGCCCACCACTCAATAGAGAGCCAGTAAATCCATGAAGAAAGTACGGGAAGTGGTAGGAGATACCTAGCCAGCTAAAAAGAAACTAAAGCTATCCAAGGAAGTAAGGAATCAAGCTCCACAAGATGAGGAACAGGAAGAACAAGAAGTACAAGAGGAAGAAACTGATTATGTGACAACTAGGGTGAAGGAAGACCATAGAAAAGCAATTGTGGAGATGGTGGAACCCACTCAAGAAGAGATAGTCATAGCTTAGAGAGGTCCAGACCGATCAAGCCCCCTGTCCACCCATGATAGAAAAACAAAAACTATATACATATTTTTTACAAGGATGCAAGGACAAAAGAATGGCCTATGAAAAGCAATATCAAAAGATGTTGGATGACTTCTTTGATAAGGCAACCAAATGGACATAAGAAGAGCTAGAAGTCTATGAAAAGGCCCATGATATCCTACTGGAATCAAAGATAAAAGCTACCTTTGTCAGAAGGGAGAAAGTTTTGAGGAAAATCTTTGATCAATTGAGCCTAGCAAACGATCAAAGGAAGCTAGTGCACCTAAAGAAGGTAAAGGTGGTGCCATCCACCAAGAGTAAAGGTGTGGTAGTTGAGATATGGGAAGAGGATGTGAGGCAATAGATGATTGCAAAAAGCAACAAGAGGTTCCTAAAAGAATATGAAAAATAGTGGCAGTATGAGCAACCAATGCGATACTTGCTAGAGCCTCCATCGGAACTCCTTGAGGGCAGGTCCACATTTGTGACAAGAGAAGATATGCAATTTATGTGCATACGAAAGCCTTAGGAACTGAAGGAGCAGTATGAGGAACCAAATGATGAAGAGAAGGATTTTGAAGAAGAGGAGGAAGAGAGGAAATTATTGCAGCAATTATTAAAATCAACGGAGATAGAGAAGCTGTTAAAGTGTTGAACTAGCGATGCTGTGTTACTGACAAACGCAAGTCATTATCGAACAAAGATTAACGTAATACAGAGCTTCACCGTAAACTATGGTTAACTCTAATTATCATTACCGTAAGACATTACCAGATCGTTGTGGGTTCTTGGGAGTGGTAGGGGTCTGTTAAACAGAGGCCCTGTACTATTTTCCCAAATCTTCGTTACAACATCAAGCGTGACTACTCGTCTAGCTCAGTTACTAATCAACATCAATACTTGGTTCTTAGATTCCTGCGTCCGAAATTCTCCAGATCAGTTTACTCGAAGAACAAAACAATTGTCCCTTCTACAGATTCATGAACATATAATATATCAAACAGAGTGAATCAGACATATTCACTCACCACAATACTTCCCGAGACATTCAATTACAAATTACAATTACCAAAAGCAATAATCTGTATCAAATCAACTTATGCAGTACTACATTCACTTATACTAACTCAGGGTACTTCAACGGTCGAAGAGCACACAATCTTACGATACGAAGACAGTACTCAACCACATAAACTGCCATTTAACATTCACTACGGTGAACTTCAGTATGAGCAGGCGACGCAGACAGAACAGAAATCAACACAAACAATACTCAGAGCTTCACCATAGTGTAAGTAAACTCTGACAATCTCAGAAAGGGCATCCCTCTCTCTCTCTCTCTCTAAAACCATATACACAAGCGTCTCTCTCGCCATTCTCTTTACATTGCTTTATATATCTTTTTTCAAGATGCGCGTACCAACTTTTTTGCACGGATTTTGATAATTCCGGTATATCAGGCGGTCATTACGTCTGTCCCACTCCGATGGTCATCTAACACTGGCACGCATGGTGGACTCGAACCCGCAAGTTCCACAAAAAATTTTTCAGAGTTATGTTCAGACTCATTAATGATGTTGGGGGCATCCTGTAGATTCTGTAAACTAACAGTATTTTCTTCGCCACTTTGGTGCGTCTGATTGTTTATGTCAGTGTTCTGCTCCCGATTCACCTGTGTCTGCACCTGTAAGAGTTCTCTTTGCAATTCTTGAATCGTCTGTTTGTATTCTTCAAGCTGATTTTCCTGTCGTTTAATGACTATCATGAGATCGTTTTCATGGTTGGACAAAAAACAGGACCGCCTTTGATCAATTGGGGAAACAAGTATACTCAGCCATCTTCTACGAAAAAGTTTCCAAGTATCATGTACATGATTATACAATTGTTGTTTCAGTGACTCTATATCTATCTTTGTCATCAACGTGGCATCCAATTCAACGCCTTCATTATTTAATAACTGGGTTTCCATTTCCTGTAAAACTTGTATTCTGGAACGCAGAACTACATGTTCTGCCTGCATTGTAGCATTCATCATGGAAAAATTTATCATCTCTTCTTGGATTTGTTTCTGCACTGCTACCTGCCATGGTTCAAAATCTTGAATAGACCTTGTGGTCTCGATCAAAGCTAGCACTAGTTGTTTGTGGTCATTCTGTATTTCCTTCAATAAACCGTCCTTGCTATTCACAGCATCCTGTAATTGTTTATTCTATTCAATCAATGAATTGGAATGATTTTTATTGACAGTTACCTGTTCTTGTATGTTCTGAATGCTTTCCTGTTGTTGCAGTAGGAAGTCCGAAACTTCCTTCAACTTATTCTGCATTGTTCTCATGTTATTATCCGAACAATTACTCTGCAATATTTTCGCACTTACCTGTTGTGATGGATCCTCCATTCTTCTTTTGGTTGATAATTTAAAAGGGGTTCCCAAAATAGGCGACTGTTCACCGCCATCTGTTACCGGAAAAAGACTGTCCGGCATTTCTGCTATGTCCTCGGGCTCTGCTATCTGTTCTTGCCCTGGTCTGCTCAGTGTCTGATTACAAATATTACTTACCTGTTGATATTTGATTAAGTGTGCATATTCGAATAAAGCAGCTAAAAAGACTGACAGACGACTACATTTTTGGGACCTACGCTTGTCCCCGACAAAAATCTGTGTATACAAGTGGTTATACAACCAGTGAGCCCAGCTGACTTTACCACCTCCTTCTGCATGTACTAAGGGTGAAAAATTCTCTCTAGACATTAAATCAAATCTGACGATAAAACACAGTCTCTCTAAATACCATTTGAATTGTTCACGCCGAATGCATGCTGCTTTTTTCATCAGGTAATATTTTCTACGACCTTCGCAATTTCCAAAATCCTTTCTCATGTCGTCATTCGAACAATTAGGAATACTGTCATCGTCATACAGAGGCACTTGAAATATTGCTGCGACTAATTGCGGTGAAAATTGTACCTGATTTAGAATTTTTCCTTTTGTTTGTCGCATAATCTGCAACTGAGTCGTTGCATCTTCATTACCTGTCCAACGCTCCCATGGTAGCTTGGCAAACTATAGTAGTCCGATTCTCTGAAGCCAGTTCTTATTCCTCATAGAATGTATGTCGAATTCTATTTTGAAATCGGTGAATAATGCTTTGTTGTTATGTTGTGCCTTTGTCGTTGCACAAGTCGTTGAATCATCGCTATCATTCTGTAATGTAGTATCAGTGTCGTCTGATGTAGGCACTATCATTCTCTGTGCAGTTGCTCTCCTCCTGAGTCGCCATCTTAGGATATCTGATTCAGACATGGTTGCAAGACTCGCCGAAAATAATATGCTGGAAGTTTGTTAACTAGCACCCAAGCTCGAAGAATACTATACTGAAAAATACTATGCTAGACATACGCATTTTATAAGCACCAGAGCTTGAACTGCCATTTGCTGGAATGATTATATTTCATTCGGACATGACACTTCATTCCCCTTACCAAAATTGTAGCATAAGTAAAAATCATCATTCTGCATTTTATTCTGTAGATCGATGCTGGACTTAGCAAGTCTTTTACATGTGCAAAAAAGTATCATGAAACAAAACCTTGATATCATACTCAATTTGAACTCATCATTACATTGCGAAATCGCATGAACAAATTTTACTATTCTTCTATGAGACCTTCGAGGTACATATTCCTGGCTAATCTAAATGTACGAGCTATTTTTTTCTTAAGGGTTTCTAATAATTATTTCAGAGTGTCGGGTTCTAAAATCTGCGCATCTATTCTGACGGAACTAAGTGCAATTGCTTCGGTGAGCAAAATTTCGGCTTGTGTTTGCAAAAAGGCCTCCTGTAAATAAAAATCGTTTGATAATGCCGCATCTCTTGCTGTCTTCATGTCCGTTATTTGTTTCTGCATCTCATTGATTCTGTCTTTCTGGTTGCATACCTGATTATCTAATCTTCCGAACTGTTGGGTCTGGAATTCTATGGTTTGGTAGTAAGCATCCCGTTCTCTGCGGACATTTGCTAAGTCCTTCTGATATTTGGATTCTCTGTTTAGTTGATGTTTCAGCATGTTGTTGACATCGTCTAAGGATTCTTTTGTTCTTTGTAACTCTTCTACTGCATGCTTTGCTTCTCTCTGCTGCTCTTGGTATTTCTGTACGGTGTCCTGTAACTGGAGTCTTGTTTCTTCCAGTAGATTTCCTAGTGCTATTCTTGTATCGTCTGTATCTTTGATTGTTTGCTTTAACTTTAGTATTTCAGTGTCGGCAGCTGTCAATAGTTCGTCTTTTTCAGCCAGTGCCTTATCTCTCTAGTTTGAGTGTTCTTCCTGTGCTTGGAGCGAAGCCTGTAGTTGCTTGATCTGCTCACATAGTGCATGATTTTCTGCTCTTGCTGCTTGTAACTCTTCTTGAAGAGGGGTGATATCCGCCTCCATTAATTCCAATTTCCTTTGGAATTCTTCTCGTGCATCGTCTGTGACTTGTTTCAGGTGTTGGGGCAGTTGTTGAGATAGGTTTATCAGTAGTCTACCCATAGCTTCTAATTCTGAAAAAACTGGAACGGGGTGGGGTGGCAGAGGAGGGCGAGGTTGTGAGGAGGTTCCGGTGAGGAGTTGTTGTGAATTTGGAGGTGAATAGTTGAGGGAGGATGTGGAGGCTTCAGAAGTTCCGGTGTGGTGACTGGGCTTGATGGGACTGTGGGGTGGTTCAGGTTGGGAAATGGGATTAACAGGCGGTGTTTTGGGGAGGGTAGAGTCAGTAGTTTGTACCTTGTTTGTTTCTGCATTGTTTGCTTCTGTGGATTCCACTGCCTTCAGTAGATTGTCTAGTGCATCTTGATGAGATTGATGTTCATCTACCTGTTGCTCTGATTCTTTTTCGGTCGAAATTATTTCTGTTTCTGCTTGATGTTGTTGTTCGTGTTGCTCAGTCGATGATTCATTATGCATTGAAGTAGCTGTATCATGGAATGTCTCATCTTCGTTCTTTTCTTCTTCTTTATCGTCCTCTCTGTCCTTTCCGGCTGAGCCTTGTGCTTCGCTTTCGGAGGAACTAATCCTGATTCGTTTCCAGCGAAACAACTGATTGAGCTCTTCTTCATCTTCTTCTTCCTCGTCTTCTAATAGCTGAAATGACTCTTCCGGCCTGAAAACTGGTCCTCGTGGTGGTGGTTGAGCGGCGAGTATGGTTGGGAAGAGGAAAGAAAGGATGTGGGGAAGTCTGGATCGAGGGGTGGTTCCTTTGTTGACTTGTTTCATGATGGCGACGCACTCCTTATGGATTCGGTGAAAGAAAAATGAGGCGAAATTAACGGGTTCTCGTGCGGCAAGATCGATGGCGGAATAGAATGGGCGGGAGATACCTTATGTGCGTTTTTGGAGGTTAAGAATGATAACTAAGAACTGTAATGCGGTTTTTTCAGGTTTGGGGCGACAGAGAATGGCGTATTCATTTGATGAATGGCGGGGGAAAAGTTCGGTCATGCGGCCTACGGGGATACTTGGGCCATTCTCGTGGCCTTGTGGAGTGAGGCGGAAGGCTTCGGCGAAGGCCTGGAAGGTTATTACGGTTTGAGATGGTAGGGAGGGGAAGAGCCATTCTCGGTCAGCGATGGGGGATTGGGCGATGGCAAAGATGATTTGTGCAAAGAAGGGATGGGCTTCCACTGAGTGCCATGGCAGCTCAGCAAAGTTGGCCAACCCTCAGATACGCAGGTACTCTCCTACCTCAGTAGGGATACCATCACAAAAGGCTGTGTAGTTCGCCAATGCTTCCATTGGGCACGCAAACACGAATACACAGAGCACAGAGCGCGAGTACACAGAACACAGAAAACACAATCACAAGCACAAAAACACCATAGCGTTTTTTTTGGCGCAACCGAAGAGCTTAAGTACAGATATTATGGTGGGGGTAGGAAGTGAGGGTTATCATTGTGCGGTGCTGGAATGATACTGCTTTCAATTTGGCGTGCATGCTTGAGTAAAGCAGGGCGGCTTATGACAAAACGCGGCTATTAAAAAGAAAGAACTGCAGGAAAAATAAAGAAAAAAAACAAAAAAGATGTGGTCCACCGCCGAATGTTTTAATGCGGGCTAGCGGCATGTTGATACGGCCGCAGCTTCGAGCCATTGATTGCTTTTCGAAGTGAATTTCTGGTCAATGTAGTCAACCAAAAAGTGCCTGGACCGATTTGTTCTGAGATTTTGTAAGGGCCGAACCACCGTAATTTGAATTTGCCTGCGGTTCTATTTGACTTTGCATTATAGAAAAGTACAAGATGTCCTACCGAAAATACTGGAGTTTTCAGGTTTCGATCGTGTGTCCTTGCCTGTCTTAGTTGAACTTCATGCATTGTTAAGAAACTGAGCCATCTGTGTTCGTCTAATTCTCTAAGCGTGTCCAACCGAAATGACAGTGAGTCTTCCGGTAGCAGTTTCTGGGTAATGGCTACTCGTAAACTTGGTATAACTATCTCCATTGGTGCTATTGCTTCTAAGCCGTAAGCTAAGTTGAAAGGTGTCAATCCTGTTGTTACCTTGTAGGTAGTTCGGTATGCCCATAACACTGCAGGTAGTAGTTGATCCCATCTTTCTGGTGCTTCCATGATCAGTTTTCGGAGGATATTCAATAGTGATTTGTTTGTACTTTCGGCCAAACCATTGGCACGAGGGTAATACGGAGAGCTGAGTTTGTGTGTCACCTGGAAGGATTGGGTGAGTGCTTTCATTAATTGATTTACAAAGTGAGTACCTTGATCTGTCACCAATTCGAGTGGTAAGCCAAATCGTGGGAAAACATCATTTAACAGACATTTTGCAACTGCAACCACTGTAGCAGTCCGTAAAGCCCAAGCTTCTGCCCATCTTGTTGCATAATCTGTACAGGTTAGTATGTATCTGTTGTTGCTGAAGACTGATGGAGGTGTGATCGGACCGATAAAATCTAATCCCCATTTTTGAAATGGTTCAAGTGGCATAATAAGCTGCAAGGGGAAGAAGTGTCGTTGCAGTGGTTGTCCAGACCTTTGACAAGTATCGCAGTGTTTGACAAATTGGGCCACATCTCTGTACATAGTTGGCCACCAGAGACCTCCTTGCAGAATTTTCCGGTGAGTCAAATTTGTGGCAAAGTGACCACCAGTACAGGTCGAGTGAGCCATCGTGATGACTGAGTTAATTTCATGCGGAGGGACACAGCGGAGTAGGATTCCGGTGTGATCTACATAATATAGTTCTCCAGCAAGTAATCGGAATCGGCGACTAAAGACTGCAATTTTCCTTTGTACTACCTTAGCGGTCTCGGATGGAAAGCATCCTTCGGTGAGAAAAGTTAGAATCTGATCATAATATGTAGGTGGTACTTGTGATTCGGCAGTCTTATCAGTCAGTGGCTCAGAACTATAGATCGCTGGAGTTGTGTCATCTATGCCTATCAGAGCTTCACCGGAATCTAGACGAGATAGGAAATCTGCTAAGGCATGTGCATTTCCGGGTCGGTGAATAACTTCATAATCGAATTCCTGCAAGAGTAGCACCCATCGTGCTAAGCGTCCGCCTAAATGTTGTTGTCTTACTAGATAGACGAGGGCAGCATGATCCACATGGAATGTGAATTTCCGGCCTAGTAGATAATGTCTGAATTTTTTGATGGAGTAAATTAATCCTAGACATTCTCTTTCGGTGGTAGAATAATTCTTTTCTGCCGGTGCAAGCCTTCTGCTGGCATAATAAACAGGGCGAAACCACTTATGTGTTTGCTGCATCAGAATACTGCTGATCGCAATATCTGAAGCGTCGACAAAAACATGGAACGGATTGTCCCAGTCCGGTGGTTGTAAGATTGGGGCTTGCGTCAATAGATACTTGAGTCGATCAAATGTAGTTTGGCATTCTTGAGTCCATTCGAACTGGCGGGGAGTTTTTGTGATTAGCCTGTTCAGTGGTATAGCCAGATGAGCAAGCCATCGTAAGTGTCTGCCATGCCACCGCACTTGACCCATGAAGCGCATAACTTCTTTTGGTGTAGTGGGCACCGGAGCTTCTAATACTACTGAAATTTTATCTAGATCTACTTGGATACCTTGTGCAGATACAATGTGGCCAAGTAACTTGCCACATGAAACCGCAAACACAGATTTGTTTGGGTTTAAGCAGAGTCTATACTCTCGGCATTTCTGAAAGCAGCACCGTAAATGGAACAGATGTGCTATCCACTTACCGAAAATTGAAAAATCATCGAGATATACTTGCATAAATGAAGTCAGATAAGGAGAAAATATTTCTTGCATACATCTTTGAAATGTGCTTGGTGCGTTTCTCAATCCAAACCACATTACCGTACAAGCAAAGACACCCCAATTGGTAATGAAGGCAGTTTTTGGTATATCCTCTTCAGCCATTCTAACCTGATTGTAACCATTGTATCCATCTAAGAATGAATACATTTCATGTCCTGCTACCCTATCAAGCATGGTATCCAGAAAGGGGATCGGGAAAGGATCCGGTACTGTTGCTGCGTTTAATTTTCGGTAGTCTACACAGATTCGCAGTTGCTTATTTTTCTTTGGCACGATCACAATTGGTGAAATCCATTCAGCATGTTCTACAGGTACAATGAATCCAACTTTTAATAATCTATCTAGTTCAGCCTTTACCTGAGATGCATAATGGGGATTCATCCGGTAGCTGGTTTGTTTTATCGGCCTTGCTTCTGGCTTCACCATGACCCTATGCTGGTAGATACGGGGGTCCAATCCTTTCATGTCTTTGTAGTCCCATGCAAAGATGTCAGTGAATTCTCGGAGTAACTAGATTAAGCTTGCTTGAAATGTTTCTGGTAAATTTTGTTTTATTTTTACCGGACGCGGATGATCTTCATCTCCTAAATTGTAAGTAATCAGCTGATCTTCGGGGACATAGAACTGGTGATGTTTCTCTGTGTCGTCTGTTGGTTTAAAAAGTTGCTACAATTCATCGTCATGTGTCGAAACAGTGTCTTCCTTCTTAGCCTCTTCTGTGATGGGTATTACTGTACAAACTAAAGCGTTCCAATTATCTACAACGGACTGTAGATCAATAGTCCCTAAGGAAATTAAGTCCGCGTTACTCTTCAGAAACTCTTCTTCTTCATCATCTGACAATCCATCTAGCATATGGACTGGTTCAGCAAAATACGGTCTAGCGTGTAGCTCGCAAGGTTGTATAGCATCTAATTTTACCACATATCTATGATTGGCATCTTTAAACGTAAGCTCTTGTGCGGACCAGTCCTGTATTACCTTTGCATGCTTCAGCCAGGGTCGGCTGAAAAGAAGGTTGTAATCCAAAGTAGATTCTGGCGGATCTAGTATAACAAAGGTCATTTTAAAGGTCGTACCTTGTAAAGTGATGGGTATATTTCGCACAAGTCCTACAGGATGGACTCTTGATTGATCTGCCATTCTGACAAAAAATTGAACTGGCTCAATTTCGGTCCATCCTAATCTTTTGCATAATGCCGCAGTCGCAATGTTAACACCAGAGCCTCCATCAATTAATACCTGCGTAATCTTATGATTCTTATACCATACTGTAATCAAGGGAACTGAATGATCAACTGTAGAATCAGGTTCCGGTTGAACTGCTGTTGTTGCCGAAATACAAGAAGGTACCGGACTGAACTGTTGTTGGAACTGTTGTCGAATTCCAGGTACTAGTGCTAATAGTTGGCCCAAAGGCAGAGTGATCGATGCCTTAGATAAGATTTCCCAAGCCTGTTGAGGTTGATTGACAGGCTCTACTGATGTTGAAGTTGATGCCTCTGCGGATGCGGAGGTGTCTACAGTGGGCAATGTATCTGCTGCTGATGATGTTTCTGCTGCTAACTCCCTTTGTTGTGTTCCTTCCTTTGTTAACGAGGGCTGGGCTACCGGAATAGGCTTTGGAAAGACTAGTGGTTCTGTTGCGGTCCATTGACTAGCTTTGTTATACATTCTGTGTTGTTCACGTATCCCTGGTTCAAAAATTTCTACTGCCGGTTGCAATTGTTTATCGGAACGGGTCTGGACTACAGCAGCCTGTGTTTCCACCGGTGTGATTTTTACCATGTTGGCCATTGGATTTTGACGTTCCTTCTTCCTTTGATCATACTCAGCTGCATCTTTGCAAAATCTCCTAATATGTCCAAATTCGCCACAAAAATGACAGCGTGGTGGTGGTAAATTGGGATTTTCCGGTGGTGGCACATTCTGCCAGCGATTTGGATTATAGTTGTTATTCCACTGTCCTCGGTAATTTCGATATCCTTGCTGCTGGTTGTTTCTCATTTGTGGAGGCACATAATGATTGGCTGGCTGCCCTTGTTCCTGGATAATTGCATTGACAGTCGCTATTCCCTGTACTCTAGCGTTGTATGCGCAGTTTTCGGTGGTGTGTCTGGCAATGTTGCAGATAGCGCAGAATGTCTGATTAAGTGCGCAATTGGTGCTGGTATGTCCTGAATTTTTGCATGTGGTGCAATATACTTGTTTGGTCATATCTTCGGCAACATGTCTGTTTGTTTTTACCCACTCCAGATCTTCTGTAAATCCGCCGACTTTGTTTTCCAGCTGCAAAGTCATTGCTATGACTGCATCAAGTGTCATAGCTCCGACACATCTTATGATCATGATCTGCTTAAGTTGAGGAACCAAGCCATTGATGAACCACTGAGTAATAACATCATCTGGTAAGTTAGCATGAGCCGGTGGTAGCTGCCTTAAGTGTGTTCTAAAAAGGGTAGCATATTCCTGTACAGATTGATTCACCCTCTGTCTGTTACTCTGCAGATAATCAAAAATTTCGGCTGGATTCTTTTTTAGCCTTAATCGCTATAGAAAAGCATCTCGAACTGCTTCGTAGGTGCCAAAATGATTAATATCGTATTCTGTGAGCCACCTGGATGCTTCATTGACAAGTGTAGATTGGAAGACAATGGCTTTGTAGGCCGGATCTGGTGGATGGTTGAGAACGGCGTAGCTTATCTCGAAAGTGCGTACGTGAGCATCCGGATCATCTCCTGGAAATCCACCAAACTTCGTGTATGTCACTCCCGTTGGAGGTGGCCTGGGTTGACATAACTATTGTTGTTGTTGTCCATTCATCGTGAATATATTATAACTTTCGTCTGTATTTCTGGTCTGAATATTTGAACTACCGGAATCTATATCGTCTGATGGCACACTTTTCGGTGAAATGAGCTTGCTTACTATGCTGCGAATTTCTGTTTCAAACAGCCTTCCTTGTTCCTTGATGTCCAGTGTATGAAAACTTGCTTCCAAGCACGGTAGTTGGGCTGAAGATTCAGCAGAAAATGCTAATTCGTCACCGAATAACTGAGATTCTCTTACCGAAATATCACCGGGATAAACCGAACTTGTGCCCGAATGCGGTGTCTTTTTGCCTTCGCTGATTTCTTTGCCTAGGGTGTGTCTAATCGTAAGTGAATCTAAATCTTTTTCCAAGAGTGTTAAACTAGATTCCAACTACGTCTTGGTAGGTTCTGGAATTACTATATCTTCGACAGACTGTGCCGAAATAGTACTGGAATGTACCAAAGACGTAACACCTTCTACCGGAATATGACCGGAATCAGCTTTAACGTTCTGAACTTTCTTGATAACTGGGTCAGCCCTAGTTGTACTTCTACCTTCCAGAGTTGTCTTTAGTACTCCAGACTGATGGTTCTTGGGATACGTTTTGCTAGACCGAGTCACCGGCATTTATCATTTTTCGTATTAATCGTGGGATATTACTAACGAAACAATTTGCAACAATCTGGTTTTGTTGCTACTAACAATCAAACAATAATCTGATTCTGACAGATGACTGGCAATCTTGATGCCACTTTCCCACAGACGGCGCCAAGTGTTAAAGTGTTGAACTAGCGATGCTGTGTTACTGACAAACGCAAGTCGTTATCAAACAAAGATTAACGTAATATAGAGCTTCACCGTAAACTATGGTTAACTCTAATTATCATTACCGTAAGACATTACTAGATCGTCGTGGGTTCTTGGGAGTGGTAGGGGTCTGTTAAACAGAGGCCCTGTACTATTTTCCCAAATCTTTGTTACAACATCAAGCGTGACTACTCGTCTAGCTCAGTTACTAATCAACATCAATACTTGGTTCTTAGGTTCCTGCGTTCGAAATTCTCCAGATCAGTTTACTCGAAGAACAGAACAATTGTCCCTTCTACAAATTCATGAACATATAATATATCAAACAGAGTGAATCAGACAGATTCACTCACCACAATACTTCTCGAGACATTCAATTACAAATTACAATTACCAAAAGCAATAATCTGTATCAAATCAACTTATGCAGTACTACATTCACTTATACTAACTCAGGGTACTTCAACGGTCGAAGAGCACACAATCTTACGATACGAAGACAGTACTCAACCACATAAACTGACATTTAACATTCACTACGGTGAACTTCCGTATGAGCAGGCGACGTAGACAGAACAGAAATCAACACAAACAATACTCAAAGCTTCACCATAGTGTAAGTAAACTCTGACAATCTCAGAAAGGGCATCCCTCTCTCTCTCTCTCTCTAAAACCATATACACAAGCGTCTCTCTCACCATTCTCTTTACATTGCTTTATATATCTTTTTTCAAGATGCACGTACCAACTTTTTTGCACGGATTTTGATAATTCCGGTATATCAGGCGGTCATTACGTCTGTCCCACTCCGGCAGTCATCTAACACAGAAGCCATAAGAGGAGTTCAACATCTAGAGGCTCAAGGAAATGGAGAAAGAAGCGGATCTGGATTACTTTTTTGATGCATCCTTAGGATTTGAAGTAGAAGTAGCAACAGAAATAGAACAAGAAGAAATAGTGGTTTTAACCACTAGTCAAGAGGAGAAGCAAAGACAAGAGACAGTAGTGTACTAGGACCAAGATAGGAAGAAATCGGGAGTGCCCTAGCAAAAATACCAAGGGAATGCCTTCACTGGAAAAGATCCAATGAAGACTATCGCATAAGAATGCAAGAAGATGAGGAAGATAGAGAATATATGGCTCAAGAAACAAACTTGAAAATTCAAAATGTGTTGAATGATCTCCAAGAGGAGGCAAACCAACCGGAAGATACATAGAAAGAGGGGGAGCAGCCAAGTGAAGAAAGCAATCCGAAGGGAGAGAATGAATAGGAAAGTATGGAGGATATGGAGGCAGTGGAGCCAAAAACAAAGATCCAAAATGAGGATAAGGTTGTAGTGTGGGCAAGCAAGGAAGAAGAGGATCACAATAAACAAGAGAAGACCACCATGTTCCCACCAACTCCAGTTAAAGCGAACCTGGAAGTAGTGATAGAACGTGGGAAGAAAAATATGGAAGTTGAGGAAGAAAAACTAATAGAGCTAGAGCTTGAGAATCCAAAAATTGAAGCTAAAGAATTATAGTTGGCTCTAGTCCAAGGCCAAGATGAGGAAAGGCAAGAAGATATTTTGGAAATAAAAACAATGATCAAACAAAGAGCAGAGTAGTTCTCTCAAGGTTTGAGGTGGGCTTTACTAGTAGGGATGAGGATGGAAGAAGAGAAGAGACATCTCTCGAAGGCTTGGAAGATGGAAAGAAAAGACCTTGTCAAGCAAAATGAGGCTCTAGCTAAAGACAATGAGACACTTCAAGGAGAGATCATAAAAGTAACGGAGGAGATAATAGCCATAGGACACCATATGAGTGTGAAACCAATCAAAACTTTTCTAAAAACTATAAAGATAGCTGGCGAGATCGTTTTAAAGGGATACGGTTAGAAGTATAGAGAGATTCAAAGAGATTCTAAGGAATCATTGTAATATTTTTGTTGATGAATTCCAACTTTAATTGTTCCACTCTAGTTACTCTTCCTTGTGTGCATTTGTATATATGTGTATGCGCATCATTTTGATTCTCGGCTTCACATTTACATGCATCACTTTTTCACAATCATCATATCACGCTCTTGACTTTGCTGATTGATAATGTAAGGTTGGATCTTCATCGATGTTGGTTGTCACCATTGTTCTACGAGAGACACTTATACATCCTAGACCTATGGATAGTTATGTTCTCCTATTAGGTATATTGACAATGCTATGTTGGTGGCCATCCACATTCATTCGTTGTATACTTGGCCTTAGGTCTTCTCTATTTTAGTTTTCCCCATGGTTTCTTATTCTTAGTGCACTCTAAGGCTTGCGTTCATGCTTTTTCTCAAATTCTTGTAGCTTCCTCTTTCCTTCTCTTGGAATTTCGTAATGGTTCTAGATTTTTTCCAATGAGATGCTCTAGATATGATTTTAACCCTACATTCAGTAGTGTAGTTTGGTAGCATATCTTTATCTAGGTTTGTTAGACGTATAGCTCAACTAGTAGATATACAATTGATAAATGGTTGGCAATTGAAGGTTGAGGATTAAGATATTAGTTTTTCTCTCAAGTTTGTGTATTTTCCAACAAGTGTTTCCAGATTTTTCTGTGTACGCAAGGGCATATTTGAGAAAAACGTATTATGGTATTCATAGACACTTACGCATTTCACAGATGGGGAGCTCGCATTGCTCATAGAAAAATATTCATTTCATGTGCACTCCTTGCACACTATGGATATTATTGTTATCATATTTACTTCGTTTTCTCTTTGTTATCATATTGTTTTCGTATTGAGGCCTCTTGTTTAATCATTACAACAATAATATATATTCTTTCTACATATTTCTATAGTTCAAATAGTTTTCATTATCCAGCATGAAATTTCTTGTTTTTTTTCATCTTTGGGTTTGTACTTCACTTCTCTGATTGCTTTTGAATTTGGGGTACTTCTCTTTGCTCCTTTTGGTCTATGTTGGATGCTCCTTTGTGTCCTAAGAAAGCTTCATCAGTTTCCAAAGGGGTTTCCATGACTATAGAGCTATATTAATGGATTGAGTTCACTTGTAATGAACTAACTCAATGGATTCTTATATTACGTCAAGGATGAATGCACCTTAGCCTCCTACAAAAAAAACATTGAACCATATGTTCTTAATTAATTGATAAATCTAGGGTATCTAGAGTCAACATCCAATTGTAAGCTTCAAACTCTTTGTGAGTGAATATTCTAGGCATGTATGCAAGATCCTCTATTTGTCTTGGCATCAACTTGTGCAGTCCTTCTCCTCCTTTCTTTCATCTCTCCTCTTCTCTTTTTGTAGGTTTACAAACTCATAATTTGGTTTCTTCAAACATCTAAGAGGGATCATCAAATTTCACCATATTTATGGATGTTTTCCCGTCTTCCCTATAGATTGTTTTCCACTTCAAGGGGAGAAATATCCTTAAAAGTGAAATTTTTGAGCTTGATTTTAATTGTGACACTGCGTTTTGTAAACACAATGACTTAAATCCCCGATCTACCACCTTGTGTTATCACATTAAAAGCCTTTCTAAAGTCATTTGGAGGTTTCCTACCTTTACAAACTCATATATAGTTTCTGCATTGTTATAAAGTTGCTTCGTTGAGGTAGATGTCAAGCTAACATCGTGGTAATTTGGAGTATTAACCAAGTTATGTTCTTACTATAGGGTTAAGTCCTAAGAGTGGGTTGGAGGGAGTCTTGAGTTCAATCCTTGTAAGTGCACATGAGAGAGAGTATCTTGACCAATACATAGTAGAGCTCCTAGATTGAGTTGACTTTAGTTTACATGAGTTTCCAATTAGATTTGACTTTAATTGAATAGGATGCATCACTATGGTTAAGCAAACTACTTTCCAGCCAAAGTCTAGTTCTAGTTCCTGAAGTAGTGGCATAGATTGCACATGCAAAAGGTGGCTCAAGTTAGCTCATGTGATGTCTCTATTCTTTGAGGCTATATAATAGATGTCTTTTTTCCAAATCTAACTAAGATTAATGCTCCTCATAGCTAATGCTTATGTCAAATATTGGAGGTTCCATTGGCTCTATGGCTTGTTCATGAGTTTTTTTCAACATATTTCAATGTACTACATTTTGTAAAGGTCATGGTTGGTGAAATGATGCGATAGAAATGCACCACAATGGACTCTCCTTCTCTAGAGCTCCAAGAAGATACTTGCATAGTAGAAAACTAAGCTTCGGATGTTGCACATAGTACTCTGCACAAGGCCTACAAAATACATAGAAAAGACATAGTACATTGGGAGGACGAATACAAATTTCTTAGGTGTTACAAATGCAATTGAACTTATAGTCTATGGATAACCAATTCAGTGTATGTTTTATTAAAGAAAATATAAAAAAATGTCCAATGGCCGTTAGGCCTTTCACATGGATGCTAACGATAAAAATCGCCCACAAAGGGCCAATATGGCCAAAGTGACTATGGGATAAAATTAAAGCATAATAAGGAATACCTCAATGTAAGTATACAGACTATACCTCCGAGTTGATGGACATGTTACACAATATACAAGTAGTTATGTAAGATCATGAATCAAGTAACCCTTATCAAGTGACAACATTGTCAAAAGATATCTTGTGGTAGAAACTTGGTCAAATTATCTACTGCATTTACTCAAGTATGAACCTTCCCAAGAATAATGTGAACCATCAATGAACTGAATAAAAAATTCTCCAATCTATCATGCTAGAAAGATTGACCAAGTATCTCGATACCAAGAGACTTTGCTCTATAATTAGAGAACCATTATTTATGTGTTGTCATATGGAAAGAAGCACCTAGCAGCCATGTGTGGAAAAGAGAATTAACCATAAGAGCCTTAGTGGGCATAGTAATGTCAAGTGTCAACACATCACCATCATCAAAAATGGCATTAGTTTTTTCAATCTCCACAATCAAAGCAGATGGTGCAGGTAGTTGTTTAACATGCACATCAACATTCTTCCCTTTACCTTTATCATTCTTTAATGCATAGCATTCTTTCTTCATGTGTCCTTTTTATGAAAATGACGGCATTTGATATCCCTCTTCCTTGATTTACTTCTTCTCTTACTTCGTTGACCATTCTTTTCCTTGTTCATGCTCCTGCCACATTTTTTATTCTTTCCTTGGTATAAATCATAAACAGTATATGCATCTCTCCTCTGACTCCCAACCATAGATTTTCTATGAATCTGGCCACTGAAGAGTGCTCCACATATGTCATCATAGACTAGTTTACCACCACGTACTCTTTTCATAATAGCTATGAAAAATGTATCCCATGATGATGGCAAGGAGCATAACTGCAAGATTGCTTTCATTTCATTATCCATCTCCATTTTCTGAGCTTGTAACTGAGAGAATATAGCATCAAACTCATTTAGATGAGCACCAACACTATCTATGTCCTTCATGCAAAGGTCATATAACTTTCTCATATAACTGAGAGAAAATAGCATCCAACTCATTTAGATGAGCAGCAATATTGTCTATGTCTTTTGTGCAAAGGTCATATAACTTTATTTCATGTTGTATCTTTTTCATATGAATTGAAAAACTTCTTCCAAAGCTCTTCTACAATTTCACAATCCAATACTATAAACCAAACATTATCTACAAGGTGCAATCAAATGGTAGACCTATCCATTTCATCCAACTCATTGCAATAATCTTCATCCATGTAAACATGCTTCTTTGAGATTCCATTTACTAGCTTCCATTGCCTCCTTTGAATCAACACATGTTTATTGTGATCCTTCCATAGAGAAAAGTTAGTGCCATCAAATTTTTGGATCTCAAAATGGTCTTTGCCCTACAAGTTATAGCTCCTCTTGGAAACACTAGCATTAGAACCTAATCCATCAAACATGCTTGAGACCTTTGATGCCATGATAAAAGAGAACTAACTAGAATGATTATGGAGCTAGAAGATTCCAAACACCACTAAAGCTCAAAAAAGGATGACCAAGTTTCTGATTTTGGGAAAAAATCATTAGATTCTTCCTAGAAAAATGGATTAATGAACAATAATGACCAACCTAAAGGATTATGTGAGAATAAATGTGCTCACACCAACAAGTATATTAAGGAGTAAATCAACCACTGTATAGTTGATAAAAGTAAAAATTATAGAAAATGTTTGCCAAAGTGTCCTATCAAATATGAGCATATGAACAATATCAAAATCTCATAAAATTGCAAGTACTGACATGTAAACCTACATAGTGAATCACTAACTCCACTGCATATAATCAATTAACCAAAAGAAGCCAACTAGGCTTATCGATCACCTCTTGTGGCAAGGTTGGGTAACTCTTCCACTTGCATCATTGATGAGACCCAAAAATTTGGGTGTGTCCCGATTAAGAAAACCTCACCATGACCCTCTTTATCAACGTTAAAGGCTTTATGCAAGAACATAACCAGCATATCAATGACTATATGAACATGCATAAGTGGTATCCACAAAAGCATACATAGTGTGTATGTGCTCAATATATGCAATAAAATGGCATTGACAGGCTGAATTCATAGCCCAAATGCTAGCCATAAACACATGCAAGTGTATGTCATCTCTATTCTTTAGGCTCAAAAACCTTCATAATCTTAGGGTGGCTACTCCCACCACAGCTAAAAACTTTTCAGAAACTTGTAGATTTACTAGTGTGGCTGAAAACATGACTTCAAAGCTGAATATTCTTTGTTGGAGAAGTATAAATAACACTCTTGTTGATGTTCTTGAACCTTTGTAAAGATAACTGTGTGAAAGTCCTCCAAAATGGCTTCACGAATCACCCCAAAAATGCTTCAAAACAGGCTTGAATACAAAGAATGAAGCTTTGAGGGCGGAAAACATGTTCAAGGTAAAGTGAACCTTAGTCTTTTCCCTTCCCCTAGCACCACAATAGTGTAGCTTCGTGGCAAGAGATTGTTGGTTAAGCAAGCTCCAGGGGAACAAACTAGGATAACTTTCCTCCTAGGAAGTTCTAAGAACCTCCATCTTCCTTGATCATTCAATTCCTCCCTCCTGCGTAGCCAATGGTGACAAGGTATGCAAAGGTCTATGCCTTGGTCTATACCCTAGTTGTAAGCCTTGGGTGGGTGCTCGCTTCCCTTGCAAAAAAGCCAGAAAGCTTTTTTGTTAGAAATATTTGATACCAATGAAGTCATGTGATACCTACACACCAAAATGGAATCTCCTTCTTGAGAGCTTCAAGACAATACTCTCACAATAGAAAACTGAGCTCTAGATGCCGCAAACAGTGCTCCACACAAAGGCTTGTAGAATACACAAAAAACACACAATATAGAGGGAGCAAAAACACAGATTTCTTAGGTGTTACAAATGTGGTCAAAATTTCAAGGGTGGAGATCGATCTAGATAGATATTATGGCCTCTAAAGTTTCCTATTGTAATAGCACTACTCTATGGTATGAACTATATTGGTGTCCTATCCATAGGTTGCAACTTGGGAATTTTATTGCACATGTAGGTATAATGATCACCATTAGAAATATGGCATCTCCTAAGTGGATAGTATCTTTGATCATACATTGTGTTTTGTTGCTTCCTATCCTATATTTGCAATTTTTTCACTCCCAATTTTAGATATCTCTTCAACAGAAGATTATCTAGTAGTAGTGGATGCTAGAGCTTCAATTCTCACATCTAAAGGTGAAATATTAAGTTCTATTCATTATTAATTTCTTCATTCCCAAGTTAAACATCTCCAGAAGCAAAGATTTTGTAGCAATAGTGGATGCTATAACTAGCATAATAATTTCCTCAACTCTTAGAACCTATTTGAGCTTGAATACATGATTATATGGATCAATATATATTTCATAGCATTTTCTTCATGCATTTCACCACTTGAGAGGGATGAAGCCATCTTTGTAGGTCATACTAGGTAAGCCTTCCACTTGCATCACCGAAGTGACCCCATCATTTGGGTGTCTCCCCAATTTAAAAAACCTCACCATGACCCTCTTTATCAGCATCAAAGGCTTTATGCAAGAATGTAACTACTATATCAATGAACACATGGACATCGTTGTGCAAGAATGTAACTACGATGGAATCTCCTTCTCTAGAGCTCCATGAAAATACTCTCATAATAGAAAAATAAGCTCCTAATGTTGCACATAGTATGCTACAGAAGGCCTATAGAATATACAAAAAATACACAAAACACAAAAAGCACAAACATAGCTTTCTTAGGTGTTATAAATGTGGTCAAACTTACAATCTCTCGCTGACCAAGCCACTATATGTTTTAGCAAAGAACATACACAAAAAGTATCGGGCGGCCATTTGGCCTTTGACATGGACACTAAAGGTAACAATTGGTGATATAAGATGGATCTTAGTGGTTCATGATTCCCTTGATTGTACCTTAGCCTATTCTTATAGGGTTCCATGTATTTCCACTTTTTTATTAAATCCCTATTGGTGCCTATATGATTCTTAAGGGTGGACATCTATCTCGATAGATATTGTGGCCTCTTAGGTTTCCTATTGTAATAGCAATGCTCTATGGAATGAATTACATTGGTGTCCTATCCATAGGTTGGAACTTGGTCATTTTATTGCACATGTACGTAGAATGATCAACATTAGAAATATGGCATCTCCTAAGTGGCTAGTCTCTTTGATCATATAGTGTATTTTGTTGCTTCCTAGCCTATATTTGTAATTTCTTCACTCCCAAGTTTATATATCTCTCCAACTAAAGATTGTGTAGCAATGGTGGATGCTAGAACTTCAATTCTCACATTAGCAATTTCTTCATTCCCAATTTAAATATCTCCACAATTGAAGATTCTGTAGGAGAAGTGGATGTTATAGCATCAACCCTCACGTCTAAAGGTGAAATCTTAAGGTCTCTAGGTAGGTTGTCTTCCAAATCTATGCACTTACCAATCTAAGAATGTAAACTAGAGATCTCATTGTACATTTGTGAGTCCATCCAAGAAGAATAAGACGAGCTTCCTTTTTAAAGGCATTTCAATAATAGAGCATCTATCTGACATGCTATTCATATTGTGTGAAAAACTTAATAATCCGCTCAACTCTGAGGACCTATTTGAACTTGAATACATGATCATACGGATCAGTATGTATCTCATAGCATTTTTTTCATGCATTTCACCACTTGAAAGGGATTGAAGCCATCTTCGTAGGTCATACTAACATTTGCCTAGATAAATTGTAGGTCTCACTTGCTCTACTAGTGGAATAGTAGATATGAACTTAACCTGAGGGAAAGTCTTGCCGAATCTTGACATTGCATCATCAACCGTGCCGAAGGATTTCTACTAGGTTTATAGGTGGAATCGGTCCTCTAGAATTTGGGTTTTAAGGAAATGTCCCTATGTTTCCTCACAATGGAACACTTGAGCTGCCTCAATGGTTGGAAATTGAAGGCTGAGGATTAAGATATTGGTTTCTTTTTTTCTCAGGCTTGTGTATTTTCCAATAAGTGTTTCCAGCTTCTTCCATGTACCCAAGGGCATATTTGAGAAAAAACTTGTTATGGTTTTCATACAAAATTACTCGTTTCATAGATGGAGACCTCGCATTGCTCATAGAAAATTATTCATTTCATGTGTACCCCTTGCACACTCTCGGTACCAATGCACAGTCTTGTTCTATCATTATTAGCGACACCTCAATATGCTTCCTGTCATTGCTGCTACCCTCCCACTACATCCTTCTGCATTGCAGGTTATGAGCTTGAACTTCCTTTCTCTCGATCCTCTCTTCTTCATTATCTCAATCTCACATCACTCTTCTTTTTCCATCTATCAAATTTTTCGATTAGTGGACTCTTATTATGATGCGATTTCAATATGAAAATATGGATTGCATTCGATTTCAATACGAAAATATGGATTGCATCCCTTAACTCATAGAATACAATCTCATGCGAAAAATAATAATCCAAAAATAGATCATTTTTTTTTTAAGGAGGAAATCCGATCGAAGCCTAGTTGCCCTAACTTGAGTTAATCAAAAAACAATCATACAATGATGAGGCATAATGCCCTTGGAATCCCTTGTATCCCACAAAGCAAGGGTAAGACTACCCAAAGGTGCAACAGTGATAATGGCCATGATTCAATAGGAAAACTAAGTATTAGCAAGAGTTACAAAGAAGGTTAATGATCTTTTTGTCTCCCTCATCGACGGTCCATTTACTTTTGATCTTGTTATTATCCAAGACAATGATCCTATGGTGTCTAAGGGGAGGATAATTTTTACCATTACATATTCTTTTGCCTAAATGACCAAGGGATTTATCAATTGAACATTCTTTTGGATGGCCATCGAAGTTGGTTACACATCTTTCTTTCTAAATCTTCCAAAGTCCTCACCCCTTGATTGCATTCCATAAGGAAAAAAACAACCTATCGCTTCTCCAAGCAACACTTGTTTCTAATTGATTTGAGTATGTAAGCTCAAAATCCTAGCAAGAGCTTGCCAGATCAAGTGACTCTTAGGGCATGAAAAGAAGAGGTGACCAATGTCTTCCCTACTACAAAGGCAATGCTTAAACCACTAAGGGGCTCTGTGGATTTTATTAGCTTTAACATTGTTCTAGATCTCCCCTATGAAGAATTTGCCAATATGAACCAATTTTTTATTCTCAATGAGAGGATTCATATTAAGTCCACAAACTTAAATTTGCATTTGATGCATGACTAGTTAAGGGACCTCCTTCCACCTAGGAATTCCCACAACTGTAAGAGAAGATTTGTTTTTGAGGTGCAATTTTGTCGAGGAAGTTTTCAATTTGCACCATGCTTTGATCATCCACTTGTCAGCCATCTTTTCTTACAACCCCTCACATCCATAAAGCAAACCCACCGAAAACTTTGTGCTTATCACAAATGGCCCATTTGATTTTGGTCACAACTCTCCTATTGGGATCACATGTCCAAAGACAATTTTTGCAACTTCTTTCCAATTTCATGCCAAGAAATAGATAACCAATGAAAGAAGGAAGGTGTTGATCACCATGTCCCATCCCACCAGGTTGGGTTGCATGCCCTTCGAGTAAGTGAGTTTATTATCAATCTTGGTGAGAATCGAGTTCCACCATCGATTCATGGAAACCCTTGATTGACCAAAAAATATGGAGGCGCCCTGAAATATCTTTGAAAGTTTTTTTTGAGTGATTTATTCTAGATACTCAAGCTATGCAAAATGTGTTTAGACATTTTCAAAAGGTGTCATAACTATTGATATCATTACGCACAAAAGCATTCATATCATTTGCAAAGGGTCTCATTATCATCAAATTCTATCTATGGGGAAGCAATAGACCACAGATTTGCCCAAGATGGTCATAATGGTTAACAAAGCAGCATAGGCCACAATGGAATAGCAAAGAGAAAAGGAGCAAGGGGGCAGCACTATCTAACAGAGTGCTTTAATCTAATTTCGTTAGAAAGATGTTCGTTGATATTTATTCAAAAGAAGGCGTCTCCATAAGCCACACCACAGATATTTTAGGGATTGGAGAATGAAGTCCCACACAAGGTGATTGTAAGCTTTGTCAAAATCAACCTTGATGAATTTAGAGTCACACCTCATCTTGATAAATTTAAAGCCACACCTCAGATGTTTTAGGGATTAGAGAATGAACTCCCACTCGAGGAGATTATAAGATTTGTCAAAATTGAACTTGATGAAGAGGAAATTTTGAGAAGATTCCTTAGAAAATTCAAGGCCTTCTCACACATCAATAACATCCTCCAAGATGAATCTACCCTTAATGAACCCATTTGGATCCTCATCGATCCATGAGCAAAGATGGAAGGCAATAAGATTAGCAAGGAGCTTCGTGAAGATTTTAAAGATAGTTTGTAGCATACTGATAGGATGAAAATTGTCAATTTTGTTTTTCCTATCTTTGTTGTAAATCAGTTTGATCACATCTTCATTGAAAAAGTTGGGGAAAGCACCAAAGTTTAGGCTGCTTGCTAGACCCTACATAAAGGGTTAACCAAAACACTCTTGAATGTCTTGAAGAACTCATTGGTGAGGCCGTCAAGACTTGGGCTTTTACCATGGGCAGAGAATCAATAACTTCATAAATCTTTGAGTCGTTGATGGGGCCATCAAGAAGATGTACCATTTTTTTTTTTTGTTCTAACTCTTGAGGTGGCAGCCATGTAATCAAACTTTTAATGAGTGGAGTGGACACCCCTAGGAGTTGATTCAAATTTTTGGCAATTAGTTCAATATTCTTTTCATCAGTGGTGCATTCTACCCCCTGAGTTTTCAATCATATATGGGAACTTAAAGAAGAAGAGAAGAAAAGGCATGATTGTTTGGACTTAAAAGAATTTTGGTGTCTCGCTTGTGGTTCACCACTCTACACTTGCAGGGGAGAGCTTGGTGGATTTGAACCATTGGTGGGTTGCTAAAATCTTATCTCAATGTGTGGAATTAGTTTTTTCTAATTATTATCCTATTGTCCTTGCTTTCAGGCCACATTTATGACATAGAAAAGATCATTTGTGTCATCGAAATCCTTCAGCCCTCACCCTCCCTTTGGTTTAGCAGAAGTGTTGGAAGTCCGCTGTCAAGTAGACACTATATCTTCATAACAAGTCTCAAAAGGAGATTCAAAGAATTTGTCATTTCGGAAGGGAAAACCTTTATTGTCAGTTGTGTACCTAAGTCAAGAAGACTTAAGGACTTGCGCCAAAGAGACTAGACCTCGATTGCCACACAAGTGCATATAGTGGGACATTGACACACACTTATTTGTCAATCCAATCAAACGACCTAACCAAGTGTATGAAGACATGTGCACATATGATGGAAAATGAAGTGGTTCAACTTATATGCATGAGAAAAGACTAGTCCACCTCTCCAACTCACTCAAATATTAAAAGTGTCAGCCACGATACCACTTAGAGCAGTTTTCAGTAAATCAAGGATTTCTCTTAGATCCAAACTCCAAATATAGTCAATAGCAGACTCGTTTCGAAGCTCTCGACGAGATGCATCTATTGGAGGTGCTCTCACTCGATTCTAACAACTGTGTTTCAAGTTATGACCAAAATAGTGAATGGTGGGAAACACCCACACTCACTCCACAACTCCTACAAGCTCACACACACACTACAGTAGCTCAAAAACAGTGGGAAGGGGTAGACAACAGTCCTACACACAGATTCCAAGCATTACACACACATAGAAGATCAAAGAGAAGATGAAAATCTGCAAGAAAGAGGCAAGTTCGAAATTTAGGAGCTCTCCTTCTTCACAATGGCAAAAAGTCTCTACAAAGAGTCATAAAGTGACTTATATACATGTGCCCTAAATTTGGTCCTTTCACACAAGAGACCGGCACTTTATTACTAAAAAGTGAATTTCCTACTAATTTACAAGGAATATTTTACACCAAGTTGGGATTATGCAACTAGAGGACTCCTCTAGTGCATTTACATGGCTTGAGGGAATTTTCTAAGACTTTGAAGAAGAAAAATGTGCCCATTAATTTAAAAATTTTGGGGCTCCTATTTTGTGCTTCTTTGCTCTGTAACACTCTCCCCCTCTTTGTCTCTGTTGTCCCTTGACAGGTTTTTGCTTCTTGTTTGTAGTTCTTCTAAGGGTTCTGAATACATGCACCCAGTGGTCGAAGCGGCAACAAGGACTCTCAGAGAATTTGTTATTTTATCCGCTATATGTCCTTTGCTTCTGTTTGCCCCTTGATATCCCGTACATCACAAATCTGGGTTGCTGCATTCAGTCAGGCTTCCACGCACGCCATCAGTGACTAAGAATGTGCTCTTCTTAGTCACCCTCTTCAACTTTTCAGCCTCTCCCCTTTATAACTTTTGGTCTTCTGATATGTCTTTGTCTTCACACATCTGACCCTGTTGTATTGCTCTGAGCCTGTTTACTTTGTTGCCAATGCACGCTATTAGCGGAAGGATTATTACCTGCCAAATATTATCTTGCACTTCTTCATGGATACTTCTTGGCCCAGGTCCATCCTTCCCATGAAATGTCCTGGTTCTGATTGTTCTTTAATTCCATTCCTTAGGACCTGGCTGTTTCTCATTGTTGCTTGATGCGTGCCCTTGGGCAGAGGGTGGTTCTTCTGCTTTATGAGCTTCATTCTTTATTGAGCAGTTTTGGACTTTGATCTTCTTCTTCTTCTCTTCTTGCTCGATTCCCCTTCCACACGTCTCTCCTCCTGAACTCTGTCGTCCCGACAAGATTTTTGTGGCAATGTGAGTAGGTTTGTATGGTTGCTTCCTCTCTTTGGTTCAACAAATTGGCGTGACATATCATAAACTCCTTCCACTGTGTTGACTTCACTCCATCCTCTGGTGCTTGGCGATGATCCGCAAAAAAGCTGGTTTCATAAGCCACCAGTCTTGCATTAAGGTTTGAAGTCATCTTTACAAAAATTTCAAAATAGAATTCGAAGAAGCTCGTGAAAAATGCCTCTTCAAATGTTTGCATGTATGTACTTGGCAAAAACATAAGTCGTGAATAATACACCATAAGGGTTAAGCGGCTCCGAATGGTTGAGAGATAAAAAACGAGCGCTTCAGAGCCTTGTGTAATGCCGATGAAATTCAAAAAGGTATATTTTGCATGCTGGAAGACTTTAATAACTGTAAGAAGCATGCTAGAAATCTTCTTTATCATTTTAACTGCCAAATCAGGTACCGTCGCATATCTTGCAATCCAAAATTCCATTGTTTTTACCATGTATTCTTTTGTCGGTAGGTAGTTATGTGGGGGACTAGGTAATAGGGGATAATTCAACCATTGATTATTTATGCTTCCTTGGCACTGTCCTTCCCAAAAATGCGACCAGGAGCATCTGTGGGGTACTAGACAAAAAGATGGGTTTACCTGAAGCACATATGGTGATGCTTCCCATTGTACCCGCAGTGTAGGATTCTTTTCCAAAACTTTTCGCCTCCATATAGGATCAACTTTCTCAAATTCCTCTTGAGTATAAGTGAAGGTATCTTGGTTGAACTGGAGGTTACTGTCAGGTTCTTTATTTGTCGCCGTCTTTATATATTGTCGTGTTTGTTCTTTAAGTAGTCCATATGGTACACTCAATGGCTTCAGAATTTGATCCAAGTTTTTGCTCTCTATTTTAGCTTCCTTCATGACTTGAATTATTTGATCTTCAAATTCAGCAGTAAGGTGGGACACCAATAATGCCCTTTTTGGTCGGCTTAGTTCTGCAATGTCCCGATTATCATGTTCAATTTGGATCTCCTATTCCTCCGTTATTGGCGAATGATATGAGGAGGGAGAGAGAGAGGACGTACCTCAGTCTCCTCAGTAGCCTCTGCGGATTTTGGAACTACTGGTGTCCCCTCAATTGCCTTCTGCTCTAGCTGTTCTTCTAGTTGCTTAATCATCTCATCTTTTTGCTTGATTTCCTCATTGGCTTTAGTGATAGTGTCCTTGTGTTTGAGAAGTTCTTGAGCAACAATATCAAGGTGATGAGTGTCTTCTTTACATTGCATAAGATAGCGATTCTGAGCCTTTTTCCATTTAGTCCTTAGAGCTGCGGTGTCCTCCATGTACCTCTTTTCCCAGTAAGCAATGACTGCCTGCTCTTGCTTGAGCTGATCTTCATACTTAACCATCTTCTCCTCTAGTTCCTTGATGTCTTTGTCCGGTCTTTCCTGAACATCTATGGACTGATCACTTAGAAGAGCTGTCATGAGCTCCTTATTTTGGTTCCTTAGGTTTTCTGCCTCCTCCATATATAGCTTGATTTGTGATTCTAAGATCTTACTTCTGGCATTCATCCGCATCTTCTCAGTCTCGCTAGCCTCAAACTTCTTTTGTACTTCCTGTAGTTGTTCTTTTAATTTGCGTTTTCTGTCTCTAAATTGTTGCACTACTTTTTAGCTTCTTGAACTTCATTTTCTTTATGCATTATTTGTTATCTTGCTAGCTTTAATTATACTGAAAGGTGCTTACCGGTTTCATGTAGTGCATGCTTTTTCTTGCATCGCTTGATCATAATCCTCATCAGCTTCAAGCATTAATTGTTGTGTGTCCATTGTGGTTTTGATCATGTCTTGCATTACGGGCTTGAGCTGAGCGATGTCTACATTCAACCATGTTCTTGGTATGCTTGGAGCTTCTCCTATGTGTACATCGTTTCCTTGCTCTACATGGATGGTCCTGTTGTGTGGTTGTGTGATTTGTAGTTGAATATTTGGTTCTTTCCATTGCTCATCTAAGTCAATAACTTTAGTGGCACTCCCTTGAAAGGTGACATCCATGGGGGAAGGTTCTGCCGCAACCCTTATCGGTGTGAATGGTTCTGATTCTTCGACTGTAGCTTCTTTAGGCTCTTTCTTTGTTATCTTTATTAACACCTCCCTAGTAAGTGTTGTCTCCTTGATTTGAATGGTGGAAGTCTCATTAATTTTGAGGACATGTGTCCCTTCTTGGTTCCCTTCCTTGCTTGTGGTGTCATGAGTCCGGTGGGCAGTGTTGTCTTCCACCTCCATTCCTTCTTCTGCTTCATTGTAGTCGACTGCATTAAGTTCCTCCCATTGTCCATCATCCTTAGATTCACTTTGGATATCCATGTTTAATAATGATGTGTCAGGTTCTTCTTGTGCATCCGAAGATGAGCTTGAATTTTCCAACCCTAATTCTCTGTATCGATGGACTTTGGTGAGCTTCTTTTTAGCTTCTAGTTCTTGTTGGGTTTGCTGGTAATGGTGCCCTTGGACTGGAAGATTAATTTTCCCTTCTGTATCTTGGTGTGTATCTTCCAGGGCCTTAGTTAAGTCTTCCTTTGTAATGGAACTTGGCTCTTGAGTTCTTGTCTTTGGAAGTATGTGTGCCCTTTTCGTGGCTGCAACTTCCTCTTCTACTTGCTTCACTTCCCTTAGTCTCTTTGTGCCTCTCATTCTGGGTTGAGAGCTGGTTTCTGCTACTTCGACAATTTTGACTCCTCTTTTCTTTTTTGGTACTGTCGTGACATACTTAGCCATAGCAGTTGATGATGGCATTTCTTGCAGGTGCTCTCTAATGCCTAAATCATGATAGATTAAAATGGTCAGAGCTACACTGCCATTCAAAAACTTCTTGTTGTTCCACTGTTTCTTTGCCTCGAACAGCCGTTCCTGTATGTATGGAGTCAGATTAATTTGGTTGCCAATCTGTTTGATAGCATCTGAGAGTAGCTAGACAATAATCTTCTGAGGGGTCGTATATTGATGCATTTTTGGGAAGCAGAAGTGCTGATGGATCAGCCTGACTTCCTCTTCTATGTCAACTCTGTTGATGTCGATAAAGGTTCTGGTCTTTGCCCCTCGACTCTCTTCTTTCACTATCTTGTTGCCATCTTTTTCCCAACCAAAAGATTCTTTTATCAAGTCATGTGTAAATTGAATGACTACCCATTCACCTATGCCGTCCATTACTCTAGCCTCTGGCACCAATGGGTCATGTAGTGCTGGTTGTAATGTATTCATGACTTGTGTACACCTTTGAAAGTCGGGCTTATAGATCGGCAGTTCAAAGTATTTGTGTATGCCCGCTTTCTTCATGATGTCGATAGACGGGAGTTCATGCACCACTCTAAAATCTTGGGACATGATCGAAAATTGATGATCTGTATCCATGATTTTGATATTCACCAGGAAGAGGTACTCCCCGACCGGTTGATCTTCTCTAAACCAATGTCCCTTTGCTTTGGTGATACTCTAGAGAGGAAATTCCAATACTTCCTCTTGAATTGTTGCTTCAGAATCTTCAGAAGCCATCTACACTTGTAATGAAATGGCATTAGCTTTAATTGAAAACATAGCAATTGTGTGGTGCATTGTAGTGACATGTTGTCGTTTCGTCACTCCATTCCCCTTGATTGTATAAGTGAGATCTCTTACCACATCTCTTTATTTCTTTTCTGAAAGAAAACAAGTATTAGTCTAGCCAAAGCATTTATTTATTTACATAGTATGTCCATTCCTAATGAAGTCGAAGCTATGATCTATTACCCATTGGAGAATGTGCACCACTAATTTTATTGTGTACACCAAGTGCCAAATGCTTGGCCTGGTAACGTGGCCCTATTATGCATACTTTAGGTGCATTTGATACTTCATGAGTGCAAATGGAATCTTCGTTGTTCCAATGGTCCACTCCTTACAGTTGCTTTGGTTTCCAAATCCATTTTGTGGTTGTGTTGATAGGCCGTTTCTGTATTTTGGTTCCTTGAGCTTCATGTGCTTTTTGTGTTTCTTCTAATGTCCTAGTGATAGACGTTTTGCTCTTCCTTTTTCTAAGACGAATCTATCTTGGCTTCCTTGTCCAAATGTCTCATTGTAATGCATCCTCCTGTTTGCTTATCTCTTGCTTGGCTGCTTGTTTGACCTTCTTGGGAATCCATATCTGTTGTCGTGCTCTCTGAGCTTCAATCAAAGGCTTAGGGAGCCATACTTGCACGAGTCTTTTTGTTTCAGATTTCTATGAAGCCTTCTTGTTCTCCTTTTTCTCCTCATGAGTTGGTGTTGACGTCTCTGATTTCTGCACTTGATCCTTGCGTACCCATTTGAATTTGACCGTTCCTTGATGCAAGTATCTGAGTGTTGTTTTCCACATTGGTGACCCTTCTGTCATGTGAGAAAATCCAAGAGAGTTGGTCTCCTTAGTGTCTGGCCATTCACCCATTGAATAGGATGATTTCACTTCTTCCTTGGACACATTAGGGTTTGAGCTTTCTGCTTCTTCTAGATTCGTTTCTGAGGTATTGGGGCTGGAATCATGCTTTGCATGCTCCTCGTTGAGTTCTTTCTCATTTTCAATGGCTTCTGGTTTCGGTGAGGGCTTCTCCCCTAATAGACTAAAAATTTCCTTGTGCCCTATCTTGGCTGAAATGTATCCTTGCGCTAGGTGGATACTTACTTCATTCTCAATGATCCAATCCTGTCCTAGGATCAAGTCCTCTATTAAGTCTTCATCCTTGCACACTAACACTTGTTGTTCCATGGAAGAATTTCCTAGGTGGAGGGACACGTTAGTTTCTCCCATGCATTCTATGATTTGACCTCCGATACCTATCATATGAGCTTTTGTGGGAGTCATAATCGTTTGATGATTTTGTATGACCATATTACGTATGCAACTAAGTCCTACTCCTGAGTCTATCAAGGCATCTATCAATTTGTACTCTATTTTGCCAATCCCTAGGTCTAAATAAGGTTGTGACATGTAGACATGCGTCGTGTCAGACTTTTGCACTTGGTAATTAGCCATAGGGATAGGCTCTTCTCCTTGGAGATACTGTTCCTCTCTTTGCCTTATCCATTCTTTCCGTTTCTTGATGCATTCTAGGGCTTCTTGCCGTGCCTCCTCTCTAATCCGTTCTTCCTCTTTCTTCCTATTTTGTGCACCTACGAGACGTGCTAGCATTTGATCCGTCAATGGCTCCATGAACCATTTCACTCTGCATCCGCTTATGTAGTTAGGAAGAATGTCTCCATCTAAAGTGGCTAGATTAACTGCTCCACTAGTCGAGATCCTATTAATGATTAGAGGTCCATATCCGCGCTTTTGTAACTTCTTAGCATGTTGCTTCAAGGTGTAGACCAGGACTAGGTCTCCTTCCTTTAGTCCTTTGTCTTTTATGTGAGCGTCGTAATATGCCTTTTGTCTTCTCTTGGCTGCATATATTCCTGTGATAGCTTGTAACCTAGTTTCATGTAGCCTCTCTATTTGGTCTAGTTGTTGGGATAATTCATGTCCGGTCCATTCATACTGTTGGGCTACTCTCAAAGTGGGTATTAGAAAATCAATTGGCAAAATCGCATTCTGCCCATACACTAAATTGAATGGGGTAGTTCCAATGGAAGTCTTGTACGCGACTCGGAAGGCCCAAATTGCATGATGCAATTGTTTGTCCGAGTCAGACCTCCCATTATTGACAATCTTTGTCAATACCGTGCATAATACCTTATTGGAACTTTCTGCTTGACCATTGGCTTGGGGATGGTATGGGACTGATTTTTTGTGTATCACTAAAAACTCATTCATTAGAGATTCTATCACCTCATTGAGGAAGTGCGTTCCTCTATCACTCACAATCTCAATTGGTAATCTGAAATGAGTGAATATATGCTCAAAAAGAAACTTAGCCATGGTTTGAGCATCGTTCTTTCTAGTAGCTCTTGCCTCTACCCATTTTGTCAAGTAATCTGTGGCTACTATGATGTATTCGGCATGTGACCCCTTGGTCGGTGGGTTAATGGGTCCTATGAAGTCAATGCCCCATTTAGAGAATGCTCTAGCACAAACCATAGGTCTCAATGGCATGTCATCCCTCCGAATCGGGTATTTAGCCCTTTGGCATGTCTCGCAGCTTCGTACATATGTCTCCGCATCCATATGTAAAGTTGGCCACCACAAGCCTGCGAAGAGGATCAATTTTACGGTTCTCTCAGCTGAAAAATGACCTCTTGCTGCACCTGCATGTGCCATCTCTAATACGGGTAAATATTCTCCTTCATGCACACATAGTCGTAGTTGATTGTCTTTTCCTCTCTTAAACAAGTTTCTTCCTATGAGCACATAATCCTTACTCATTTCTTCTAGGGATCGTTTTCTCGCTAAGCCAACTCCTTCCTCGTGTTCTCTTGTCTTTAGGAATTCGACCATTTTTTTGCTCCAATTGGGTGCTATTGTTGAGAAAGGTATGGACGTATGATCCTCGGGGATCGTCTCCTGGCATTCTGTGCAATTACTTACATAGTCATGGACATCCTTAGGCATGTCAAGCCAGTATACTCCTAAGCGCTTTAACTCCCTAATAGTTTCATGAGTTCCTTTGTGTGTCCTCCATTTGTTCACATGAGCTTCTTCCACTTACTTCAATTGCTCATCTTCCTCAACACATCTCAGCAATACACCATTAGGTTCCTTGTAGTACACACTTCCCGCAATAATATGCAAATTCCTTGATTGAAGAATTTCCTTTTTACTCTCTTTATTGATTGAGTGTTGTGGGCCATGGGTGAGTATAGGGATTAGCTTCTCTGCCCACTTTGGACACACTTCTAGATTAAACAAATAAGTGTCTGGCATATCATCAGGTACTCCACTTGGTGGTTCTCCGTGTGTTAACTTCGAAAGGTGATCTGCTCTTACATGGGTATTTCCCTTTTTCACTATCACTTCAAAGTCGGACTCCATCAACAGTAGAAACCATCTTACCAGTCTTCCCGTGTTACAGGGCTTATTGACTAGGTACAATAAAGCCTCGTGGTCTATGAAGAACTTGAATTTGTTGGCCAAGAGATAGTGTCTAAATTTTTTTACTGCATAGACCATCCCTAATCCTTCTCGCTCGGTAGTTGTATAGTTCCTCTCAGCTTGATTCAGTTGTCTACTTGCATAGGCAATTGGGTGATCTAACTTTCCTTCATCGACTGGTTGGGCTAAGATACATCCTATTGCGTAATTCGAAGCGTCCACATGAATATGAAATGGCTTGTTCCAATTCGGTGTTTTCAGAATTGGAGCTATGCTAAGCCGCTTCTTTAACTCATTGAATGCCTTCTCACATTCCTCTGTCCACGTGAATTGATTTAAGAGTCCATACAAGGGTTTGGCGATTATGGCATACATGTGGATGAATCGAAGGTAATATCCACAATGTCCCATAAATGCTTGCACCTCTTTCGCATTCTTAGGTCTAGGAAGCTCTAGAATGACCTTAATCTTGTCTTCATCCGTGGAAATTCCATTTCTAGAGACTATGTGTCCTAAGATCTTCCCTTGTCGTACCATGAAGACACACTTCTCTGGGTTTAAACAGACTCTGTACTGTCTGCATTTATTAAATATCTTTCTCAATTCAGGAATGTGATCTTGTCTTTGATTGGAATATGTACATAGGTTATCTACATACACTTCCATGCTCTTTTTCAAGAATTCCTTGAAAATATGACACATCAATCGTTGGAAAGTCGCAGGCGCATTAGTGAGCCCAAAAGGCATCACTCGGAAATCATAGACTCCCCATTCAATCGCGAATGCGTTCTTATGTTGATCCTCAGTAGCAACAGCTACTTGGTTGTATCCAGAGAATCCATCTAAGAAGCTATAGACTTCTTTTCCTGCAACTCTTTCCAATAGATGGTCAGTGATGGGTAATGGGTAGCTGTCACGTATGGTGGCTACATTGACCTTTTTCAAGTTAATGCACACTCTCAATTTTCCATTCTTCTTAGGCACAACTACAAGTGGTGATACCCACTCGGTGTGTTCTATTTCATATATGAATCGTGCCGCTAGTAGCTTGTCTATTTCTTCTTTAATTTTAGCACCATAGACTTCATTGTATGTATAAGTGTGTTGTTTTAATGGTTTTGCATCTGCCGTCATTGGTATTCTATGAGAAGAAATCAACGGTTCCACACCCTTGAGATCCTTATAGGTCCATGCAAATACGTCTCAATATTCTTGGATCAATTGTATTAGTTCTTCTTCCTCTTCAATTGACACATCTTTACCTATGTATGTACATCTTTCTTCTCCATCTTCCACTGTTACTATGATTTTTTTTGTTTGTTCTTTGTTGTCGTATGCTTCTCCTTCTCGAGCTTCTCTCTTAGACATTTGGATGGTTATTTTTCCCTCTTCTACTTCGTACTTTTAAAATGCTCCGGAACCTCAAATAGGTCCGAACTTGGTCCAATTTTACTCATTCTTTCCTCTTGCTCTTGTACTATGGGAGCAGCTTCTATTGCCAGGATCTTGGTCGGTTTCTGCTTCTCTTTGGTTCAAATTGTGTCTAGATAGCTCTCTTCTGAATCAAATGCAGGTTCCATTTCTATACTCTCATATTCCTCCTTCCAATCTTTTTCCAAGATTTCCCCTGCTTCTACTTCTTGAAGGACAACCATATACAAATTTACATCATAGCCTTCTTCATCTATGCACTCGTTTATAGTTAGAACTTCCTCATTCACACATACGTCTAAGGTTGCTAAGGTTTCCATCCATCCGTGTGGTTCAAAGGTTTTATCAGGAAAGATTTGAGGCATGTACCTTGGATCCTCTATCGGTCGGTAGTTAGGATGTCCTATTGGCCACAGCTGTCTTTTATTATCCTCTTTCTTGACTTCTTTACACATCCATAACTGAGCATCCTCATGCATCCATGATTGATCGCTTGATCCAGGGCTATGAATAGATAAGTCATCTTCCTCCTTGTGTATAGGACTCCATTGTAGTGGGGGGACATCTCGATATGCAAATGTATGCAAGTTTATCTTGGTGGTATTTCCTTGATGTTGCAGGTATAATGAATCTCGTCCCCAATCATACCGGCATTTGTCTCATGAAAGGTCGCCCTAATATCATTTCGTAATTGTTAGCCTTTTCGAACTTACAGATGGATAATATGTGTTCAAATTCAACCCCACAGGTGGTTAATTTGATTCGTTCCAATATTCCTAAGGGTTTCTCCACATGACCGTCTGCTAATTGGATCTTCATGCGTGTGGGTCATAAAGTAGGCTTTCCCCATTTCTCCCAAATTTCCTCGGTGGCAATTCCTACTCCTGCTCCAGTGTCTAGTATGGCCTTGGTCATGTACCCATTGTAAGTGATAGGTAGACACGTATTACCTTCATCTCCTTCACTAAATTCTCCAACTTTAAGTTAATGCATACATGTAACTTTTTGTTTTTCTTAGGGACTACTACAATGGGGGATACCCATTGTGTATGCTATATTTCATATATGAATCATGCTTCAATCCATTAGTCCATTTCTTCTTTTATCTTAGCATCATTGTATGTGTAAGGCTTTTGTTTAGTGGGCTTGGCATCTAGATTCATTCGAATCCTATGAGAACAAATCTTCAGATCCACTACCTTCAAATCTTTGTAGCTCCATGAAAATATGTCTTTGTACTCCTTTTGTAGTGCAATAAATTCTTGCTCATCCTCTTGAGTTAGGTCATGTCCAATCTACATACATTTCTTTTCTCTTTCCTCATCTAGTGGGGAACGTTTCCTTGGTCCCTTTTTCTTCTTCTTCTCTTGCTTGGGATCTAGTTGAGGTATCATCTCTTCTTGTTTATGCTCAACGTCATCAATGGTTTTGGCATTTACCAAGTATAGATGTTCCTCCTCCGAAGAGGAAAATGGCTCCATGATAATGGACTCGAGGCATTGTCACTTACTCTTGTTGGCTCTATAGTTAGGTCATTGCATTGCTCTAAGATGGGGTTCAAAATTTAAAGGTTCAACCATGAAGATTGAGATATCAAAACCATCCTGGCCACAATGGGGATTCCATTGTTCCTCGTTCACTACTATATCCATGGTGGCAAGTATCTCTACCCAACCATGAGGCTCAAATTCTCCATCAAGAAACACTATAGGCACATAGGCTGGATCTTGGATGGTTTGTGGGTGTTGTTTCATACCTAGCTTTTTGGCTTCTAATCTCTTTTCCTCTTTTTTTGCTACTTTACATACCCATAAGTGTGTGTCATCATCCAAGCATGAAGGGTCTGGTACTATGGATTGCATTGACTCTTTTTCCTTGTGCATCTTATGAATGATATTCCATTCTAGCGAGGTTACATCTTGATTGGATCGTCCTTGAGATTGACTTTGGCGGACACTCCTAAGTGCTTCAGGTACAAGGAATAGGTTTCCCAATCCTGCACTATTTATAACTATCTCATGAACAGTCGTCCCAAAATCATCTCATAGGCATGTTCTTTCCAAAATCACAGATGGAAAGTATTCTCAAACTCTACACCACAGATGGTGAGAGTGATTCCTTCTAGTAAACCCAAAGATTACTCAAAATATCCATCAATCATTTGCAACTTCATTCTTGTGGGTCTTAAAGCTGGCTTACGTCATCTCTTGTAGAGGGAACTAGTGGCAATAGCAACTCTTGCACCTAAATCTAAAATTGCCTTTGTGGTGTAGCCTTGATAATCAATAAAGAAATAGGTATTCCCATCTTCTCCTTCGCTCACATCTCCAATCCTATCAATGGGTATCTTAGGCAACTTTCGTGGCAATCTTTTCTGAGAGTGGGCCTTAGCAATTTCTGGCAATTGATTTGCTACATGGTTCCACAACTCAGATCTGACTTTCAACAATTCCTCTAAATTGAGATGGCACTGCATCTTAGTGTTCTTGATTACATTCATGTTCCTAGGGAGAGCTGAATTATCATTTCTTACTAGTATGCTAGGAGCTCTTATTTGAATGGACTTTAATTCCCATGGGCTAGTGAAGTGAGGTAATTCTTGGAGGAAATCAAATTCAAAATCAATTCACTAACTTGACTACACCTCATATTGCTCTCTGTATATGGATGGCATATCTTGAGGAAACTAATTATGAAGATCATCTATCTCTTGGATTGGTGGGTTGAGCTTCTTTTTTTAAATATAAAGGAGGTTCGGCATTAGCCTACTCTCCCGGAATTGAATTAAATAAAGAAAAGTACAAGAGAAGGGGACTAGTGCCCATGGGACCCCCCAAATCCCACAAAGCACGGGAAGCTTTTACAGAGCTTAGATGGCATTACAAAGAAGGTTAATCACCCTCTCATCACCCTCATGTGGGGCCCACTTGGGTTTAAGCTTGTTATTGATCAAAAGGAGTACTTGATGATGCCTGAAGGGGGGGGGGATTTCTTACAGTTAACAATCCTTTTGCCAAGGAGGAACAATGATTTCTCAATTGACCACTCTTTGGGTGAGTAACCGAAGTTGATAGCACATCTTTCTCGCCATATTTTCCATAGGACTTCCCCTCTGATGGCGTTCTAGAGAGTCGTGGAGTAGCCGATCGCTTCTCCCAGCAGGGCTTGCTGCCAACTGAGATGTTTCTGAAGTCTAATTTTCTTTCCAACCATCTACCAGAGTCTGTTGGAGTTGGGGCAGGTAAAGAAGATGTGTGAAAGATCTTCGATAGACCGATGGCAACGTTTGCACGAGGGAGGAATCCCACAAAATTTGCTAGCCTTAAGGTTGGTCCAAATTCCATGATGAAGAATTTGCCATAAGAGGATAGACTTTTTGATTTCTATGAGGGGGTGCCAGATAGCCATGAACTTCATGTCCCACCGAAGCCACGTCCATGACAGGCACCACTTCTTGTTGAGGTTAACCTGATAGTCAATCGTTTCTTTGATGTTCGGGATTTTTGATAGGCTATTCCCATTGTGCCATTTGAGACCTAGCGAGCTCGACATGTCATTTCCCATGAGAAGGCAAACTTTGTGTCGGTCCAAGGCGAGACATCTGCTTTGCAAAGTGTTCCATTCTTCGTACGAAATGTTGACGCAAGGGTCAATATCCTCGAAGTTGATCCAGTGGTTGGTGTCTTGTTTTCAGATATGTTTCCATTTTTTGAAGCCTTTGTTCCATAACTTCTTGGCATTTTGAATGTTCCAAAATTCCACACTCCGGATGCCATGGATCAGAAAATAGAGTCATTTTGTCTGATACCGGCTGCCCACTTCCATTCTTCACTTATTCTTGTGTAGCTTTTGACTTTATTCCAACTCTTCCATAGGGAGCACACGAGATTTGAGCCTTTCAGGAAGACGGGGATCGGGGAAAACAGCAAGGTCAAGATGTCAAGATTCTTCCAATTTGGGAAACCCATGAGAGCCAACTCATTCTTGTTTCTGAAGATCAACTTGGCCCACGAGGCCTCCCCATTGCACCAAGCCTTAATCATCCATTTGGTTGCCAATTTGGTAGCCATGCACCCAATGTCCAGGATACCAAGTCCCCCACTATCTCTATGGCTGGTGCAGATGCACCATTTGATTTTAGGCACCCCCTCCTATTGTGGTCACCCGTCCAAAGGAAGTTTCTACAAATACTATCTATTTTGGATAGATCTTGCTCATTCGGTCTCCAACAAGAAAGGAAATAAATGGTAGATGATAAGATGAACGTGTTAATAACCATACCACGACCAGCAAGATTGATTTGCATACCTCTCCAATAGTTAAGCTTGTTTTAAAGTTTGGCCAGCACCCAGTTCCACCGCTGTTCCAAAGAGACACCCAACCCCAAGGGAATCCCAAGAAGCCAAAAAATTTGGCCTTGCGGAATGATTTGACAGCCATGATCAATGAGAAGGTCGGGTTGTGACCCAACAAGCTCTAAAGGCGGTCTTAGAGTGGTTGATTGTGGATCGAAAGCCTTCACAAAAAGTAGCGAGACACCTTGAGAACGTCTCCAGGCTGGTACTATCATTGTGAACAAACGCGTTCATATCATCGGCAAAAAGTCTCACGGTGATCTAACTGTGGTCATGAGGCAAACAGAGGCCTTTGATATTACCAACTTCCACCTGATGCTCCACCAGCCTACTAAGCCCTTCAGTGGCAATGGCAAAGAGAAGGGGAGCCAATGGGCACCCTTGTCTGATCGATCTTCTAAGTTGGATCACCTTCGAAAGTCTGCAATTAATGTTAATTTGGGTCGATGCATTTCCAAGAAGGGTCGTGATCATCTTGGTGAATTTATGACTACATCCAAGATCCTAGAGCGATTGCAGAATATAGTCCCATTTGAGCCTATCGTAGGCTTTATCAAAGTCGATCTTGAGGAAGATCACATCTTGTTTAGACTCATTTGCAAATTCAAGACCTTCCCAAAGATCTATAATGGTTTGCAAAATTGACGTGCCTTTTATGAAACCTCAAGTGGCAAGAGATTCTGTTGGCAATGACTTTGGCAATGATCTTGTATCCTGTTTGGAGCATCGTAATAGGACGCTAGTTCTCTATTCTGTTCTTTTCCCCTTTTTTGTGTATTGACTTGATAATGCCATTGTTGAGACAAGATGGAAGCGCGCCAAACTTGATCACCTCTTGCCAAACCAGATGAAGAGGGGTGGCAACCACCAACTTGAAGGATTTAAAGAACTCATTAGTGAGCCCATCGGGTCCCGGGCTTTTACCAGAAGGGAGGGCATCAATGACCTCAATGATTTCTACTTCATAGATAGGGGCATGTAGCTGGGAGCGAAGGTTGAGTGGTATCATGTGGGGGGAAACCCTAGATATGGCTACCATACAATCCCTTCTATGGTGGGAGAGGGGGTTCGAGGTCCCTTGGAGTCTCGTGAAGTGCCCTTCAATGATCCCAAAATTATCTTCTTCCGTATTGCATACATTGCCATTTAAGTCTAGCAATAAGGGGATCGATTCTCTGCTATGTTTCCTTTTAAGGATACGCCACATCTCTTTGGTGGGTTTGTCAGCCTTGCCAGCCCACCACTTCTTGAAGAAAATCTGCAAATTTTTCCTTTGTATTTCTTACTCGTATCTCATCAGCGCTCTGATTTTTCGAAGACCTTTTTGGGCTTGAGATTTTCCTTTGTTCACTTCCTCCTCGAGCCTCTAGAGTCTATGATAAAGAGCTTCTCTACGAGCCCGCCGCACAGTCTCGAGCATCTTCTTGGATCGAATCATGATCTGTCGTGACTTATCGATCGCACTTCTCCAGCACTTGGCTAGGGACAAGCCGGAGGCGAACGCCTCCTTCCACACATCAGCAATTTCTTGATGGACGGAGGGGAGAGAGAAGGAGGGCGCACTGTCGTGGAACCAAGGAGCCTTATGAATCTTGGTGGAAGGTTGGAAAGTGATAAAGATCGGGTAGTGATCAGAGATGGTGAGGTCGGTGCATTGCGAGAGGGAAGGGTGGCCCCATTGATGAGTAAAGCTCTGAGAAATGTAGCATCTATCAAGTCTAGCTTTCTTCAGGTCCTCGCCCGCTTGGAGATTTGACCAAGAAATGCCATTCGAATCTTTGAATTCGACCAAATCCAAGTGCAGTTTGGTTTTGTCCCACGTTTCTTTCTCTCGACTATCGATGACCCTACCCTTGCCCATCCATCTGTCCATAGGGTCCTCCACCATGTTGAAGTCACCACAAATAAGCACGTTGTGGGGGAGCGAGTCCAAGGAGGCCCAAGTATTCAGTCTCTCTAACTCCCCATTAGGGGCATACAAAGAAGCTAAAGTAAAACAAAAGGAAGCACCAAAAGAAACAGTAGTCCATCGATGGCATTCATCTTCAATGGAGTTCTGAAGCTTTTCAAACCAGAATTTATTAATACCAATTAGCGTTCCACCAAACCCCCGCTGGTGTGCTGTTGAAATCCAAACATGGGTCGAGGAGACATGTCTAAGCCATTTTTGGAGGTCTTCTCCGTCAATTTTAATCTCTTGAATACATATAAATTCTGGGTTTAGGCTAATGTCACGAAGCCATTGACCAATGATGGTCACTCTTGAGGGGTGGGTTAGCCCTCTAGCATTTAACGAGATGATGATCATTGTCGTAGTGAGCCCTCTTTGTGGGAGGGAGATTTGTCCTTTCTTTTCTTAGATTCATCTTTCTTTTTCGCTGGGATCGGATCCCGAATTAGCAATAGGTTCTTGTGGGGGCTTTTTGAGGGTAGCTCCATAGGTTGTTTTCCTTTGTGGGATGCCTCTTGCTGGGAAGAACTAGGCACCGTTTTTGACACCATTTCCGGAATAGTCGATCCGATGATGGAACTTTCACTATCCATGTTATCTTCGTTACTAGTAGTAAAGCCGTCTTCTCTACTTGTAGTGTAACCCTCTTGGGAGGTTTCTTTATTGTCAGGGATCTCTAGGGCTTTGTCATTGTTGTCCACCTCAAGTTGGTTTCCACCTGGGTAGTCAAACTTATTGATCTCCTTTTCTAGATTGCAATACAAGTTGTTGGAGGGGGTAACTTACATGTTGTTTCGCTCAGAAGTCGCCCTAGGGCTTCTTTTCCTTCTTGTTCTCACTTCGATGAACCCGTCTACATCAGCTTCTAGATTAAGGGGGCCCTTTAATTCCTCTTCCTTCCTCGAGTGAGTCAATGCCCCTTTGTTGTCTTTAGCGTTTCTGGGGGCTTCTTGATTTCGCTTGCTTTTTTGTCTTAGAGGGCAATCTTTAATCCTGTGACCTTGTTGGCCACAACGAAAGCATGCGTTGGGAAGGTTTTTGTAATTGATGTCTTGCTCTCATAATCAATGAGTATGTTGGTATTAATGCCCTATTGCGATTATCCTCACCAAAAGCATATTTCATTGAAATTACATTAGCAGGGGGTGATGATTGCTGCCCTAGCACTCGTAAGGGTCTAGGTTGGGTCTCATAGGGTGGCTGATAGTTATGAGGTCCTATGATAGGGTTATGGATTGCATTGGCCTTGATATCTTAGTGACTGCTGATAAGGTTGTGGATAGTTTTGCATAATGGCCAGCTTGTGATATGGACAATCTTGAGTTGTGTGGTTCGTGTATTTTCTCTCAATTGAGCAATAATGGGCGGTTAAGTTTCCTAGGTTAGGAACCATCAACGGACACACATTGGCCATGTGGTCCCCTCCACAAGTATAGGAACATTTAGGCGAGACCATCCTAGGGGTGAGCTTACTTAGCACTCCTAACTTTTGAGCCACTTGTTCTGCCAAATCGTATATGGATGTAGAGGGTTTAGATGAGAGATTGGTTGAGCAAGAAAAATCTTTATAGCCTTTAGAAAGGTCCAACTCATCTCCTAAATTATACTCAATATCTTTGCCAATTCCTACACGTTGTTCTTCCTTAAGTTAAACATATGATTGTAGCTTTGAACTCAGCAAGCCACCTAAAAACAGGGATACTTGTTTGGCTTGGGTAGGCAATTTTGCTATTGGGTATCTCTCTTTATATATTTTCTAAACCTATGTGTTGCTAGCCTGATAGTCTCTTACAAAGTTTTCTTGAAACAATGGATCAATGATGAGGTATTATACCTGATCCAACTCTTACAAAACTCGGTGATGAGGTTTCTAATTGATGATGGATGTACCTATATTATCTTTGTTGTAGAGGTTGGAATCAAGTAAGAGTAGTGTTCTTCAAAGTTAGCCCAAATGCGCGTTATATTGATTGAACATGTGATCCCACTTGTTCTACCCTCAATACTTCTTTAAACTTTGCAACATGGTAATGGGCCACTAGTTCCATTAAAGTAATTTTTCATTGATTTTACTAGTTGATTAGGTCTTAGAATCATTAGGTGTTCTCTAGGTATAGGCAGGGGAAAGTCATCCCTATCCCTTTGGGGCCTATGCTCTCTAGTTCTTCCTCATTCCATCCTATCCATGTCCACTCCTTTTCTATCCCTTCCTATGGTGTGTGTGAAACTCACCTTTCGTTGTTCTTTGGCTTTCTCCTTCAAGGTTCCTAATATGTTCATAGATCCTGCTCCCCTTAGGTTATGAGAGTTAGTTGGCTTATGGGAAGGTAAGATAGGTTTGCCTTTCGATGTGTAGGCATGTCTGTTGTGTTTAGTAACTACAAACAAAATTTTCTAAAGTGTCAACAAGGTAGATAATCTTCCTTGGGATTTTTGGATCCTTGAAATCATAGATAATGATTCTACGAATATCACTTGGTTTATTCGGTCTAAACCTCTAGAAGGCTTCGTTAGTGTCTCTACTTAAAAAGAGCTCTATACTCAATTTGTCCTAGGGTATCTAATCAACTGTGATTATCCATGATAACACCTATTTGCCTTGAGGCATCCTAGGTTCTTGTTCCTTGAGCTCTTGATCTACGTCTCTAGTGTCTATCTCAAACACAATGGATCCAAATTCATCCGTTCTTTGAGGCAGGCTGGTCACTACGTACATGGTTCCCTCTTTATTTATGTATGAGCCCGCTTCAAATTTAACCACTCGCATTCATGTTTGATAGGTTGATCTAGATTTTGAAGTTGGATCACCAACCTCGGTTGGTTTGTATATACTCTAGTTGAGTCATATAGGGACCTTCAAGTGTTTTTGAATAGACTACACCTCAAATACCCACCAGCCTCTCCATGTTATATGACATATCCAAATCACTTATCTCTGAGCTCACTATGTAGGGGTGATCGCTCAAATTTTAGGCACAAGACCTTGTAGTGAGATTAACACTGGCTTCTAATGAGCTAACGCTCTATCACACAACTTTGCCTATATTCTTTCTTGCCTAAGGTTCATGAATTCACCTACCCATGTTACCCAACGTACACACATGTATCAATGGTTTTTTAATGTACCAATTACTTGTTACTTTCTAATTCTTTTTATTTTTTGTCTTGTCCAAATGAGGTTCCTCATGTATAGAATTTTGTTGCTTTGATAAGGTTAATCTTGGAATTGAGTGCCTTAGAGTTTCTTTGACTTAAGTTCCTATAATCACCTAGATCCACATTCTATGGCTATGCCTTACCAAACAATGGAATTAACAATAGAGAAGATGGTAACTTACTACCTTAGGTTCCACTCTGGTTACATCCCTAAGTGTGTTCTCAATCCAGTAGCACGCCTGCTCAGCACCACTTTCACTTGTATCTTGGTAGTTCAAGAAACTGTTGGCCCCAAAGGCCCAGCAAACAAATGGATAATTTGAAAAAATAGAGAAAATTTAACCAAAATCACAAAACCCTAGTATTTTTTATTCAAGTGGACTATCGCGATGATCTCAACCAATCATGATGGTCTGAGACTATCCTGATGATGCACCAAATACGATGGTGGGGATCTATCATGATGGTCTGAAAGAGTCAGGTGGGGTGATACCATTGCAATGGCATGAGCCAATCATGATGGCATCAAGGGATCACGATGGCATGGTACGATCAAGATGGTGTCAGGGGGTTGTGATGGGGTGTTGAGTTGCAATTGCCTAAGCCTATCACAATGGCCTACATTTTCATGATGTTCGTTCTTATGAGGATGGCATGAGCCTATCACAATGATGCAGTATGATCACGATGGCATGCACCCGTCATGATGATTCACACAGTCATGACGGCATGAGCCAATGGAAATGGTGATGTGATGTCATGATGGTAGGAACCAAACATTATGTCACAACCTATAGTGATGGCATGAGCGAGTCGCGATGGTGATGCACTATCACAATGGCATGAGCCAATCACAATGATCACAGTCTATCATGATGGTATGAGCCAATCGTGATGGTTTGAAGCCTATCACAGTGGTGTGCCAAATATTGAATTTTGTAAATCAATCTATGGTTTCAAGGATGCACAAGAGGATTGTACAAACTACTAGAGATGCATTGTGAAAATTCAAGGGAAGGTAGCCTATTGTGATGGTCTGCACATAGGTTAGGATGATGATGATGAAATAGAAAATAAAACTCAGGTACTCACCAATGATAGCCCCCTGTGCACAATACTGATAGCAAACTCTATAGCAAATCTCTCAAGCTTGCAAAATCACACTCACTCCCACTCTCTCTCTCTCTCTCTCTCTTGCAAATGAGGGAAATGAGGAATGGTGGGTGGATATGGTGAAAAAGTGAAAATTTTGGGAATTGATGGGGAAGTGAGGATATGGATGGTCGATGTAGGAGAGGTGAAATGTATATATGAACAACCAAGTGCAATGAGTGGAGAAAGAGATGGAGAAAGATGAAACAATACATAAGGAATATCGGATTTCATCATGTGCAGGAGATGGAGGTTGGCTCTTCACAAGGATCAAAGGAAGATCATGACTTGTGATGAAGCTAAGTGATTTTTCAATGGTGTTTGATTTCAACACTTGCTTGCAATAGCTTTCATTATCTTTTCATAGACGAATAATTGAAGCATAGGACAAGAATTCAATTTTGATTTTTTTCTAGGAGGACGTACGGAAGATAATGAAAGTTCGTAGTCAATGTTTAAATAGGAAGACTCCATTGACAAAAAATCAAGCATCAAAAGCACTTTCTATGCATCCATGTATTGAGAAAAATGAATACAGTTGCATATACCTTTCCATAAGAATGGTTCTCATGCAAAAATTTAGGTATAAATATTTATTTTATGCGCATATCAAGAGTGGCTTCCTTTAGCAAAGTTTTAGATGCACAAAACCATGTGCTTTAACATGATGATGCCTAACGGGAAGCATTTCTATCATGTTTGTACATAAAAGGGAAATAAGTGCATGAGCGCTTGGAATTGCTCTAATCAGTCATGGCATGCAAGAACATAAATTTGCATGTATGAAAGTCCATGCATATATATGTATAGAATTCAGCTTTATCTTCTCACCTAGTGAAAATAATAGAGCTTTTTGGTAGCTAAGCTTACCTTTGAGTTGAAGCAAGGCAATAACGAAGAAACGAAGCTAGATATTTGCAAAATCATGCTAGCTAGATTTTGCAATCCATGTATCTAGCCATTCCTTGCCACTCTGATACTTAAGTATTGTATACTTAATTAAAAGTTCACATTAAGCAATGAAGTATGCATTGCTAGTATAAAGTAAGAATAAGAGGGGAAACAAATTGGGAATTTTCATCAAAAGAGTTAGATTTTCTTGCTATATCAATGGAAGAAAAGTAAAGTACAAAGACATAGACCATACATGGATGTCTATACTCTTTGGAATGCAACCAAATATTCTAAGTAGCTTAGAAACTTCGAATATCTCTTTAAAAATATTTACAAGTTAAGCATTCTTCATAAAACATGAATTCAAGGTCATGTATACATTCATATAGAGAACCTAGAATATTCGATGCTTACTTTAAGTATAGGGATAGTTAATGAAAGTCATTTGAGAAGGTTTAGAAGAATTTTCTTTATCGAAAATGCTTTTTCGATTGCGGATTACGAGTCGACGATGCAGTGCGTCCCATAACATTTTTGGTGCATTGAGAAGAATGGCCGTAAGGAATTCGTGAGCTGTGAGAGTGATGACATGGTTCAGCAACACTCGTCCATAAAAAGCAACTAACCACACATCATTGAAGTTCTGAATTCATCACCATGACAACAGCTTCATTAGTGGCTCTTGAATTCTGCTACGACAGATGGGTGACTGATCAATGTGCATTCAGTTTATCACGGTGTCGTCAAGATTTTCTCTCCTTTCTCACTTGTGAAGGCCTACAAAAAAAATATTTGGTGAAGGTAGCCGGAATTCCCCGAGAAGTCCAGGATGCATCAAGGATGTCAAAGGAAGCTCACATACAAAGTTTCAAAGAAATCAAGAAAGTCCATGGTAGCGGTCAAAGCTGGTCAAAGTTAGGAAATTAGGGCAAAAATTTCATTGTCACCAAATTAGATGAAAATTCATATACTTGTAAAGATTGTCAAAGGCAGTCTATAGCCCAAAGTTCAACAGAAAATGGATTTTGTAGCACATTGATATGCTATGTTCATTTTATAAAAATGTAATTTTTCTAGTTTGACCCTACAAATTCTTGTATAGAAATTTATGTTAGCCATATGGTTTGGCATGTATAAAGACCATATGTGGCTACATATTTGTACAAAGTTTCAAGGCTATCCGAGCTTCCTAGAGACCTTAATGCCACCTTGCAAGCTTCCAAATGTAGACAAACTTGTACAAGGAAGATTCACATGGATGTTTTTTTTGCATATTCCTGAAGAAGTTCTTTGGAAACATAGTCCTACAAAGTTTCATTTTCATCAAAGCCTATTTGGAGGGTCAAAGAGCACAAAGTCCAGTTTTCAGGATCACCACAGTTTTCTAGTTTAAGCAAATTGAAGGGTTGAAGGGCCACCACATGGCGAAAGCTGATTGAGCCATGTTGTACGATCAAGATGAGCTCATATTCAAGGGTGGAGATGCACTTATGCTTAAAGAAAAGGAGGATCCACGAGTTTTTCCATAAAAGAAGACAATTTTTGACAATCAAAGATCAATAATGCAGCTTTTCTCCAAAAATAGTGGCTTATCTTATCCAAACTGATGTCAACACTGATCCGACGGTCCAGATCATCCCCAGATCCAATGGTGGAGAATGAAGGCGCCTAAATTTCACTCCTTTACACTAGATTTGATAGAAAGAACAATTCCAAGCCATTGATTTGATTAATCAAGTGGTTGTAATCGAAAGTAGTGATCCTAGAGTTGAGAGTTGATTTCTCTAGATCTAAGGGCCTAAATTCATTCAAAAAACTATATAAACTCCCCTCCAAACTCCTAGAGCATCATTGTTAGGCATCCATAGGGCTCTTGCTAGCTTACGGTTTCCTTGAGACGATCACCCTCGGTTGAGCAAGTGAGGATCCAAGGTGAGCTAGTATGAGTATAGTACCTAGTTTCAAATTTAAGTTAGAATTCCAATCCAGGATAGGCTCTTGAAACCTGCATCTCTATCTTGACTCACCCTCGGTGGAGCGTGTGAGTGAGTTAGAGCTGGTTTTAATGAGTCTTAGACTTCTTTAGTTAGACGTTACGAGCTCCATACATATCATCCAAAGAAGACTATACATACCCATACATATTGATTAGTTTCTGAAAGTGTATAAGAAGCTCCAATATTGGACCATTCTTCCTTTCCAAAGTGATTTATGTGTAAGGATTCCATCTATTCTTGTCATGCATACATATCATCCAAAGAAGACTATGCATATGGATTAGAATTAGGAAGTATTTAAGAAGCTCCTTCAATGGACCATTCTTCCTTCCAAATTTGATTCGTGTGTATGGTTCTCTTTCATTCTTATCAGTCATGTTCATAAATCTAACTTGCACTCCTACAATCCCATTCCCATAATCATTTCAACATCTCTCTCTTCTCTATACTCAACATTAATTTCACTTTCATGTCCTTAAACCTTCCAACATTCATTAGCTTCATACACCCTGTGTGTGCCACGACCGGACCCGATCCACCCGGATTGCGATCACCTCCACATTTGAACCCGACGTGAAACGCTTCGTGGCATTTGCTTCTGATCTTGTTGGGAGGTTGTGATCCATATCCTTTGTTTCATATTTTTCATCCTCATCATTTCATCATCATCAGTCTTGAGTGTTGCACTCGATTTCTCACAGTATTGTGCACATCTTCATCGTGAAGTAAACGCATTTGTGAGAGATCTAGAGTATCGTGCATCACTTGCTTATTCACATAAGATGGAGGAAGGATTCAAATCCCTTATTGTTGAGAAACAAGCCCAAAGAATAGTCTCTTCTATGTTGAGAGAGAAGGGAAAATTCAATGGCATCAACATCACAAGCTACTTAGATTTGTTTGAAGAGCAAGCTATGATTTTTGGTCTTCCCGAAGATCTTTTGATATCATTCTTTGAATGAATTGTTGATAGCTCTATCATAAACCGTGTCACTCAATATGATAGTCTTCATTGGAGTGATTTTAGAAAGGAGATGCTCAAAGAATTCTATCTTGAAGATTATAGCCAACATAATCGGGATGGATTCTTACGATGGGTCAATTCACCAAAACCTAGTAGCTCTATTACTCACTTACAAAATGAGTATATTAGACGCTATGAACAACTTCCTGATGAGGATAAGATAACTTTGGAACCTGATCTTATGATCAATTTTCTTAAGCTTCTTCATCCTGAAACTCGTAGGGAAGTTGAATGGCGATTAGAAGAACCAGATAAGCGTTATGGTCTTACTGACAATTGGCAAAAAGTGCGTAAAGTAGTAGAGGCTGTAGCCCATAGACATCAAAGACAATCCATGCTTTATGAGCAAACTAGTCTTCCTCAAGCTAGCCTTCCACAAACTAAGGAGCAAGTTAGAGAACAATCCCATGCTATGCTTTTTGACTCTACTCCTATTCCTCAAATGATGGAGCCTACTCAAGGTTTTAAAGTAGAGCCAAATAAAAGGGTAGTTGAACAATCTCAAGTGGAAATTCTCACTAAGCAAATGGAAAGTCTTATTGCTACACAATCCAATTTGGCCAAGACTATAGATGCTTTACAATCTAATTACACCAAAACTTTCCAAAATCAAATGAGCCCAATGTCTTTTCAAGAGCCTAATCAACATGTTATAGCTACCAATCAAAATCCACAAGTAGCTCCTACTCAAGCATATCAAGTTCCTCCAATGCATAATCCTTCAATGCAAAATCCTCATCCTTATGTGCAAAATCCTCAAACGTATCAAAACATGTATCCTCAAGCTTCACAAATAGCTTTTCAAAATCCTCAAAATCAAAATTTTCAAAATCCTCAACCGTATAATATGGAAGCTCCTCTTGCACCTCAAGTACCACATGTTGCTCCCCAAGCTCCTCAAATACATCAATTGCCTTATCAAAATCCTAATTATCCTGTTCAAGCAATACCTTATCAACAAAAACCTCAATCTCAAAATTTCCCACCACAAGTTAATCAAAATCCTCAAAATCAAAATGGTTTTGTGTGTAGCCCTCGTAGGTGTCCTTGGTGTGATTCGTTAGAGCACTTTTTGAGAGATTGTGAACTATTGAAGGCTGCTAAGGAGCAACGACTAGTCATAGACATAGACAAGAAAATCTGTGACTATCGATCTAGGCTACCTTTGCAAGGAAATTATGATAAGGGAGGAATGAAAAAACATTATGAAAATATAACCATAACGGACGTAGGAACTAGAGGAGTGAAACTAGAAGCTCTTGATGAACAACAAGTAGAATCAAGTAAACCCACAAAGGAAGGTGACTTTTCCATAGAGGCTTTAGTAAGAGCACGAGATGAGATTAGGAGAATAACGGCTTGGGAGTCACCGATAGAAGATCAATCTCTTATTTCTCACATATCCAATGTATAAGAAAAACGAAAAAGAGATGAAGCTGAGCCTAGTGAAAGAAGAGTAACACGAAAACAAACCTCAGAGGGAATAGAAAAAATCATAGAGCAGGGAGAAACATCACAATCCAAAGATAAAAAACAAGAAGCACAACCCAATGAACAAAAACAAGAGGAGAAACAAAAAGGGAAGAAAACAAAGCAAAGAAAAACAGAACCGAAGCCTTTGGATAAACAAGAACAATCAAAACAAACTGAAGACCAAACACGAGAACATGAACAAAAACAAGACCCTGAGCAAAAACAAAAGAAACCAAAGAGGAAACCTAAAGCCATCTTGATTTCAGAAATTGAGAGAAAAATACATCCTATGGAGATTTTAGATGACATTTTGCTTAAGAGTCAAGTGACTATGTCTTTAGAACAAGTTTTCTCTATTGCAAAGCCTGTTTTTAAAGATAACTTTATCGGCCTAATTAAAAGGAAGAGGTTTCCGCTTAATCTAGATACTGAGATGCAAGATTCTCTAGATCAAGATCAAGCTATGAATGAAGCCTTAAACTTTGATGAATCTGATGAAGAGGACTTTGATGATGATGAAGTAAATGTTAATAAAAATTTCTTAGGACCTATTCAACTTGACCATGAAAATCATGAAAACAATCCTGAAAGTCACTAAAAGAACATTTTGGTCTAGAGGTACATTAGAGATGCATGTTAAAATAGGAAATGATAAGAACATTATCACTGTAAATGTATTAGTAGATTTCGGCTCCCAAATCAATGTGATTTCAAGAGAAGTTTATGATAAGTTTCGATGGCCCATAGATAAAGATTGTGGATGGCGTATGAGAACTGCAGATAATGGTGTAGGTACCCTGTATGGAGCTTGTGCTAGTGTGCCCATATCCATAGGAGGAATCACAGAAGAGTTTCACTTTTTTATTCAAGATAATTGCTCCTATGAAGTTCTCTTAGGTCAACCCTTTATTTGTGAGAGTCGTATGGAAACTAAAGCCATGGATGATGGGTCTACCTATGCTAGATTTAAGTCTAAGGATGGAATGCAATCACTTCAAGTCATGACAGTAGGAGTGAATAATCCTAGGAATCGATTGTCAATTAGAAAGAAACCTATTATTACTCATGGTCATGAGCATGCTTGTAGTGATTGTGCACCTCGATTCATGTTTGGAGCTACATATGATCAAAATTTCGGATAGAATCCATTGTTGAGCGGGACAACAGTGGATATTGGTTTGACATCTCGCATCCAACCAACATGTACAATAGTTTGTCACTTTGTTTTCCACATTCTAGATTAGATTTTCTTCATAAGAGTCAATTGTCCAAGTCTTTTATCCAAAAAACCCAAAAAAATTATAAAAACAACAAAATCATGGAACATGATGAGAACATTGAGCATGTGATTGAAACATCTCATTGTTTCTCTACTCTTGAGGAGTTAGAGTTATGTCTTCAACAAAATTCTAATTCCCATATTATTCTTCTTTCTTCCCTTGATGAGTATGCTCTAATCCAAGATTATGCTCTCAATGTTGACAAGTGCTCAAAATTTAACCAAACACATGATGCCTTAGTTGAAACAAAGTACAAAACTGTAGACAAAAAAATCAAACCCATAGCTCAACCATTACCTCAAGGAAGTAATGGAAAAATTGTTGATGTGAAAAATGATCCAATTCTTCGGGATAAGAAAAACATAGGACATACATTCACGGATGAGACAATCAAACAGGTGAAAATTGGTAGAGATGATGACTTTCTTTTGCCAGCAGAGAGAGATAAATTTGAGGGAGTCATACGTAGCCATGGAAAAGCCTTTACTATGTATCCTCATGAGATTGGTTGTGTACATCCTAAGCTAGTTGCACCCATGATAATCTTTACTATTCCACATATTCCATGGAATCTTCGTCCTATACCAGTTCCAAAGGCTCACTTACATGAGCTAATGAAACTACTTAAGGAGAAGATAAACATGAGAATTTTAGAGCCATCTTTTGCACCTTACTCAAATAGATGGTTCACTGTGTCTAAAAAGAATGGGAAACTACGTTTTATTCAAGATCTCCAACTTGTCAATAAAGTCACCATAAGGAATGTAGGAACAGGACCCATTGTAGATGAGTTTGCTGAATCATTTTTAGGACATTCTATCTATTCAATGGGTGATTTATATTCTGGATATGACCGATTCCAATTAGCAATTGATAGTCGTGATATTACCACAATGAAAACTCCTTTAGGCTTAGTGCGAGTGTGTACTTTACCTCAAGGAGCGACTAATTCTGTGGCTCATATGATGAGTGCTATGAATATGGTCTTCCATGATTTTATCCCTCATATAACTATGCCATTCATTGATGATATTCCAATTAAAGGGAGTGAGAAACGTGTAAAGGACATTACTTTAGATTCATCTGGATGTCGTAAATTTGTTCTTGGCCATATCTCTGATTGTGAAAGAATATTTCAACGATTTAAAGAGGTTGGTCTCACATTTTCCATAGAAAAATCTATTTTTGGTGTTAACAAGGTTCTTATTGTTGGACATTTATGTGGCCATTATGATCGAAAGCCATACCCACAAAAATTTGATGCCATTAGCAAGATTTCTGAAACATGTAACAACGTGAGTGAGGTACGTAGATTTCTTGGTGCTTGCATCTTTTATGTTATTTGGATCCCACACTTTGCTCATATTGTTGATTGTCTCTATGACTTGTTGAGGAAGAAACGAAAATTTATTTGGACTGACAAGCACACTCAAGCTATGCGTAAATTGAAGAAATTATTGCTTGAAGCTCCTATCCTTAAGCATGTAGACTATTCTGCTAACAAAACTATTATATTGATTGTTGATACTAGTCCTATTGGTATAGGTTGGGTCATAAGTCAAGATGATAGTGAAGGGAATAGATATGCAATTAGGTCTGGTGCCAAAATTCTACATGAAACACAACGAAAACATCCACAGATCAAACGAGAACTATGGGGTATGGTAACAACTTTGAAAACAGACAAAGAATATTTCATTGGTGCAAATGTCAAAGTTGAGACTGATTGTTTGCCTCTCATTGGAATGATAGCCAATTGTTCATCTCTTGATATAGCCATGCTTAGATGGATCTCACATATTAAGTTCATAAATCCTGAGTTAGTTCATATTTCAGGTAAGTCAAACTCAGTTGTTGATATGTTATCGAGAGCTAGATTTGATGATGATCTTGAAAGTGATCTAATAAAGAATGTGAATTTAGTTGACTATGTTCCACATATATACGAGTATGAGCAATTTCATGAGTCTGAGTATGAAAATGAATGGAGAGACATAGGAAAGTATCTGAGTACACTACAACCATTACCTAATTGGACTACGAATAGATTCCGTAACATTAGGAAACGAGCTTATAATTTTTCCCTACGTAACAGTTATCTTTGGAGACATGCTAAGGGTAAGGTTAAGAATCCACAACGAGTCCTAGGAAAGAGAGGTCTTCAATTGCAAGTAATGAAGGAGATGCATGAGACGTTATGGGCAGGTCATAAAGAATTTTTTGGAACATATGAAAAAACTAGAAGTACCTATTATTGGCCTAGGATGTATGTTGACATTAGTAGCTATGTTTCTACATGTTCTACTTGTCAACTACATTCATCAGTCAAACATAGAGATCCGTTGCATCCTACTTATCCACCTTGTATTCACTACAAGTGGGTAGTAGATCTTGTAACTATGCCTAAAGGTATTGACAAAATGCGTTACATTGTACTTGCAAGACAAGACTTAACTAATCATGTAGAGGGACGTGCACTACGATCTAAGACCACTTACAATGTTTGCAAATTCTTGCTTGAAGATGTCATAAGTCGCTTTGGGTACATAGAGAAAGTAGTTGCCGATCGTGGAGAGTTAAATGCGAGAGAAGATAAAGAGTTTTTTGAGCGTCATGGTATTCGTTTGTCTCTCACTACTGCATATAATCCAGAGGCCAATGGTAAAATAGAGAGAGGGCATCCACCTATTGTGAAAGCCATATCTAAAGCATGTAATGGTGACATCAAACAATGGCCTAGATTCTTACCTTTTGCACCTTGGGCAGATAGAATGACATGCACACGTACTACTGGATATATGCCTGCTGAACTCATGTACTGTCATAAACCATTGTTTCCAATTCAGTCTCATATTTCTGCATGGTCAAATTCGCCTTGGTCTGAAAACATGTCTACTGATGATTTTTTGAGTTTGCACATTAAACAGTTAGACCAAGGTAAATTAAGACTTGATGATGCCGTTGAAAAATTAAGAGAATCTATAATGAAGAACAAGCATTATTTTGATAAAACTCATCGATTGCATCATAAGCCAATTGAAGTAGGAGATTGAGTGCTCATTTATGATAGTACATTTGAATCTCAATATGATGCATGCAAAAAGCTCACTCAATGGTGGTTTGGGCCATACATTGTATCAAAAGTCAACAACAATGGTACATATGCTCTTTGTGAATTAAATGGTGTTGCACTAAAAACTTTGATTGCAGGTAAAAGGATAAAGTTATTTAAGAAGCGTGATAATGACGAGTACATTTTGGATGAGGACATTGAAGAAGATGACAACAATGAGGCCGATTCATAAACAGGAGTATCCATGTTATAAAAAATAAAAATAAAAATAAAAAAAGAAAAAAAAACTTATAAAAATATCATTAATTTTTCAGGTTCATGTTGCTTTGTTTTTTTTCAAGTTCATTCTATTTTTTTTTCCATGCTTGTTTCATGCATGTTTGTTTTCAGTCTTTGCATTGCATTGCATATCCACATTACTTGAGTCAAAAAAAAAAGGCAAATGATGATTTCTCTACTTGTGTAAAATTGTATCTTAAGTAGTAACTTATCTACTAAGAAATTGATTATAATCTAGGATTGTGGAAAGATAGGGCATGTAGATTTGGAGGTTTATTTTGGTGACATGACTTTCATATATAAACATGCATATGTATCCTGTATCGAAAGCATAATTGTTGAAATCCTAGCTCCTGCTATTGCATGTTTCTACATCCTTCATCCATCTCACAACACTTGTATCGGAGTTTAAACGACTGTTCTCCGTCATCAAAAATGGTTGTACCTTGTATCGGGGTTTAATTTTTCCCCGTCATCAAAAAAAAAAAAGAAAAGTTGCTACATATTACTAGGAAGTTTACACTTTCTTCCACCCCAAAAAAGTGATCGTAACCATAAAGTTACCGAATCATCATCATCAAAAAAAGAAAGCAAGCCAAAGGAGGATAAAGAGGCATAGTAGAATAAATCACCGGCTATATAGGTAGATGTATGCATTAGTGGAGTTTAGTTAGATTTCCTTGCATGTTATTAGAGAAAGAGCATATTCATATTTATGTAGGAAAGGGGTTGATCTAAAATAAGCTAAAGATGAAAGATGTCTCTTGAAAATCTTAAATCTTTGTTTATAATCGTATTTAAGGTAGATTGGTTTATGAAAAAGATACAAATTTTTCTTCAAGTTGAGAGGAATCGATGCTTAAAACGACTCAATACATCCACTTCCACATCATATTGATGCTTGTTTGTTTTCTTTCTTGTTGTCAATGTTGCTTGTTCATTTGCATATATGTTGCCTATTTGTTCACGCATATTCATGTTGCGTGTTTCAATTCTTTCTTTCATGCAAATTTTGCTTCATGTCACGTTGCCTACTCATTCATAACAATGTTGCATGTTCATTTATAGAAATGTTACCTATTTATTTATGCATATTCATGTTGCCTGTTTTAATTTTTTCTTTCATACATATGTTGCTTGATATCATGTTGCCTTCTCATTCATGCATATCATCAATCTCTCCTTCCTGTTGCCTATTTTCCTTTAAAAGAATATGATGCTTGAAACTTATGTTTTTTAGGAACTTATGTTTCAAGCATCATATTCTTTGAAAGGAAAATAGGCAACAGGAAGGAGAGATTGATGATATGCATGAATGAGAAGGCAACATGATATCAAGCAACATATGTATGAAAGAAAAAATTAAAATAGGCAACATGAATATGCATAAATAAATAGGTAACATTTCTATAAATGAACATGCACCATTGTTATGAATGAGTAGGCAACGTGACATGAAGCAAAATTTGCATGAAAGAAAGAATTGAAACACGCAACATGAATATGCATGAACAAATAGGCAACATATATGCAAATGAACAAGCAACATTGACAACAAGAAAGAAAACAAACAAACATCAATATGAAGTGGAAGTGGATGTATTGAGTCGTTTTAAGCATCAGTTCCTCTCATCTTGAAGAAAAATTTGTATCTTTTTCATAAACCAATCTACCTTAAATACGATTATAAACAAAGATTTAAGATTTTCAAGAGACATCTTTCATCTTTAGCTTATTTTAGATCAACTCCTTTCCTACATAAATATGAATATGCTCTTTCTCTAATAACATGCAAGGAAATCTAACTAAACTCCACTAATGCATAAATCTACCTATATAGCTAGTGATTTATTCTACTATGCCTCTTTATCCTCCTTTGGCTTGCTTTTTTTTTTTTGATGATGATGATTCGGTAACTTTATGGTTACGATCACTTTTTTGGGGGTGGAAGAAAGTGTAAACTTCCTGGTAATATGTAGCAGCTCCTCTTTTTTTTTTTGATGACGGGGAAAAGTTAAACCCGGATACAAGGTACAACCATTTTTTATGACGGAGAACAGTCGTTTAAACTCCGATACAAGTGTTGTGAGATGGACTAAGGATGTAGAAACATGCAATAGCAGAAGCTAGGATTTCAACAATTATGCTTTCGATACAGGATACATATGCATGTTTATATATGAAAGTCATGTCACCAAAATAAACCTACAAATCTACATGCCCTATCTTTCCACAATCCTAGATTATAATCAATTTCTTAGTAGATAAGTTACTACTTAAGATACAATTTTACAAAAGTAGAGAAATCATCATTTGCCTTTTTTTTTTTTGACTCAAGTAATGTGGATATGCAATGCAATGCAAAGACTAAAAACAAACATGCATGAAACAAGCATGGAAAAAAAATAGAATGAACTTGAAAAAAAACAAAGCAACATGAACCTGAAAAATTAATGATATTTTTATAAGTTTTTTTTTCTTTTTTTATTTTTATTTTTATTTTTTATAACATGGATACTCCTGTTTATGAATCGGCCTCATTGTTGTCATCTTCTTCAATGTCCTCATCCAAAAAGTATTCGTCATTATCACGCTTCTTGAATAACTTTATCCTTTTACCTGCAATCAAAGTTTTTAGTGCAACACCATTTAATTCACAAAGAGCATACGTACCATTGTTGTTGACTTTTGATACAATGTATGGCCCAAACCACCGTTGAGTGAGCTTTTTGCGTGCATCATATTGAGAGTCAAATGTACTATCATAAATGAGCACCCAATCTCCTACTTCAATTGGCTTAGGACGCAATCGATGAGTTTTATCAAAATAATGCTTGTTCTTCATTCTAGATTCTCTTAATTTTTCAACGGCATCATTAAGTCTTAATTTACCTTGTTCTAACTGTTTAATGCGCAAACTCAAAAAATCATCAGTAGACATGATTTCAGACCAAGGCAAATTTGACCATGCAGAAATATGAGACTGAATTGGAAACAATGGTTTTTGACAGTACATGAGTTCAGCAGGCATATATCTAGTAGTACGTGTGCATGTCATTCTATCTGCCCAAAGTGCAAAAGGTAAGAATCTAGGCCATTGTTTGGCGTCACCGTTACATGCTATAGATATGGCTTTCACAATATGTGATGCCCTCTCTCTATTTTACCATTGGCCTCTGGATTATATGCAGTAGTGAGAGACAAACAAATACCGTGACGCTCAAAGAACTCTTTAGCTTCTCGCGCATTTAACTCTCCACGATCGGCAACTACTTTCTCTATGTACCCAAAGCGACTTATGACATCTTCAAGCAAGAATTTGCAAATATTGTAAGTGGTCTTAGATCATAGTGCACGTCCCTCTACATGATTAGTTAAGTCTTCTCTTGCAAGTACAATGTAACGCATTTTGTCAATACCTTTAGGCATAGTTACAAGATCTACTACCCACTTGTAGTGAATACAAGGTGGATAAGTAGGATGCAACGGATCTCTATGTTTGACTGATGAATGAAGTTGACAAGTAGAACATGTAGAAACATAGCTACTAATGTCAACATACATACTAGGCCAATAATAGGTACTTCTAATTTTTTCATATGTTCCAAAAAAATCCTTTATGACCTGCCCATAACGTCTCATGCATGTCCTTCATTACTTGCAATTGAAGACCTCTCTTTCCTAGGACTCGTTGTGGATTCTTAACCTTACCCTTAGCATGTCTCCAAAGATAACCGTTACGTAGGAAAAAATTATAAGCTCGTTTCCTAATGTTACGGAATCTATTCGTAGTCCAGTTAGGTAATGGTTGTAGTGTACTCAGATACTTTCCTATGTCTCTCCATTCATTTTCATACTCAGACTCATGAAATTGCTCATACTCGCATATATGTGGAACATAGTCAACTAAATTCACATTCTTTATTAGATCACTTTCAAGATCATCATCAAATCTAGCTCTCGATAACATATCAGCAACTGAGTTGGACTTACCTGAAATATGAACTAACTCAGCATTTATGAACTTAATATATGAGATCCATCTAAGCATGGCTATATCAAGAGATGAACAATTGGCTATCATTCCAATGAGAGGCAAACAATCAGTCTCAACTTTGACATTTGCACCAATGAAATATTCTTTGTCTGTTTTCAAAGCTATTACCATACCCCATAGTTCTTGTTTGATCTGTGGATATTTTCGTTGTGTTTCATGTAGAATTTTGGCACCAAACCTAATTGCATATCTATTCCCTTCACTATCATCTTGACTTATGACCCAACCTATACCAATAGGACTAGTATCAACAGTCAATATAATAGGTTTGTTAGTAGAATAGTCTACATGCTTAAGGATGGGAGCTTCAAGCAATAATTTCTTCAATTTACGCATAGCTTGAGTGTGCTTGTCAGTCCAAATAAATTTTCGTTTCTTCCTCAACAATTCATAGAGACAATCAGCAACATGAGCAAAGTGTGAGATCCAAATAACATCAAAGATGCAAGCACCAAGAAATCTACGTACCTCACTCACGTTGTTACATGTTTCAGAAATCTTGCTAATGGCATCAACTTTTTGTGGGTATGGCTTTCCACCATAATGGCCACATAAATGTCCAACAATAAGAACCTCGTTAACACCAAAAATAGATTTTTCTATGGAAAATGTGAGACCAACCTCTTCAAATCGTTGAAATATTCTTTCACAATCAGAGATATGGTTCAAGAGCCTTCTCACACATAGAAGAAAATAGAAGACATGTAAAAATACTTAAGAGACTGAAAGACAAGAGAGAAGAGACAAGTGACAAGTGACAAGTGACATGAATTAAAAGGATTTGAATTAAGTTACATGTATAAGATCGTCGTGGTACGTCAAGCTAAGCAGTCTACTGATCAAAGGCGGTTCCGACCTTCAAACCATGACAGTTCAACCGAATGTCACACGTAAGAAGGCGAGTTCCACTTCATTGACCCTATGTATGTCTAGGCTCGTAACGTCTAACTAAAGAAGTCTAAGACTCATTAAAACCAGCTCTAACTCACTCACACGCTCCACCAAGGGTGAGTCAAGATAGAGATGCTGGTTTCAAGAGCCTATCCTAGATTGGAGTTCTAACTTAAATTTGAAACTAGGTACTATACTCATACTAGCTCACCTTGGATCCTCACTCGCTCAACCGAGGGTGATCGTCTCAAGGAAACCGTAAGCTAGCAAGATCCCTATGGATGCCTAACAATGATGCTCTAGGAGTTTGGAGGGGGGTTTATATAGTTTTTTTAATGAATTTGGGCCCTTGGATCTAGAGAAATCAACTCTCAACTCTAGGATCACTACTTTCGATTTCAACCACTTGATTAATCAAATCAATGGCTTGGAATTATTCTTTCTATCAAATCTAGTGTAAAGGAGTGAAATTTAGGCGCCTTCATTCTCCACCATTGGATCTGGGGATGATCTGGACCGTCGGATCAGTGTTGACATCAGTTTGGATAAGATAAGCCACTATTTTTGGAGAAAAGCTGCATTATTGATCTTTGATTGTCAAAAATTGTCTTCTTTTATGGAAAAACTTGTGGATCCTCCTTGCTTTAAGCATAAATGCATCTCCACCCTTGAATATGAGCTCATCTTGATCGTACAACATGGCTCAATCAGCTTTCGCCATGTGGTGGCCCTTCAACCCTTCAATTTGCTTAAACTAGAAAACTGCGGTGATCCTGAAAACTCGACTTTGCGCTCTTTGACCCTCCAAATAGGCTTTGATGAAGATAAAACTTTGTAGGACTATGTTTCCAAAGAACTCCTCCAGGAATATGCAAAAAAAACTTCCATCTGAATCTTCCTTGTACAAGTTTGTCTACATTTGGAAGCTTGCAAGGTGGCATTAAGGTCTCTAGGAAGCTTGGATAGCCTTGAAACTTTGTACAAATATGTAGCCACATATGGTCTTTATACGTTCCAAACCATATGACTAACATAAATTTCTATACAAGAATTTGTAGGGTCAAACCAGAAAAATTACATTTTTACAAAATGAACATAGCATATCAATGTGCTACAAAATCCATTTGCTCCTGAAATTTGGGCTATAGATTGCCTTTGACAATCTTTACAAGTATATGAATTTTCATCTAATTTGGTGATAATGAAATTTTTACCCTAATTTCCTAACTTTGACTAGCTTTGACCGCTACCATGGACTTTCTTGATTTCTTTGAAACTTTGTATGTGAGCTTCCTTTGACATCCTTGATGCATCCTAGACTTCTCGGGGAATTCCGGCTACCTTCACCAAATATGTTTTTTGTAGGCCTTCACAAGTGAGAAAGGAGAGAAAATCTCGACTCGCCCTCGGTGGAGTGTGTGAGTGAGTTAGAGCTGGTTTTAATGAGTCTTATACTTCTTTAGTTAGACGTTACGAGCCTAGACATACATAGGGTCAATTAAGTGGAACTCGCCTTCTTACGTGTGACATTCGGTTGAACTGTCATGGTTTGAAGGTTGAAACCGCCTTTGATCAGTAGACTGCTTAGCTTGACGTACCACGACGATCTTATACATGTAACTTAATTCAAATCCTTTTAATTCATCACTTGTCACTTGTCTCTCCTCTCTTGTCTTTCAGTCTCTTAAGTATTTTTACATGTCTTCTATTTTCTTCTATGTGTGAGAAGGCTCCGTAGCATTGCGTTGAACCAGTGAGGATGTTTCATTGAGCTTGTGAGTAAACTCTATCATCATAATACACTTGCATGCATATAATCCATACATACCCATACAAATTGATTAGTTTCTGAAAGTGTATAAGAAGCTCCAATATTGGATCATTCTTCCTTTCGAAACTGATTTATGTGTAAGGATTCCATCTATTCTTGTCATGCATACATATCATCCAAAGAAGACTATGCATATGGATTAGAATTAGGAAGTGTTTAAGAAGCTCCTTCAATGGACCATTCTTCCTTCCAAATTTGATTCGTGTGTATGGTTCTCTTTCATTCTTATCAGTCATGTTCATAAATCTAACTTGCACTCCTACAATCCCATTCCCATAAATTTCATTTCGACATCTCTCTCTTCTCCATACTCAACATTAATTTCACTTTCATGTCCTTAAACCTTCCAACATTCATTAGCTTCATACACCCTATGTGTGCCACGACCGGACCCGATCCACTCGGATTGCGATCACCTCCATAATGGCACTCTGGTGTCTATCGCGACTCACGAAGGGGCCTGTATATTGTGACACTTGTGGTATCTATCGCGACACTGAGGGTGCTCTATCACGACTCACCAAGGGGCCTATTTATCACGACAATCGAGGTATATATCACAATAGTGAGGGTGCCCTCTATCGCAACACTGTGGGTGTTGTCCTGGTTTGCATTTATTCGATCGAATAATAAAAAAATACCGAATATGTTTGTTTTATTTGTGGTTATCCAAATAAACACCAAAAAAATGGATAAAGATAATTTTTTGATCAAAATGCTTTCAATCCCAAAGCATTTTTATTGAAAGTGCTTTCAATCAATAAGCATTTCGATCAAAAGCACTTTTGATGGAAAAGTGATTTGTAGCAAAAAATGTATATTTTTTACATTCGATCAAAAATCTCATTCCATGCGTGCTTCATTGCTACCCTAGAGAGCTTTAACCGTACCATTTGTTTCATAGAGAGTTTCCTTCACCGTATCATTGAGGTATCAATTTAAATTTTTTTATTTTTTATTTTATTGTTTTGTTCATTGTGTCATGCATATTGTATGATTCGCATATGTGTCTCTTACATATGCCTAATTTTTATTTATATAACTAGTTTTTGTGTCTTTTAATCATCAATTGTATACATGTTTGACTCGTGAAAGTGTTTCTTACTTGTATACATTGATGAAAAAAAATTAAATATAAACCATTACAGTGATTGTCTGACTTGCTACATCGATTCTTACTCTCATAGTAGTATAGGACACAACAACAGATCTATTGAGATGGTTTGAATCGCCACCTCAATTCCTAGTCTCTTAATAGTATAGGGAGTGTATAGGGACTATTGTGTTTGTCTAATTCTTTGACTCTTACTCTCACAATAGTCACTTAGATTCTGATGAGAATACTTAGTGTAGGTCACAAGGTGTATAGAAACTATTGTGATTGTCTGATTCTTTGACTCTTACTAGCACAATAGTTATATACGGTTATGTGACAAGACTCATACATAGTATAGTGAATGTATATAAACTATTATAAATGTCTGATTCTTTGACTCTAACATTCTTAATAGTTACATAGATTCACTTCAAGATTATAATTACATTTTCTATTTAATTATAAATCTACTTATTTAATTATCCATATGTCTATCATTTGTGTACACATACTATTGATTTATTTATCCATACACTTATTGATAGTCTATTGTTTATTTTTGCACAAATGGAAGGTAAAATAAACAAGCAGGAGCAAAAAATTTTAGAAGAATTTGTGTGCTCCTACATGTATCAAATGAGAGAAGATGAAATCACTCTCGCCATGGACACATCTAATTACAAAGATTTCATTGCACAACTATCTAGAAGAGCATTTATTAATATTGAAGATAAATTTGGTAGTGTGTTAGGTGGAGTACAGGTATTAGATGAGCAAATGTCAAAAGATCTTACATGTATCTTTGGATAGATCATCAAAGTAGCAGAGTCATTGGCGGTTGATACCATCATTATGCCTAGATTCACTGATAAAATTAAATTTATTGATTTACATTTTTAGACAATGAAGAGAGGAAAGCGATTAAAATCGGACATGATTGAACACCTTGTGAGACCATCGGTAGATCCAAATGCAAGAGATACATATGTGAATATGGGAGGTCAAACATCGAACAATATTTTTTTGCTCCCATATTCCTCTATTCTTTTTGAAGATGGGCGGAGGACAATATGGAATGATCCATAAAGTCGAAATATCTCACCCAAGATTCATCAATGAAGAATTTGTTGCCACTTATTCAAATTACATGGTGCTAACATAAAAAGACAAGAGAATGAAGCCATGAATGAAGCCGCAAGTTTATTTGTTATGCACAGTGGAATTATTAGTTCGCTTGGATTAGCTAGGCACCATAACAAAAGTGTGTGCCTTATTTTCAAATTTTGGAATGGTGGTACATTGGACATGTGGCTAGAAAGAATGAAGGAGTACCTAAACGTACCACAAAGTAGAGGTGTGAAGGACACAGAAGGAGACATAACAACTGTGAAGACAAACATTTGGAAGTCGATCGATGGATTATTACAAACAGTACCATTTTTACACACTTGTAATATATCCCACAACGATCTCCATCCATGCAACATCTTGTTGCATTCTGAATATTAGCATGCTTATATCGGATTATGTGATTTTGGTAGAGTGAAATATTTACCAACAAAAAATGTTTTCCAAAGCTACCTAATTTAGAAATATCAACTATTGCACCCGAATGTATATCCACTAGTCCTCCAACTTTTAGTAAGAGTTAGGAGAAATTTATAGTTTCGATATTCCTATTACAACTCTTGAAATATATAGATTTCAATAGTTATCCCATTGATAAGAATGGGATTTACAAGTTCAAGTATGCTTTATAATTAGCTTTTGACAAAGATGTATCAAAAAGAGTAGCTGCACATGAACTACTTAGAGTATTCTCACATCTAACTCGGTATGGTTTAAAGATATCCATGATGGATGGATTAAGATCATATTGAAAACAATATGTATTCATTTGAACTATTTGGGTTAAATGATATAGATTCATTTGCATTAAGTGTAGTAAATGTTATGGATTAATTTGAATTATGTGGATTAAATTGTGGTATCATTTGAGATAAGTGGATGAAATGAAGTGGATTCATTTGTAATAGGTGGATTAAATGAAGTGGTATCATTTGAATTATGTGGATTAAATATTGTGGATTCATTTAACATGTGTGAATTAAATATTGTGGATCCATTTGAATTATGTGGGTAAATGAAGTGGTATCATTTGAGTTAACTAGATTAAATGAAGTGGTATCATTTGAGTTAACTAGATTAAATGAAGTGGACTCATTTGTAATATGTGGATTAAATGACGTGGTATCATTTGAGTTATGTCGATTAAATGTTGTGGATCCAATTAACATATGTGAACTAAATATTGTGCATTCGTATGAATTATGTGAAGTAAGTGAAGTGGTATCATTTGAGTTAAGTGGATTACTCTGTAATATGTGGATAGAATGACATGGATTTATCTGAATTATGTGGATTAAATGAAGTGGTATCATTTGAATTATGTGGATTAAATGAAGTGGTATCATTTGAGTTATATGGATTAAATATTATGGATTTCATTTGAATTATATGGATTAAATGAAGTGGTATCATTTGAATTATGTGGATTAAATGAAGTGATATCATTTGAATTATGTGGATTAAATGAAGTGGTATAATTTGAATTATGTTGATTAAATGAAGTGGATTCATTTGAGTTATATGGATTAAATGTTATGAATTCTTTTGAGATAAAATTAGTGTTTTTGTTTCACAGATTTGAAAGTAAAACATTTTGAATGCCAGATGTGAATAATGATCTTGATCATACTGAATCTCAAAGGATTTATTTGAGCAGAATGCTTAACTTGCACAATCAGGGTTAACATTTTTATTCCATCAAGATTTAGAGCCAGAGGGATTAATAGAAGAAGCATTGTCAATGAAAGAAGTATAGAAGCTATGTCCAAATCATTTTGTTCGTGATGTTCTCTTTCGGGTTACAAGAAGGGCAAAAGAAACAACACCCTTAAAGCTTTCTGACTTACAACATAAAGGATTAGCATAAACTCTACTTCGACCCTTTGTGCAAGTTGAGAGATCATTACCAAATAATAATCAAGTAGCATTATATTTCATTTAGAAAGTTTTTGTACAAGATATTCTTCATCGACGTGTAGATTGGGACGATTGTTTGAAGAATGCAGGTATCGGTTTGGGTCGCCCTCAAAATTGAGCAAAATTTCATAATCAAGGAAATGAAGGCCCTCTTCCTCGAAAGTGGCCCTACATTTTTCTACCTAAAGAACATAATCTTATACATGATTTGTCATCACAAGGAACAAATTGTACAATGAAGGATTAACAATTCGTGCATTATGGAGAACAATAGCTTATCAACAAAAGAGGATTGATAATCTAGAAAGTCAAGTGAAAAATTTACAACTTTTTGTGGATGCATATGAGAGCAAATATGGAAGAATCTCAGAGGCATCATCATCTTTTGATCGATTTACTGCGGATGAGTTATTGAATCAAGAAAACACTGAATAAACAAGCTTTTTTGTAATCAAAGACATGGCTATTGTAAAACCATCAAATTTGCACTTGAATATAATTATAGTATTCACAGTACATCATTTTCTTTATTTTGAATATCATCATCTATGATAGGTACCATGTCATCTATTTCTTCCATGGCTGAATCATCATTGTGATCTACATCTAAATCATGATCACTCCATGAATCATTTGTTAAAATTTCATGAGTCTGAAATTCTCCAAAAGGTTGTTGTGTTGTTGTAGAAGCTATCTTGGTTGGAGCATGTAACCAATGCATATTACAAAACACATATACCAAATCATTAGCACATGATAGACTTAAGAAATTTCTTTGTTTTGAATGAAGAAAATCATAGGCACTCCAATTATATCTTCTTTGCTAATGATACAATAAGTTTTTTTCTCATAATGAAAATTGGTTAAAGTATTTTACTTTTTGAATAGCTTTTGACATAATCCAATAAACTTTTCCAATCAAAAAGTTATCAGTATCATTCATTCGTAAAAGTTCCACAAAAGTTGTAGTGATACCAATGATTTTTTCAAGATTACGCCAAAAACTTTGTGACTGTATTAGAGACGTACACTTGGATGTTGTAACTCGATAAGAAAGAGACTTCTTTATCCATGCCTCCCATCGTTGATCAACAATCATTTCTACAAGAGCTGGCTTAACTTCCATTAATCCACCGAGCACAATATAGGCAATTGCAAATTGTGTGGCACAAATAGTCTAAAGTGCTTTATTGGGAGATTTTGATCGAAAGAGTGAATATGAAAATTGATGCTCTCTAATAAATTTGACCACATGATTTGCATCTAATAAGCGTTGTTTAATGAAAGATAATCTACCTATATCTTTCAATAATAAATTTAATGTACGAGTTGCACATGGAACCCAAGTAATGCATTCCTACTTGTTTTGAATTGTAATTTTAGCACTTCAAAAACTAGAGGCATTATTCGTCACTATTGTAGTCACATTCTTCAGGCCACCCACGTGCGATATAGCATGTTCACATAACTTTACAAGAAAAGCTTAACTTTTCTCTTTAAGAGAAGTATCAACAACTTCTAAAAACATGTTTCCTTTTGGACATATAACCATGACATTAATCAATGGTTTCTTTTGATAACTTGTCCATCCATCCAATGCTATTATACATTCATACATGGGTACATAATCAAGTATTGTTCACTTTAAAGATGCTTCATTACTTTTTTTCACTTTATCTACATAGTCTGTTCATATTTTATTATAATCTGGCATGGTGAATCCTTTTCGTGCAGTTGACATCAAAGCATCTTTGAAAATGTGATTACAAATAACATTGAAAGGAATCCCACATGCTAAGAATGCTTGAGTCCATTTAAGATGAAGCTCGAGACAATCTTTCTTTTCGAAAGCTATAGGTATAGTATTCTGTGATTTATTACGAACAAAGCATGGTGACAGAGTATTAAATCCACCATTTTTACTACATTCACCAAGTCCACTCTTTTTTGATGCAATTGGAGAAAATGGAGTACATGTATCTTGGTTATTCTAAAAAACAAGTAGAAATATCCCAATGATCCTTTATTGAGAGACGAGTAGAAGTATCCCAATGATCCTTTATTGTCATTGATGCATCTACTTGTTGTTGCTCTACGCTTGGGCTACTTTGAAAGTGCTATGAACTACTCATGCTTTTGAATCTTTTTTTATGTGATACCTTGAGATTTACATTTATTTGCATAACTTGCAAAATGTACCCATATATCACTATCTGGATTATAGCATCCTACCACATTATTACATGTACTACTACATAACGACATCCACAACATTTGCATTGTATTGTGGACACTGTTTTACCCTCTTGATGAACAATCACATATGACCATTCTTTTCCTTTTCCCATAGTGCTTGCAAATTGCTTTATGAAGACTATATCTACAAAGAAAACAACATAAATCAATATCGAATAAGATATAGATTCAATGTTGAGTCAAAGAATTATGATAGATTTTAATTCTCAATCATACATCCATATACAATTACACATACTATTATGAAGTAGAAAACATTGTTGAGTAAAAAAATCAAAATAGATTTTAATTTTCAATCATACACACACATATGTTTACACATACATACACTTACACATCCAGACAGGGTACATTTTGCTAAGGTACATTTATTGAGGGTACATCCCGAGAGGAAAGCACTAGGTTAAGGGTCCAAGAGCACCATCGAGGATTACAGTAATTCACCTCTACCTGAGGCAACACTCGAACAAGAACTAGAGCTTTTGCGGCATGAGCTTCGAGGAGCTCAGAATGAAATCCGGCAACGTGATTAAGTCCTCCAAAAGATACAAACTGAGGAAGACAACCTTACGAGAGTAGTAAAAGCTATTGTTTCTGCCCAATCTGATGTTACTCATTCGAAGATTGGTACTAGAAACTACCAGTTTTTACGAGTTGATGGCCGAAAGGATGGGCCTTTAGTCCTTTCTTGGCTATCACAGTTTGATGATTTTTATACCTGATGAAACATATGCTGAAAGTGAAAAAGTTAAATTTGCCACTAACTATTTAGTAGGTAAAGCTCAACTCTGGTAGAATGTCCTGCGGCATAGTACGGAGCGTCCAACAACGTGGAATGCTTTCCAAGAGAAAGTGAAGGATTCTTTTCTTCCTCCTCAATACCATTTACATGTTTGACGTGCATGGACCACCCTTACATGGAAGGAGAGTGATACGGTTACTACCTACACGGAGCGGTTCTGGCAAAATTTACTACTTGTTTGAATGCTTGAAGAAGTACCGCGGATATCTTGCAGCAGAAATATGAAGATGGTTTGGAGGTGGGAATCCAAGCTAAGCTTCACACCTTATGACCTACAACCTTCAACGAGGCTATATCTTTCGCCTATGATGCAGAAAAAGAATTACAGTCCATAACCAAGTCAATCCGTCTACAACAACTGTGCCAACGACCACTTTATGTTAAACCTACATTTCCTATGAAGCGTACTTTCAATGCCCCATCTTACCCTAGTTTTCCTCATCCTCCACAATCCAATTACTCAACTCCACCTGTTTCTTCATCTCTCCAACCAACCAAACCACCTACCCTTCAAACTTCAGCAGTGGATGCCCAACAGAAGCAACCATGAATCACATTTGCTGGAATCGTGGTAAACCTGTACATACAAAAATAAGGTGCAGATTGCGACCTCTTCACATGAAACCGGCTACAACTCAATAGCATAACATGGAGGTCCATAATGAAGAAATTCCTCCTGTTTGGACAGAGGAATCATTGGAGAAGGACTTAAGTACCTTGGGTAACGATATCTCTGTTCACTCTCTACTTTGCATGCAGGGTACAATAAATAACAAACTAGTTAAAATTCTACATGACGATGGTAGTTCACATGAATTCATTTCACATTTATTAGTAAAAGAACTTAAATTACAAACGGTACCTTCCTTGTATAAAGTGAAAGCTGCATTTCAAGGTAGTCATTATAATGTAACACGAGAAGTGCAAGATGTTACGATTAGCATAGGCCCATATGTTCATTCACAAACATTTTTAATTGCACCTTTGCAATCTTATGATGTTATACTAGGTATGCTTTTTCGTCACCATTATAACCCACATATTGACTACCATACACATACCTTTAACTTTGAATTCAAAGGTTAAATCATTACTTTGTCTGCATGACATGATTTCCAGCCATTTCCACTTATTAGTCACACTCAAGTAAAGCGTGTATTTAGGAAAGGATTCAATTCATGCATTGTTTTTGTCAGTTTCATCAATGATTATACTCATACACTTCCTGATGCATATAAACCTTTCATGAGTACTTATAAGGACTTTTTTATGTCTGAGTATCCCTCTGAACTACCACCATCTCGAGGATCCTTTGATCATAGCATAAACTTAGTCCCTAGTAGTTCTCCTCCTCATAAAGCACCTTATAGACATGGCCCACTACATCAAAAGGAAATAGAACACCAAGTAAAAGACTTATTATAGAAAGGACTTATAAGGCCTAGTTCTTCCCCATTTGGAGCACCAATTCTCTTAGTAGAGAAGAAGAATAAAACTTATCGCATGTGCATTGATTATAGAGCCCTTAACAAGATCACAATAAAGAATAGATAACCTATTCCTCGAATAGATGATCTCTTAGATAAGTTACGAGGAGCTCGTGTCTTTAGTAAATTGGTCCTAAATCGGCTTACCATCAAATTCGTATGACACAAAGTGATATTTTTAAGACTGCATTTAGAACTCAAACTCGCCATTATGAATTTATGGTAATGCCCTTTGGACTTACTAATGCCCTTGCTACATTTGCACGAATGGTGAGCAATATTTTTCTTGATTATCAAGCTTTTGTTCTTGTATTCTTTGATGATATACTTGTTTAACACTAGTGTTGTACCAAAACAGGACACTATAGTGTCCTTTTTTCTAATAAATAATAAAAATCACACATACTAATCAAATAAAATTTTGAAAAAACCTTAAAGCCCCATAAAGATCTATACCTAGATGCTCTATAAAATATATATATTTTAAAAAATAACCTTTTTTGATAACTCGAAATATACAAATGATTGAATATGGTTGAGAAAAACGGTTTTTCTGTAAGCTTACATATGAGAAGCAAGAAATATCTCCATAAAAAAAATTTTCCTCCTATTGGAATCATTTTTCTAATGTTAATTTATTGTCATATAATCATTTATGACAAGTCTTGGGAACTAGAAAAATCATTTTTATAATAAAAAAATTAGTACAATATAGGGTGCTCATTATATAGTTACACACTTTAGCAGTCTTCTATATGATATTGATTCATAAAAACACTAAAATGGTTTGTGTTTTATCTCAAAAACCATCATATAGTAGAATAAAGATATGCTAGATGTCTTTGAACCAATAATTTTGTATGTATCTCACATACCACTAAAAATCTCAATATTTCATTGAATGGCCATAATCCTCTCTACCGAGAACAAAAATTCATCCTAAAAATTTAGGTTTTCTAAATGATATAAGGTATATATTATGAATCAAAATAATTCTATAAGCATTATAAACTATTTTATATAGAAAAAACTAGCATGTTAACTTTAATCATGTAGCATATGCAATATTTCCTCATAAAATGACCTTTTCTTAGCGTAGAAAAACAGTGGTATTGTTTAACTTGAAGAAACGACATAGAAATTCGACTCCTAAGGTTGTCAAAAAAATATTTCTAGTTGTAATAATATCAAATAGTATTTTGATAACAAAAAATGATGCATGTTCATACCATCACTTTGCAAAATAATTCATACATGATAAGACTGTCATATCACAAATGAGCTTCATTTTATGCCATAAACCTAGTAAAATTCATTACAAATCTCTAATTATCGATAGAAACATGTTGGAATATTTAAAATAAAAGGTTTTATTGCATTTAGACCAATGAAAATAACAAGATCATGATTTTAATAAAAAAAACCTCTAACTTACAACACTGTAATTTCTGCACCAGTATTGAAATTAGCATTGTAAAATTAGTGAATAAATATTAATTTTTATAGCCTTTAATAAAAACTATATTTTTCTAAAAATATTCAACCCTTATGCAAACATGTTGCATAGTTACATTTATAAATGGTTTCTTCTAGTAATCTAAAAAATTCATCAAACATTGACTCTTTTTGAGGACACTAAAGTGTCCAAGGACACTAAAGTGTCCAAGTACAACACTAGTGTTAAAGTAAGAATGATAGTGAACATGAAAAGCATCTTGAAACCGTTTTTCATTTGTTACGAGAAAACACACTTTATGCTAATCCTGAAAAGAGTTACTTCTTTCAACGTAAGCTAGAATATTTAGGACATATTATTTCAAGTGAAGGTGTGCATGTGGATCCAAAAAATATTAGAGTTATAGTAGAATGGCCTACACCACAATCAGTCAACGATGTTCGTTCTTTTCTTGGGTTGGCTAGTTTCTATAGGAAGTTTGTTCGACATTTTTCTTATTTAGCATTGCATGTTACCTTGTTGTTGAGAAAGAAAATAAAATTTTCATGGGGACTTACCCAACAACAATCCTTTGAAAAACTTAAACATGCACTTTCACATGCACCTATTTTACAATTACCTGATTTTTCACAAACATTTCATGTCGTTACTGATGCTAGTGATTCAGGAATATGTGTTGTTTTAATGCAAAATGACCATCCCATTGCATTTGAGAGTAGGAAGCTTAAGCCCTCAGAAAAGAATTATAGTACATATGATAAAGAATTATTAGCAGTTCTGCATGCCTTGCGAATTTGGAAACACTATCTTATGGGCTCTGAGGTCTTAATCAAAACTGATCAATAGGCTATTAAGCACTTATTAAATCATCCCTTAATCTCTGATAGGCATCTTAAATGGGCATCATTCATTCAAAATTTCCAACCCATGATACAATATCAACTTGGTAAAGCTAATGTTGTAGCTGATGTTCTTAGCCATTTTCCTTCGCATTCTGTTGTTTTGAATAATATTTCTACCATCCAAATACAATATTTTCAAGAAATGGTTTCCAGTTATGCATCTGATTTGTATTTTTCACGTGCATGGCATGACTTCAATAATGGTGCATCTTTATCTGATGCACATTATACATTTAATAATGGTTTTCTTTATTTTCAACATAGATTGATGTGTACCTAAGTCAGGAAGACTTAAGGACTTGTGCCAAAGAGACTAAACCTCATTTGACACACAAGTGCATATAGTGGGAAATTGACACATGCTTACTTGTCAATCCCATCAAAAGACCTAACCAAGTGTATGAGGACATGTGCACACGTGATGGAAAATGAAGTGGTTCAGCTTATATGCATGAGAAAAGACTAATCCACCTCTCAAACTCGCTCAAATATTGAAAGTGTCTTCCATGATACCACTTATAGTAGTTTTCAGTAAATCGAGGATTTCTCCTAGCTCCGAACTCTGAATATAGTCAATAGCAGACTTGTTTCGAAGCTCTCGCCAAGACGCATCTATTGGAGGTGGCTCGATTTTGACAACTGTCCTTAAAATTATGGCCAAAATAGTCCCTACTAATTTACAAGGAATATTTTACAATAAGTTGGGGTTATGCAACTAGAGGACTCGTCTAGTGCCCATTAATTTGAAAATTTTGGGGCTTCTCTTTTGTGCTTCTTTGCTCTGCAACACTCTCCCCCACTTTGTCTCTGTCGTCCCTTGACAAGCTTTTGCTTCTTGTTTGTAGTTCTTCTAAGAGTTTTGAACACACGCACCCAGTGGTCGAAGCGGCAACAAGGAGTGTTAGAGAATTTGTTATTTTATCCTATGTATGTCCTTTGCTTCTGTTTGCCCCTTGATATCTTGTACATCACAAATCTGAGTTGCTGCATTCAGTCGGGCTGCCACGCACGCCACCAGTGACTAAGAATATGCTATTCTTAGTCACCGTCTTTAACTTTTCAGCCTCTCCCCTTTCTAAATTTTGGTCTTCTGATATGCCTTTGTCTTCACACATCTGACCCTATTGTATTGCTATGAGCCTGTTTACTTTGTTGACAACGCAGGCTATCAGCAAAAGGATTATTACTTGCCGAATATTGTCTTGCACTTCTTCATGGATACTTCCTGGCCCTGGTCCATCCTTCCCATGAAATGTCCTGGTTCTGATTGTTCTTTAATTCCATTCCTCGGGACCTTGCTGTTTTGCGTTGTTGCCTGATGTGTCCCCCTGCGGGGCTTTGGGCAGAGGGTGGTTCCTTTGCTTTATGATCTTCATTCTTTATTGAGCAGTTTTTGAATTTGATCTTCTTCTTCTTCTTCTTCTCTTGCTTGATTCCCCTTCCACACATCCCTCCTCCTGAACTCTGTTGTCCGTGACAGGCTTTTTGTGGCGATGTGAGTACGTTTGTATGGCTGCTTGCTCTCTTTGATTCAGCAAATTGGCATGACATATCATAAATTCCTTCCACTGGTTGGACTTCACTCCATCTTCTGGTGCTTGCCGGTGATCCGCAAAAAAGCTGGTTTCATAAGCCACCAGTCATGCACTAAGGCTCGAAGTCATCTTGACAAAAATTTTTGAATCTATTTCGAAGAAGCCGGTGAAAAATGCTTCTTCAAATGTCTGCATGTACGTGCTTGGCAAAAACATCAGTCGTGAATAATAGGCCATAAGTGTTAAGCGGCTTGGAATGGTTGAAAGATAAAAAATGAGCGCTTCGGATCCTTGTGTAATGCCGATGAAGTTCAAGAAAGTATATTTTGCATGTTGGAAGACTTTAATTACTGTTAGAAGCATGCTGAAAATCTTATTCACCATCTTTTCTGCTAAATCAGGTACCGTAGCATATGTGGCAATCCAAAATTCCATGGTTTTTATCATGTACTCTTCCATCGGTAGGTAGTTATGTGGTGGACTAGGCAATAACGGATAATTCAACCATTGATTATTTATGCTTCCCTGGCGTTGTCGTTCCCAAAATTGTGTCCAAGAGCGTCTTCGGGGTACTGGGAAAAAAGATGGGTTGACCTAAAGCACGTATGGTGATGCTTCCCATTGTACCTGCAGTGTGGGATTCTTTTCCAAAACTTTGCGCCTCCATATGGGATCCTTCTCGAACTCCTCTTGAGTATAATTGAAAGTATTCTTGTCGAACTGGAGGTTGTTGTCAGGCTCTTTATTTGTCGTTGTCCTTATATATTGTCGTGTTTGTTCTTTTAGGAGACCATATGGTACATTGAAAGGCTTCAAAATTTGATCCAAGTTTTTTCTTTCAATTTGTGCTTCCTTCATAACCTAGATTATCTGATCTTCGAATTCAGTAGTAAGATGGGACACCAGTAGTACCCTTTCCGGTCGGCTCAGTTCTGCGATGTGCCGATTATTAGGTTCAATTCGGATCACCTGTTCCTCTCTTATTGGCGAATGATATAAGGGGGGAGAGAGAGGACATACCTCAGTCTCCTCAGTAGCCTCTACGGATTTTGGAACTACTGGTGTCCCCTCAATTGCCTTTTGCTTTATCTGCTTTTGTAGTTGCTAAATCATCTCATCTTTTTGCTTGATTTCTTCATTGGCTTTAGCAATAGTGTCCTTGTGTTTGAGAAGTTCTTGAGCAACAATATCAAGGTGATCAGTGTCTTCTTTACATTGCATAAGATATCGATTCTCAGCCTTTTTCCATTTAGTCCTTAGAGCTGCGGTGTCCTCCATGTACCTCTTTTCCGAGTCAGTAATGGTTGCCTGCTCTTGTTTGAGCCGATCTTCATACTTAGCTATCTTGTCCTCCATCTCCTTTATGTCTTTGTCCGGCCTTTCCCGCACATCTATGGACTAATCACTCAGAAGAGCTGTCATGAGCTCCTTATTTTGGTTCCTTAGGTTTTCTGCCTCCTCCATATATACCTTTATTTGTGATTCCAATATTTTACTCCTTGCATTCATCTGCGTCTTCTTAGCCTCGCTAGCTTCATATTTCTTTTTTAATTCCTGGAGTTGTTCTTTCAATTTTGCATTTTCCGTCTCTAAAGTTTTTTACTAATTTTTAATCTCTTGAACTTCATTTTCTTTCTGTAATATCTGCTCCTTTGCTATCTTTAACTCAGCGGAAAGATTCTTACCAATTTCTTGAAGTTCATGCTTGTCCTGCATCGCTTGATCGTAGTCCTCATCGGCCTCCAGCATTAGTTGTTGTGTATCCATTGCGGTTCTGATCATGTCTTGCACTATGGGTTTGAGCTGAGCAATGTCAACATTCAACCATGTTCTTGGTATGCTAGGAGCTTCTCCGGTTTGTACATCTTTTCCTTGCTCTACATGGATACTTTCATTGTGGGGTTGTTTGATTTATAGTTGTACTTTTGGTTCTTTTCTTTCTTCATCCAAATCAATAACTTTTGTGGCACTCCCTTGAAAAGTGACATCCATGGGGGAGGGTTCTGCCACAACCCTTATCAGAGTGAAGGGTTCTGATTCTTCGACTGTAGCTTCTTTAGGATCTTGCTTTGGCATCTTGATTGGCACTTCCCCTATAAGCGTTGTCTCCGTGATTTGAATAGTGGAAGTCTCATTGATTTTGAGGACATGTGTCCGTTCTTGATTTGCTTCCTTGCTTGTGGTGTCCTGATCTGGTTGGACAGTGATGTCCTCCACCTTCATGCCCCCTTCTGCTTCACTGTAGTTGACTGCATTCAATTCTTCCCATTGTCCATCATCCTTTGATTCACTTTTAATATCCACATTTAATAAGGATGTGTCCAGTTCTTCTTGTGCATCTAAAGATGAGCTTGAATTATCCAACCCTATTTCTCTGTAGCGGTGTACTTTGGTGAGCTTCTTTTTAGCTTCTCCCTCTTGTTGGGTCTGGTGGTAATGGTGCCCTTGCACTGGTAAATTGACTTGCCTTCTGTATATTGGTGTGTATCTTCCAGGGCTTTAGTTAAATCTTCCTTTGTAATAGGCCTTTGCTCTGTAATCTTTGTCTTGGGAAGTACGTGTGCTCTTTTCGTGGCGGGAACTTCTTCTTCTACTTGCTTCACCTCCCTTAGTATCTTTGTACCTCTCATTTTTTGTGGAGAGCTAGTTTCTGCCTATTCAACAATCTTGATTCCTTGTTTCTTTTTAGGAACTGTGGAAACTTTGGCATACCTAGCAATGGCAGTTGATGATGGCATTTCTTGTAGATGCTCTCTAATACCTAAAGCATGGTAAAATAATATTGTTAGAGCTACACTACCATTGAGGGAGTTCTTGCTGTTCCATTGCTTCTTTGCCTAGAATAGTCTTTCCTGTATGTAAGCAGTCAGATTAATTTGATTGCCAATTTGCTTGATGGCATGTGAGAGGAGCTGAACAATTATCTTCTGCGGAGCCGTGTATCAATGCATATTTGGGAAGCAGAAGTGTTGGTGGATGAGTCGGACTTCTTCTTCAATATCCACTCGATTGATGTCAGTGAATGTCCTTGTCTTTGCTCCATGGCTTTCTTCTTTCACTATCGTGTTGCCATCCTTTTACCATCCAAAAGCTTCCTTAATCAAGTCATGTGTGAATTGAATGACTACCCATTCACCTACGCCATCCATAACTCTAGCCTCTAGCACCAATGGGTCATGTAGTGCTGGCTGTAATGTATTCATGACTTATGTGCACCATTGAAAGTCGGGCTTGTAGATCGGCAGTTCAAAGTATTTATGTATGCCGGCTTTCTTCATGATGTCGATCATAGACGGGAGCTCATGCACTACTCTGAAATCTTGGGACATGATCGGAAATTGATGATCTGCATCCATGATTTTGATAGTCACCAAGAAGAGATACTCCCTAGTCGGTTGATCTTCTCTAAACCAATGTCCCTTTGCTTTGGTGATACTTTGGAGAGGAAATTCCAATACTTCCTCTTGAATTGTTGCTTTAGAATCTTCAGAATCCATCTGCACTTTTAATGAAAAGTGCATTAGCGTCAATGGAAAGCATAGCAATTGTGTAGTGCATTGCAGTGATATGTTGTCATTCCGTCACTCCGTTTCCCTTGGTTCTATAAGTGAGATCTCTTACCACATCTTTTTATTTCTTTTTCTTGAAAGAAAACAAGTATTAGTATAGCCGAAGCATTTATTTATTTACATAGTATGTCCATTCCTAAGGAAGTTGAAGCTATGACCTAATCCCCATTGGAGAATGTGTACCAGTAACTGTTTTATGCACATCAAGTGCCAAATGCTTGGCCTTGTAATGTGGCCCTATTATGCATACTTTAGGTGCATTTGCTACTTCATGAGTGCGATTGGAATCTTGGTTGTTGTGGTGGTCCATTCCTTGTGGTTGCTTTGGCTTCCAAATCCACTTCGTGGTTATGTTGATAGCCCGTGTCTTCTCCCTGGTCCTTCGAACTTCATGTATTTCTTTTGATATCCTAGTAATTGAGTTTGTTCTCTTCATGTTTCTATGACGAGTCTGTCTCTGCTACATGGTCTGAATGTCTTGATGTAATGCATCCTCCTGTTTATTTATCTCTTGCTTGGCTACTTGTCTAACCTTTTCGGGAATCCATATTGGTCGTGTCTTCTGAGCTTCAATCAAAGGCTTCGGGAGCCATATTTGCAAGAGTCGTTTTGTTTCAGATTTCTGTGATGCTGACTTCTTGCTCTCCTTTTTCTCCTCATGAGTTGGTGTTGACGTCTTTGATTTCTACACTTGATCCTTGCGTACCCATTTGAGTTTGACCGTTCCTTGATGCGAGTATCTGAGTGTTGTTTTCCACATTGGTGATCCTTCCGCCGTGTGAGAAACTCCATGAGAGTTGGTCCCCTTATTGTCTGGCCGTTCACCAACTGAATAGGATGATTTCACCTCTTCCTTGGAAACATTAGGGTTTGAGCTTTTTGCTTCTTTTAGATTGGTTTCTGAGGTATTGGGGCTGGAATCATGTTCCACTAGCTCTTCTTTGCATTCTTCCGCACTCTCAATGTAGACTAAAAGTTTCTTTGTGCCCTATCTTGGCTAAAATATAGCCTTGAGCCAGGTTGATGCTTACTTCATTCTCAATGATCCAATCCTGTCCTAGGATCAAATCTTATTGAATCTTCATCTCTGCACACTAAGACTCGTTGTTCCATGGAAGAATTTCCTAGGTGGAGGGATACTATCATTGCTCCAATGCATTGTATGATTTGACCTCCAATTCCTATCAAATGAGCTTTTGTGGGAGTCATAATCATTTGAAGATCTTTTATGACCGTATTACGTATGCAACTAAGTCCTGCTCCTGAGTCTATCAAGGCATCTATCAATTTGTACTCTGTCTTGCCAATCCCTAGGTTTAGGTAAGGCTGTGACATGTGGGCACTAGTTGTATCATACTTATGGACTCGGTAATTAGCCATAGGGACAGGCTCTTCTCCTTGGAGATATCGTTTGCCTCTTTGCCTAATCCATTCTTTCTGTTTCTTGATGCGTTCTAGAGCTTCTTGCCATGCCTCCTCTCTAATCCGTTCTTCCTCTTTCTTGCTATTTTGAGCACCTGCAAGACGTGCTAACATTTGATCCGTCAATGGCTCCATGAACCGTTTCACTCTACATCCACTTATGTAGTTAGGAAGAATGTCTCCATCTAAAGTGGCTAGATTAACTGCTCCACTAGTAGAGATCCTATTTATGATCAGAGGTCCATATCCGCGTTTTTCTAACTTCTTGGCATGTTGCTTTAAGGTGTAAACGAGGTCTAGGTCTCCTTCTTTAAGTCCTTTGTCTTTTATATGTGCATCATAATAAGCCTTTTGTCTTCTCTTGGCTGCATATATTCCTGCTACCGCTTGTAACCTAGTTTCATGCAGCTTCTCTATTTGGTCTAGTTGTTGGGATAATTCATGTCCGGTCCATTTATACTGTTGTGAAACTCTCAAAGTGGGGATTAAAAAATCAATTGGACAAATTACATTCTGCCCGTACACCAAATTGAATGGGGTAGTTCCAATGGCAATCTTGTATGCGACTCGGAAGGCCCAAATTGCATGATGCAATTGCTTGTTCCAATCAGACCTCCCATTATTGACAATTTTTGTCAATACTGTGCATCATACCTTGTTGGAACTTTTCGCTTGACCATTGGCTTGGGGATGGTATGGGGCTGATTTTTTATGGATCACTAAAAACTCATTAATTAGATACTCTATCACTTCATTAATGAAGTGCGTACCTCGGTCACTCACAATCTCAATTGGTAATCCAAAACGAGTGAAGATGTTCTCAAAAAGAAACCTAGCCGTGGTTTGAGCATCATTCTTTCTAGTAGCCTTTGCCTCTACCCATTTTGTCAAGTAATCTGTGGCTACTATGATGTATTCGGCATGTGATCCTTTGGCGGGTGGGTTAATGGGTCCTATGAAGTCAATATCCCATTTAGAGAATGCTCTAGCACAAACCATAGGTCTCAATGGCATGTCATCCCTCGAATTGGGTATTTAGCCCTTTGGCAAGTCTCGCAGCTTCGTACATATGTTTCAGCATCCATATGTAAAGTTGGCCACCACAAGCCCGCAAAGAGGATCATTTTTACAGTTCTCTGGGCTGAAAAATGACCTCCTGCCGCACCTACATGTGCCATCTCTAATATGGGCAAATATTCTCCTTCATGCACACATAATCGTAATTGGTTGTCTTTTCCTCTTCTAAACAAGTTTCTTCCTATGAGTACATAATCCTTGCTCATCTCCTCTAGGGATCGCTTTCTTGCCAAGCTAACTCCTTCCTCATGCTCTCTTGTCTTTAGGAATTTTACCACTGTTTTGCTCCAATTGGGTACTATCGTTGAGAAAGGTATGGACGTGTGATCCTCGGGGATTGTCTCCTGACACTCTGCACAGTTACTTACATAGTCATGGACATCCTTAGTCATGTCACGGTAGTATACTCCTAATCGCTTTAATTCTCTAATAGTTCCATGAGTTCCTTTGTGTGTTCTCCATTTGTTCACATGTGCTTGTTCAATTAGTTTCATTTGTTCATCCTCCTCAACACATCTCAGCAAGACACCATTGGATTCCTTATAGTACACACTTCCCGCAATAGTGTGCAAAGTCCTTGATTGGAGAATTTCCTTCTTGCTCTCCTTATTGATTGAGTGTTGTGGGCCATGAGTAGTATAGGAATTAGTTTTTCTACCCACTTTGGACAAACTTCTAGATTAAACAAATAAGTGTCTAGCAGATTATCGGGTACTCCACTTAGTGGTTCTCCGTGAGTTAACCAAGAAAGGTGATTTGCTCTTACATGCGTGTTTCCCTTTTTCACTATCACTTCAAAGTCGAACTCCATCAAGAGTAGAAACCATCTTACCAATCTTCCCGTGTTAGAGGGCTTATTGACTAGGTACAATAAAGCTTGATGGTCTATGAAGGACTTGAATTTGTTGGCTAAGAGATAGTGTCTAAATTTCTTCACTGCATAGACAATTCCCAATCCTTCTCATTCGGTAGTGGTATAATTTCTCTCCGCTTGATTCAGTTGTCTACTTGCATAGGCAATTGGGTGATCTAACTTTCCTTTGTCTGCTGGTTGGGCTAAGATACATCCTATTGCATAATTAGAAGCGTCTACATGGATATGGAAAGGCTTGTTCCGATTCGGTGTTTTCAGAATTGGGGTTGTGCTCAGCCTCTTCTTTATCTCATTGAATGCTTTCTCACATTCCTCTGTCCAAATGAATTGAGTTAAGAGTCTATACATGGGTTTGGCAATTATGGCATACATGTGGACAAATTGACGATAGTATCCACAATGTCCCATAAATGCTTGCACCTCTTTCACATTCTTAGGTCTAGGAAGCTCTAAGATGACCTTAATCTTGTCCTCATCCGTGGATATTCCATTTCTAGAGACTATGTGTCCTAAGATCTTTCCTTGTCTTACCATGAAGACACATTTCTCTAGGTTTAGGCAGACTCTATATTGGTGGCATTTATTAAAAATATTTCGCAATTCAGGAATGTGGTCCAACCTTTGATTTGAATATGTACATAGGTCATCTACATACACTTCCATGCTCTTTTTCAGGAATTCCTTGAAAACATGACACATCAATCGTTGGAAAGTAGCAGGCGCATTAGTGAGTCCAAAAGGCATCACACGGAAAGCATAGACTCCCCATTCGGTCGCGAATGCGGTCTTATGTTGATCCTGAGTAGCAATAGCTACTTGATTGTATCCGGAGAATCCATCTAAGAAGCTGTAGAATTCTTTTCCTGCTACTCTTTCCAATAGATGGTCTGTAATGGGCAATGGGTAGCTGTCATGTATGGTGGCTACATTGACTTTTTTCAAGTTAATGCACACTCTCAGTTTTCCGTTCTTCTTAGGCACAACTACTAATGGCGAGACCCACTTGGTGTGTTCTATTTCATATATGAATCCTGCCACTAATAGCTTGTCTACTTCTTCCTTAATTTTGGAAGCATAGACCTCATTGTATGTATATGGGCGTTGTTTTGATGGTTTTGCATCTACTGTCATTGGTATTCTATGAGAACAAATCAAGGGTTCCACACCCTTGAGATCCTTATATGTCCATGTGAATATGTCTCGATATTCTCAGATCAATTGTATTAGTTCTTCTTCCTCTTCAACTGACACATCTTCACCTATGTATGTGCATCTTCCTTCTCCATCTTCCATTGTTACTATGATTTTTTTTGTTTGTTCTTTGTTGTCGTATGCTTCTCCATCTCGAGCCTCTCGTTTAGGCATTTGAATGGCTACCTTTCTCTCTTCTACTTCATATCTTTTAAAATGTAATTGCCAAGATCCTTGGTTCGAATGGTGTCTAGAAAGCTCTCTTCTGAATCAAATTTTGGTTCCATTTCTATACTCTCATATTCCTCTTTCGATTCTTTTTCCAAGATTTCTCCTTCTTCCACTTCTTGAAGGACAACCATGTATAAATTCACATCATAGCCTTCTTCATCTATGCACTCGTTCATAGTTAGTACTTCCTCATTCACACACACATCTAAGGTGGCTAAGATTTCCATCCATCCATGCGGTTCAAAGGTTTCATCAGGAAAGATTTGAGGCATATACCTTGGGTCCTCTATAGGTCTATAGTTAGGATGTCCTATTGGCCATAACTGTCTTTTGTTGTCCTCTTTCTTGGCTTCTTTACACATCCATAAATGGGCGTCCTCGTGCATCCATGATTGATCGCTTGATCGAGCACTATGAATGGATAGGTCATCTTCCTCCTTGTGTATGGGATTCCATTGTAGTGGAGGGACATCTCAATATGAAAATGTGTGCAAGTTTATCTTGGTGGCATTTCCTTGATGTTGCAGGTATAATAAATCTCTTCCCCAGTCTTGCACTACCCGCATTTGTCTCATGAAAGGTCATCCTAATATCATTTCGTAGTTGTTAGCCTTTTCAAATTTACAGATGGCTAATGTGTGTTCAAATTCAACTCCACAAGTGGTTAATTTGATTCCTTCCAGTATTCCTAAGGGTTTCTACACATGACCCTCTGCTAATTGGAGCTTCATGCGTGTGGACCATAAGGCAGGCTTCCCCCATTTCTCCCAAATCTCCTTGGTGGCGATTCCTACTCCACTGCCTGTGTCTAGGATTGCCTTGGTCATGTACCCATTGTAAGTGACAGGTAGACATGTATTACCTTCATCTCCTTCACTAAATTCTCCCACTTTATCAACTGGGATTTGTATCTTAGATGAGTTTTCTTTTCCCTTGACTTCATTCTCTTGCCCTAATTCCAATTGACTCGCTAATTGCTTCCATAAATGTGGTTTAACCTAAAGTAATTCTTCCACGGTCAGTTTGCATTGTACTTTCATCTTCTTTAGTTTCGTTAGATTGTGTGAACTCTTTTCTGAGTTTCCCTTTCCTTTTCCATGTACCGTGGGTGCTCAGATTATCATAGAATCCTTTTCGTATTCTCCCATGTAATTAGGTAAAGTTGAAATGCTCTGAGCTTCTTCTCTATTTCTGTCTAGCCTTGACACTTCCTCATATACTTCTTCCATATTGGGATTGGGTTGATAAATTTCCACGTCTAATTCCTCAAAGGGAGGCTTCATCACTCCATTCTTCTTCCATTGTTCTTCTCGGATTCTATTCCATAATTCCTTTGGCCAATCAGCTTCTAGGTCAGGTATTGTTGACATCGGTTCATCTTGAGTTTTCACTCATTCACATGTGTCATCCTTCCCTCTAAGTTCTTTATTCTTGGCTTTGACACACTCCTTGTGTTGCTCCTTTGCTACTCTTGTCTCTGGAAGTGTCGGGATAGTCTTTTCTAGGGTTGCTTGTGCTACATCTATGAGTTTTTGACATATCACAATCCTTTCTTTTTCTAATTCTCCTTGTGGGTAAAGCTTTTCATGTTGCTCTACATTCGGTCCAGTCTTAATCCTAGCTTGGTAAGCTTTCAGCCACATGTCTAGGTCGTCAGGTTTTGGGTCAGCTAAAATTGATCCTGGTTTCTTTGCTTCTTGGATAAGCGGTGGAATGGGAACCTCTTCCCAAATCCCTTGTTCTTTATGCTCTTGTTTGTTTCTAGTTTGTTTCCTATTTTCTTGACTCGTGTTTTATCTTTGAGCTTTTCTCTTCTTTCCTTCCATTTGTGTGTTTTTGTGTTCTGCATACTCTCACGTGGGTCCTCTGAATCTTCAACTATCTAAATTTTGGGACTTGCTGTTCTATTGTTTTCTTGTTCTCGTTCCGGTTGTTTTCCTTTTTGCTCTTTTGTTTGGGCTCTTGTAATGGCCTTCAAGGGCACTGTGTATTCCTTATCACTTTCCAGGTGCTTCTATCACTTCAATTACATTAATTGGTGACGTGTCTTGGACTTTGGTTGGATTCTTAGGGGAATCTCTGAAAAGATGTTTCTTTCCACAATCATTACAATATCCTTCCCAAGTCCTAGGGGGTGGTGGATTGTAATGCTGAGGACATTCTCTATCTATGACATCAACCAACCAATATCTTCTCCGATTCTTATCTAGGTATGTTATCCTAGTCTCGTCTTCTGGATCCTTTAGCTCATAAAATGTCATCGGGCTTTCTTCTCTTCCTTGGGCCGGTGAGTCTGTTTGAAGCAATAAGTCCATTCCATGGATCAAATAGACTTCCAATAGGTAGTCGTCTTGAGGTATCAAGTCTCCTCTCAAGACTCGTGTCACTTGAAACCTGCCTCTAGGAGTCATCACTAACTCCTCAGCGTTTGGTCTCCCTGAGTTTTCTTGTGTTGGAAGCAGCCAGAGGCACAGACGACACGGAAGCATGTAACGACAGAGCAGGGAGCCAGTCGAATCATTTTTCAAATAATTATGTTTTCAAATACTTTCCAAAAACCTCCAACAGTGATTTTTATCACTATTGTAACATATGTAACATAGAAAACCCCATTTTGTAATCCATAGCTCCATTTTGTGCAAGCCGAGGAGTCCTCGAACTTGAGGAGCTTAGGTAGAATGCGCGTACCAATTTTCGTTATTTTTAGATACCGTTTACCCTTCCAAATAGCATCTAGGACTTAATTTTTAACTATGCCGCTCACTAGATGTGAAACTGGTCAAAACTATTCTAGAAACTATAAAAAGAGCTAGAGAGCTCATTTTTGAGGTTAGCTTGTTGGAGTAGAGAAGAGCTTAGAGCTATTTTGAGCTTGTAATAGTGTTCTTGAGTAATAGAGTTGATTTCTCACCTTCCATTGTGTCTTGCTTGTCTCTTCATTGTGTGTGTGTATGTGTGTGTGCATCTTGGTGCTTCTCACCTTCACTCTCACATCATCTCACATTCACGATCTTCATATCACTCCTATCTCTTCCGCGGATTGACAATTAAGGAGGTGAAGCTTCTTAACGTGGTTCTCACCATTGTGCTAGAGCAACACCAAATTTGGCGCCGTTGCCGGGGATCGAGTCTAGGACGAATGTGTGATGGAGTATAGCAAGAAGTAGCATTGGAAGGTAAAAATTTCAGTTTTTGTTGTTGTTTTTACTTAGTTTTTAGTGTTTTTCACCTCCCCCACACTCCATCTTCATCACCGCATCATCATCTTCATCTCCAAAAAAATCAGAAAATTCACCATATCCACCCATTCTCCTCATTTCCCCTCATTTGTGCATGTGAGAGAGTGAGAGAGAACTTTTGTGCTTGTGTGTACTTTTGTTTTCTTGAGTTTTCTTGCAGGTACAAAGCTCCAGTGCATCAGAAAGGCTGCAAAAAGGTAAGAAAATCATCTTCTGTCAGAAATTTCCAAGTGTGTCAGACCATCGGGATGGTCTGCAACCTTCGGCATTTTTGGTAAGCGACCACACAAGCGTGTAGGCGACACCAGCGCCTCTACAAATCCACAGCTGCATTGCAAAAATTCATAGTTTGGTGGACCATCGCGACGGTCTCTGACCATCGCGATTGTGTCACACCATCGCGATTGGCTCACGCCATCGCGACGGCTTGGCCGGACCATCGCGACGGTCTCTGACCATCGCGATTGTGTCACGCCATCGCGATTGGCTCACGCCATCGCTCCGACGGTGCCACGTGGCAATTCAGACCATCGCGATGGTGCACTTCAGACCATCGCGACGACACCCTCACACCATCGCGACACTTCAAAAATTCAGACCATCGCGATTGGCTCACGCCATCGCGCCCAGACCATCGCGACGGTGCACTTCAGACCATCGCGATTGTACACGTTGACCGTTGACTGACGCCATCGCGACGGTGCACTTTCACGCCATCGCAATTGTCCACTTTCACGCCATTGCGATTGTGCACTTCAGACCATCGCGATTGTGTACTTTCACGCCATCGCGACGGTGCAATTTCACGCCATCGCGATTGTGCACTTCAGACCATCGCGATTGTGCACTTCAGACCATCGCGATTGTCCACCCTCACGCCATCGCGACGGACCCAGACCATCGCGATTGTCTCAGACCATCGCGATTGTGCACCCCATCGCAAATTTTAGGGTTTCATTTTTTGGCCAATTTTGGGGCTATTTTTGGGAAATTTTTGGGTGATTAGACTCATAGGAGACCCCTTAGCTCATATTGGGAGAAAAACATGTTTGTCAGTTTTTACCCCCCAGGGCTTGAACGGTCATAACTTTTTCATCCGAAGTCCGTTTTTTGAGCTTAATAGCTCGTTAGAAAGCTCTCTACGAGTACTACGTGACCTCAACTGTTTTTTTCTTAAAGGATACGTCTATTTTTAGATAAGCTATTTTGAGGTTGACCTAGTTTGGGACTAGAAAGCCAAGGGGCAAACATTGAAAAGTTGGGCAAAAGGGAAGGGACTTAAAAGGTGTATATACTCAAGTGCTTGATCATCCAACTGTGAATTGGTCTAATATTGGATTTTTCGAGGTCTAGCAAGGGCAATCAAAGGCAACCAAGGCAAGGCAGTGAAGGGCATAAAGCTTGGGAAGCGCGGCTTCTTGGGCATCAGAGCAACTAGAAAAGCTGACTCGAGGTTGGAAGATTACTCAACCCCCTCAGTCAATTCTTAGCTTAGGATAAACGTTAGCATTGTGGATTTAAGATGATAGGAACGCCTCAAGTTCAAGATATTTAATCCTTTCAAGTCTAAGACTACAAGTAAAGGTGTGTGACGAAAACCTAAAGGAAAGAGCCTAAGTCTGACGGAACGAGAACTCAAAATTATAACGGAAAGTCGAATTCCTGACGCATACATTAAGACAAGAATCTAAAGAAATTTAAAAAGAATCAAGAAAGTAATAACAAAGAATCTGTGACGATCTGAGCGTGTACTGAGTGTGCAAGGAACAAAATTAATGAACCTTAGATCGGGCAAATATATAGGCAAGGCAGACCGGCGAAGCCTTAGATCATCAGAGGCAAGTGTAAGAACTACTGCACGATCGTGGGCTCAACAATTGAATAGTAATTACCCCTACGAGAGCTCAGATACTAGCGAATCAGAAATGGCATTTAGCGCAGAAAGACCAGAAGGAGGGTCAAATGTAGCATACTTAGAAAGACCAGAAGGACCCTATAGAACGCAACTAGAGTTTCTCCGAACCAACCGATTAGGTGCTCGCATCTATGAGGATGGTTTGCGAAGGCAAGTGGTGCAAATGCACAACCCCGATCAACCCATTGGATTGGAACATCCAGTGGTGAAATTCGAGAGAGACGCGTACATAGACAAGGAAGGAACGATGTACATCTTAAGTACGCAGCCAAACAATACCAACGAGTTTGGCGTGATTCAACCAGAGACGGAAGCAAAATCTCAAGGAAAGGAACCATTAGAAGAGCCTAGAACACCTAGAGGGAAATCTGTACTGACACGAGTACTAATCCTGGATTGGATCCCTCAGGACAATAGAAGCATAGAGTTGTTTGTAAATAAAGAAACTGATGAAGCCTTTTGGAGATACAAGACCGAACTACTTAGTGAAGTAGGAATCATCACGATATACGAGTTCAAGGATCCGGATACACCTGGAAAGGTTGTATACCTGGATGAGACTTCAAAAAGAGTCTTTGTGGTGCCTGACCGCGCTAAAAACACATACACATGGAGAGGTGAATTGGTATTCCCTCCATCTAGAACAAACATGAATACAAGTCAACAAGGGGCAGGAACATCCTCAGCCCATGGAAATCAAAGAGAGGGAAATAAAGAGAGACCGGAAGTAAGCTTCACTCATCCCATAGGGAGAGATAGAACAACCACGGACACTAATAGAGCGGATAGACAAAGAGATCATGGAATACTAGGTGGTAGAGATGATTTTCCTCTACCTAGACCACGCGAACACGCAAGAACATTGAGACCCACACAGTTAGTAAAATCAATGAAGAATTACTTTGATGGGACAGGAGATCCCTATGACCACGTCGCAAAATTCAAGCAAGTACTAAGAGCCGAACAAGTTGAAGACATGTTCACGCAATACAACGCATTTGGACTAACGTTAAAGAATACAGCTTTAACTTGGTTCCAACCTCTGCAACAAAGGCAATTTAGAGACATCCATCACTTTTTAGAGTCATTCATCACTGAATTCTCTAAAAGTGGGATTAGACATGACACGTCTTCGTTGATTCATAGCTTTAAACAGACCCCTCAAGAAACAGTTAGACTGGCAGGACGTAGGTTTAGACAATATGTTGAACGATGTCCAATGCAAGAGCTACCCTCACAAGCTAAGCAAGTGTCATTGTTTCTAGATGGCTTGTTGAGCTCTAAACTACGCTCCTACGTGTACCTAAAAGAACCCAGAACGCTAGAGCAATGTATAAGAATTTGTATAGACATTGAGGACAACTTAGGAGACGAGTTGGAACTCGCAAAGGTCTATAAGGACTCAGACTGTTCATCTCTAACATCCACAAAATTGTCTAGCTCGATAGAGGACCTAGCAGAAAAAGTGGCTCAGAAACTAGGAGTTTCTAGTAAACCTAGGGTGCTAACTAACAAGCGTTGTTACACCTGTGGTGGTGATCATATGGCAAATGTGTGTCACAATGCACCACAACCACAAGCCAACCCTAGTGGCCAATATTGTACAATTGAGAGAAGATACACGAATCATACGGCTCAGGACTGCCCATACAACAAACAAACCGTGAGACAGAACTATCCGCAAGCATACCAGCAGCCAGGTAGGTATCAAGGCCATTACAATGCTCAGCCTTATAACTATAGGCCTCCTCAGAACTACCCATACCAGGCTCAACAGAGACCTCAACCTGTCTTAGCTCAGCAGCCACCCCCACCAGCGAATGTCATCTCTGTCAAATACGCTGCTGCAGAAGAGAACCTAAGTAGAGCTATAGTGCCTTCTTCACCTTTGATCACAGAGGGTGACCCGAATTCAAACAGTTTTGACTCTACGCATGTAGATAGTCCACCCGCATATTACACAAAGTCACCAGAACACGTGGAGACATATCATTACGATAGTCCACCAGTGGAACCTAGTTGGGAGCCCGACTATGCTAATGTGATGTACACAAACCCAAATCCACGGCCCCAATTGAGACAACAGAGACCACAGGGCCCTAGAGGACCATGCTTTAGGTGCCAAGGAGATCATTTCATAAAGGATTGTCCACATCCTCCGATAGCAGGACAATCACAGTACTATAACATCCAAGGCTTTTGTGCTGATTGTGGCAAAGAGCATATAATCAAAGATTGTCCTAAAAATCCAGTTAACGCTTCAAATGTGACACCGATCAACGTGATAGGTATTGTAAATAACGCAGATGGATCCAACCCTACATACGTGCCTATCCAAGCTATAACAAGAGCCCAGGCGCTCTTACAGAACCAAAAGCTTAATCAGGAGAAAGTAGCTGGAAGTAGTGAAGTTGCAGAATCTAGTAGCAAAAAGACAAAATCTTGGAAAGATTTTAGAGAAAGAATTAAGAGAAAATGGAGTAAAAGGATAAGTGAGTTGGAAGGAAGTTTGAAGGAATCTAGAGCCAAAATCCTAGAATTGACTTCGCAAGAATTGAATCAAGAGAATCCAGCTCAAAAATCAGGATCAGTTTTAGCGGAACCCATACCAGAAAATCTAGACATGATGTTTCGTGCATATTAGGCTAGATTAAAAGAGGGACCTCAGGTAGCTGAAATGAGCAAAAACTACCCTCGAGCAGATCTAGAAATTGAGAGAACTAAACTTTGCATGAAGATGGTAGAACTAGCACAAGCTTTGTTCGAAGCCTCTAGATATCTTAATTGGAATAACATGGCAAAACCGGAATTACACTTTCAAGGACTAATGGAGAGGCTAGAATACTTGATAGAGAGCAAAGAGAAAAAGGATCATCCTAGGAACCCTATTGTCCCAGAGACACAGGAAAGGAATGCGCCATCCCTATCTCAAGTACCCAACTCAGAAAGTCAAGACAATTTGTCTTCCATACATAAATATTCACATGAATTTTTGAGAGAAATACAAGAAGAGAAGTGGAGAAAAGAACAAGGAACCCATCCTCCTATTCAAGAAATAGACGACTTGCAGGAACAATTTCCCCAAGACATTCCCTCTATTTACGATGATGTAGAGGAAGAACAACTGAGTGAACACACAAGATTTGAATCTAATTCTTTACAAGGATTACCTCAGTTCACAGGACCTTGGGAAGCAAAGTCTATTAGTATGAGAGCACCCACGATAATAGTGAGGAATGAAGAATCAGTAATCCCTAGAAACACGGAAGTGATCAAGAATACTAAAGTACAATGTAATCTCACTCTAGAGGAGTTGTTAAAGGTAAAACCAGAATTGTGGAAACATGTAGCAAATCAATTCCCCGAGCTTGCTACTACTCCCTCACAAATAGGATCACAAAATAAGGTACCAGAGATACCCGTAGAAAAGATTGGAGATGTAAGCGAAGCAGAGGAAGGTAACACTTATCTTCCGATAACCCATCAGGGCTACACCACGAAAGCCATCTTAGATTCAGGAGCCGGGGTAGCCATAGCTACCACCGCTTTATGGAAACGTTGGGGTAAGCTAGCATTAAGACCCACCAGGATGAAGCTACAAATGGCTGATGGACACATAGAAAAACCATTAGGCTTACTAGAAGGCATATCTCTCACCACTTGTGGTGTAGAATTTGAGCATACCTTTGCCATTTGTGACTTTGCAAAAAACCATGCTTATGAGATGATATTGGGACGACCATTCATGCGTCAGTTGCAAATTGTACAAGATTGGGGAACTAATTCTTTGTACTTGCAACATTTAGGGGTGACCACCAAAGTCAATCTTAAAGACTATTCTCATCGAGATGTACCCCCAATACAATGGAATACCATCCATAAGACACCAGTAGAGACGAAATCTGTGCACTCATTAGAATCAGATCCTTCTTGGTTGCATGAGGATACTCATTTATGGATGTGTAAAGTAGCAAAACAAGAGGAAGAACGATTAGAAGCCATGACCTTAGGTGCAGAACAAAATCCACGAACCCTTCAAGATCCAGCCTATGCACCTGTAGTATTCCCAAACGAAGAGTTTGAACCCCATGGTTGGGCAGAAATCCTAGCAACCATGGATGTAGCCATCAATGAAGAACAATGGACACCCCACTGTGACGAGGATGGCTATGACATTTCAGTTTTCACGATAGAGCCAATCATGGGCGATGCAATTTTAGAAGAATGTGAACCTAACACTAATGCATTTGAGGATGCAAGCAATTTTGACTTAGAATCAATTATCATGGACCCACCCTTTGCATCAGAGGAAGAATATTTCTACGAAGTAGACACTCACACCCAGAGACACGAGGAAATTACGAATGAGGTGAGGTTAGCCACGGAAGTGACTAGCAAGAGTGAAGGCAAGAAAAGAAAGAAGAAAGAAACCATGTCCGAAAAAGAAGAATCTTTATTTGAAGTACCCGAGAACTTCAAGAAATATGAAATCGAAGATAGAAGAATCATGGTACGAATGCCTAATAGAAAGGCGAATGATGGACAAGTATATGATAACCGAGAGAAAACCAAGAAAATAATAGTAGCCATAGAAGGAGAAGAAGAAAAATGTACATACATAGGGCATGATTTGACAACTGAAGAAGAAGAAGAGCTAGTTGCCCTATTGCGCGAATATAGAGATGTTTTTGCTTGGATTTAGAAAGATTTGAAAGGAGTAGATCCAGATATATGTTCTCATAGAATCCCTATGACTCCAGATGCAAAACCTACGAAACAGAAACCTTACACGTACAATGATAACTACGCTGCGAAGATTAAAGAGGAGATAGATCGCTTGATAGAAGCAGGATTCATTTACGAAATTGAGCATACCGAATGGGTATCCCCCATTGTGGTTGTGCCCAAGAAGAATGGAAAATTGCGTGTGTGTATTAACCTTAAAAAAGTTAATGCCGCAACGATTAGAGACAGTTATCCTCTTCCTATCACGGAACATCTATTGGAAAGAGTTGCGGGCAAGGAAGTTTACAGCTTCCTTGATGGTTTTTCAGGCTATAATCAAGTAGCCATTGCTCCAGAGGACCAACACAAGACGACATTTGCCACTGAATGGGGCATATTTGCATTTCGTGTAATGCCATTTGGCTTAACAAATGCACCCGCCACTTTCCAGCGACTCATGTGTCATGTTTTTAAGGAATTCTTACGCAAGAGTTTGGAAGTTTATGTCGATGACTTATGTGCACATTCAAATGTAAGACAGACGCATATCCCAGAGTTAAGACAAATATTTTGACAAATGTCGAGAATATCAGGTTGTTTGAACCCAGAAAAATGCGTTTTCATGGTCATACAAGGCAAAATTCTAGGACACATTGTGTCAAAAAATGGAATCTCTACGGATGAAGAAAAGGTGAAGGTAATTGCAGATTTACCTAGACCAACTAATGTGAAAGAGGTACAAGCATTTATGGGCCATTGCGGTTATTATAGGAGATTCATACACATGTATGCAATCATAGCCAAGCCTTTGTACTCTCTTTTAACCAATTTTGAATGGACAGATGAATGTGAAAATTCATTCAATGAACTCAAACGACGCTTGTGCTCAGCACCTATATTGACTACCCCAGATTGGAGTAAGCCATTCCATGTACATGTGGATGCATCCAATTATGCCATAGGATGCGTGTTAGCACAACCCACGAATGAAGGTAACATAGATCTCCCCATAGCTTACGCGAGTAGACAATTGAACGCAGCAGAAAGAAATTACACCACGACAGAACGAGAAGGATTAGGGATGATCTACGCAGTAAAGAAGTTTAGGCACTACTTGTTGGCCAACAAATTCAAGTTTTTTACGGATCATCAAGCCCTATTGTACTTAGTCAACAAACCATGCAACACAGGACGATTGATACATTGGTTTCTATTCCTCATGGAGTATGATTTTGAAGTCGTAGTCAGGAAAGGAAAGACACATCTTAGAGCTGACCACCTTTCGAGATTAACCTCAGGAGAAGCTCCTCAAGGAGTAGTGGATGATCTACCAGATGCATACTTGTTTAATCTTGAGATAGCACCAGAATGGGCTAAGCCTATAGTCCCTATTCTCACATATGGACCTAAGAATCCTAGGATAAAGATCAAAGAGGGAGAGATTACCAAGTCTCAGAGATACCAAATCATAGGAGGAAGCATATATAAACAGGATAATCAAAAGATTCTTGCTTGCTGTGTAGATGAATCAGAACATGCGAATTGGTTGCAATTAGCACACATAGGTGCACTAAAGCAACATCATTCAAAACATCGAACATTACAGACTCTGCATAGATTAGGAGTATATTGGCCTTCGATGGAAGCAGATGTCTACAAGTTGTGTAAGGAATGCAACGTTTGTTGTGAAAGACCACCAGTAGAACATGCTACATTATATCATGTGTCTCTCACACCAGACTGGAGCGAACAATTAGTGACATACTTGAGGACGAAGACATTCCCTCAAGGAATGACCTTAGCTCGACAACGCAGTCTAGAGCAGGAAGCTCAAGATTATTCACTTATTGGCGATAACCTATACAAAAGAGGACGTGATGGATATCTAAGACAATGTGTTCATGAGAGCGATTATCTGAGCATACTAGAGACTGCACACCAAGGTGTTGCAGGAGGTCATTTTGGACCCGATAGGATAATCAAAGCCATCCTCTTTGCAGGATTATGGTGGCCCACTCTTCACATGGATGCTCATACCTATGTAAAGAGATGTGATGTGTGCCAAAGAACTCAGTTTCCTACTCGCAGAGACGAAATGCCATTGAAACCCATGATGGGCGGACGTGCATTTTCTAAGTGGGGTATAGACTTTGTAGGACCCATTAACCCCCTTGCAAAAGGTACACATGCTGAATACATTATTGTTGCCACAGACTATCTTACGAAATGGGTAGAGGCAAAAGCCACAAAAAAGAATGATGCACACACAACTGCAAAATTCTTATTTGAAAATGTCTTTACAAGATATGGATTGCCTATAGAGATCGTGAGCGATCGAGGCACTCACTTTCTAAACCAAGTCATTGAATATTTGTTACAGGATTTTATGGTGATTCACAAGAAATCCGCACCATATCATCCTCAGGCCAATGGTCAGGCTGAAAGCACTAATAAGATTCTTTGTAACGTACTGACGAAACTCGTGAACAACAAACGTTCAGATTGGGACAAACAGTTACACCACGCTGTTTGGGCATATCGAGTGGCCTACAAGACCGTACTCAATGCAACTCCCTTTCAGATGGTTTTTGGTCAGAATGTTGTGCTTCCTTTGGACTTCTTGATACCGACCCTTAAGGTTGCACAAGAACATCAGTGGACCGGCCATGAATTATCAACGAGAATAATGGACATGGAACGATTAGGAGAAACCAGGCTCAAGGCAGCAGCAGGAATATATGCAGCGAAGAAGCGACAGAAAGCATATTTTGATGCACATGTGAAAGATAAAGGCCTAAAAGAAGGAGATTTAGTTCTAGTATATACGCTAAAGCAACACGCACGTAAGTTAGAAAAGCAAGGTTATGGACCTATGATCATTAACAGACTCTCAACAAGTGGAGTAGTACAGTTAGCCACCTTAGAAGGAGACGTAATGCCTAATTATATTAGTGGCTATAGAGTCAAGTTATATCAAGAACCTCTTACTGAGGATATGCTTAGACGACTCACGTTGGCAAAGAAGCGTAAGGACGAAGAAAATAGAATACGAGCGGAAGCTCAGGCAGAAGCAATAGAACGCATTAAACGCATGAAGTTAAGAAGACAAGGACTAGGGAGAGAACATTATAACCATCTAGAAACTACACCCAGATATCCCATGGCCATGTGTCAAGTAAAGTCAACCACTCATCCTAGTATAGTGGACAGGAGACCATTCATTACAGTCAGGCTAGAGCACGGCAACCCTTGCCAAGAGCTCAGGGCTTTAATTGACTCAGGTGCTGCGACTAGTGCTATTAGATGGTCCCACTATAAGGATTCAGGAATAGAAATGCGGCCAATTGAGGCATACCTCATAGGCCTAGGAGGCATGGAAACCCCTTGCATGGGTGAGGTGGACCTTCCTATCCTCATTAAGGATGTGACCATGACAGCGAAGCTTCTAGTGTGCCATGATGACGACCTAATAGAACCCCTAATCCTTGGCCAAGATTGGCTATACGATCACTCAGTGGACCTAAATCTTAGACAAGGCTCCTTACAGATTGGAACCTTAGAACAGAAGCGAGTGATACCGCTTGACTTCCCTAACGGCATTCCGATTGAGGTTTGTAACCCTAGACCCTATGAAACGCATGCGACGAAAGACCGGAAGATCTTGGGTCAGATCAGTCACGTTACGTCTACTCCAACCCACTCGGGCTTGGCTATGGACAGTTGTCAATCAGAAGGACAACAGGAGATCTTCCCTGGGGCTTCCTGCAAACTAGAAGGGGCAGCTACCCAACCGCTAGGGTAGATGAACACAATCAGCGGTCAGGTGGGTTGCATCAACGGCCAAATGAGCACAACACCCTGCGGTGCTCATCCTTCCAAACTTGCTGCGGACTGGCCTAGATTAAAGATAAATAACGAATCACTTCCTAATGGGCAGGTCACGCAAGTGTTGGATCTCCCTTCTTTTCCAAAGCAGAGCGTCCAATGGACCTCTCAAACCCAACCACGAACGAGTCAACCACAATAGAGGAACCCAGACCGACGACAACACCAGACAAGGCAAGGAAAACCGCAGTATCAACATCAGAGAACAAGTGGCACAAAACAAATATGGGTGCCAAAAGGACAGAAACCAAAGGCTATTGGCAACACTACAGACGAGAACATGACAAAGTTTCAAAAGAAGCAGAGTCAGTATCCAAAGTCCCCTCGATCTTCTTCTACAAGTACCAATACTCGACAAATTTGGATCGCCAAGAAATACCTTATCCATAGACCCACACCCATGCAGATTTGGGTACCCAAGCAATGTATTATAGCCCAACCCTCAAGCCATGTAATATATACCCCTCAGAAATCTTTTCATCCTTCAATACCACCAAACCCGATACCACTTTTTGTCCCTCAGCAGAAACATACCACCCACTCCAAGACTCTTAGGAAATGGATACCGAAACGTATCCAGACGTCTTCTTGTACCCCCTTATCTAACAATTCTCCCACCCCGTTTAAACTCCACCCTTGTACTAATTCACCTTCAACCGAACCTTGTATAAATTCATACACCCAAACCCCACATTTTGCATAATAAAAGCTCATCAAGAAATGTAGGCATCATCTGAACCATGTAGGTGTCTAGAGACCTGCATTAGTTTTGCAAAAAAATCATGGCATCAATCACTTCACGACACTTGGCTACACGGGTTACACATCGGTTATGGAAAGGGATTGCGGTCTCACCTTATTGGGATCATAATTAATTTCCATACTAATGTGTTAATCTTTTGTAGCAGATCTTTTCCATTAGCTCATCAGTCATCATGCAAACCGAAGCAGGACCATCCGAAGCAGGCCCCAGCGTAGCTGCAGTGCCCCTCAATGTTTTACGAGCAGAACCCCACCCGACTGCTCCACCGCCAGAGTTCCAAGGATTTCTGGGACCCATGCCAATCGATAACCCACCTATGGGATACACAGAGAAGATACATCGTAACTCTCACTGGTTTCAAGGCCTAGCAGGACCCTTAGCAGACGCTGATTTCATTTTTGAAGCAAATATGACATTTGATGACTGCACATGGGGCAAGTATCAATTCTTCTCAAGAGAATTCGAAGGCCTACAGAACACCCAGGACTTAACTCATGTTTGGGCTAGAGCCGGCTTCACGGAGTATTTCAGTGATCCTCTGCCCAAACCTGACTTTTATAGGTGTTATTACTTAATCACCACTTTGCTGGCCTCAGAGAATAAGGATATCCCAAGAACCTTTATTTTGCCCTCTTTAGTGGATGATCCACCTTACAAAAGATTTTATCTTTCGAAGGATTTAATCAAAGCTGCCATCAAAATACATGGAACACACACTCCAACGGAGAAAGAATGGCTAGTCCCAGAGCAGATGAACCGTGGTGACGTAACTAAGTGGGAGGACATTTCAGCTATAACCCCTGAGCTCTCTAAGCCATAGCGGATATGCATGCAGCACTTTGCTTTCCCAGCTCAGAATCATTTTACCATGCCTCACAAGAGAATCTGGTTTGGATTATACTTAGCATGTACTGGACTGCAAACGGTTGATCTAGCCAGCTGGATAATTGATCAGCTCTATTTGGCACAACATAGGTGGGAGCGAAAGAAGGTAATCAATGGGTGTTGCGCCCTCACCAAGATCATATATATGTGCTTGGCGTATGACTTACCAATTGAGCGTGCCATGACCAGTGAAGAACTGAAAGCATTTAAAGGCACCACTAGGAAGGCTAGAAAGTCTAGCAAAGGCAGAGCCGGAAAGCGGATGAGAGGTACTATCCCGTGCCTACAAGTTCCAGAATCACCCTCACCACAACCATCTCCAGAGCAGTCACCAACAGCAGCCACTCCCACAGTACCACCAATTCGTATACGGTTATCAAGACCAGTTACGCCGGAGGGCACCACCAGTACGGTTGCACCCCAAGCAGCCACAACCACAGAACCTATCACCACAGCAGCTGAACTTCCCACCACTATCGGTGCGGAAGCTTTCTCTTTTCCAATACCGCATTTAGAACCAGGACAAGCAGAGCCACTAGACCAAACGTTTGATTTTGAGATGCCCGATGCATTCTCCAACGAGTTCCAGTTTTCAGAAGGACAAATGTTTTCGCAAGAATTTGAAAGGCCTAGCTACCCTACCACACCCAGGGATCAGCCACAAGGACAGGTCGTGTCCAGCTCTGATGACGAAAGAACAGCAACCGATGACGACGAAGGTGACGACGAAGCTAGCCAGGGAACACATGAATCCCAAGAGCAGGAACAGACAGATGGCCAAGGCCAACAAACAGACACACATGGCGATACAAGTACCCATGAAGATGAAACTTACGAGGCAGCAGCTTACACACTAGCTATCAAGAAGCTGTATAGAACTATGGAAAAAGTTTGGGCACGCAAAAAGCTGACAGAGGAAGAGAGTCAAACAATAATAGAACAAGAACTTGTCACATGCGGATTCAAAGACGCATACATCAAAGGATTCAAAGAGTTAGTCAAATCAGTAGGCTCCAACGAAGCACTCAGGTACTTGCAACGAAAGCCACTGCCACAGTTTGACCCCCGTAGAGTACGACTACTTTCAAAGCCCGGCGAATACATTCGTGTACCAACCGGAGCACAATCTTCAGAACAAGACAGGGCAGCACGCCTCGTCCCCGAAAGTTCATTGGCCGTAGAAACCATCTTTGTAGATTCCCCACCCCGCGCTACAGCTGTACAAACCGCAGTAGTCACTGAAGTACCGACCACCCCAACCGCTCCTCTCTCACCACCCGTCCATCCAGCCTCCCCTCTTCACCCTCCTTCCCTCAGACCCACATCTTCATTCGCTGGTGGTGTTGCAGAAATTGTCTTTACGACCACTAACCCCACAATTCCCGCGCCCATTAGCCCTAGTCTACCCCCACCCACACCCACCTTTCTATCCAACCCCTTCCTTCATCCATCTTTCCCCACAACTCCAAGACCCCTTTTTCCATTCCCCCCGCCCTTAACCTTCTCCCCCGTCTCACCTCCCCGACCCACTGTAACCCCTCTTTCCCCTTTCCACCAAGCTGCTCCAGCCAGCCCCCCTGTAAATTACCCCTCAACCTTTGTAAATCCCGTATTTACACCAGCACGAACACCCACGATCACACCCATATTCACGGTCACCGCACTAGATACGTCCACTGACATGGACATCTCACCACCCACAGCACCATCACTCACTTCACTCACGGCACAAACATTTTTAGGCACATCACAATTTTCAACAATCACTACATCATCCACCTTCCCATCCCCATTCCCCATTCCCGTTGCATCTACACCAACTGCATCTTCATTTAGCACCCCTTTAATACTATCACCCACTGTAGATAATGCATTCCGACAGATGTTCATGTGTATGACGCAAGTAAGAGATGAGTTCACATCTCTTGGTGATAATTATCAGCAGCTGCAGAGGACAACCAATGACTTACAGTCGCAGCTTAATTTATTGTCTATTGAGAATGCCTCTCTGAACACCCGCTACCAGGAATTACGCGAGGCTTATCACAAATTGGAACTAGAAAGCAAAGAAAAGACCAAGGAAGCCACTGCTGACCTCGATAACTTATTAAGAGCCCAGACAGTCCGCAATGCAACTCTAACACGAAATATGGGCTTACTACGAAGACACCTAGCAGCTGCCAAGGAAGAAAACCAGCGCTTACAGGATCAGAACCGAGAAAACTTAGAAGCAACGCTCGACCACCCAGACCAACCACTCAATCCTAGCAGGTTCAAAGCCATTCCTTCAGACTCAATGAGGATGCTGCTAGACGATCATGTAAGATTACTAGATGAATACGACCGCATGAACGAGGAGTTATAGAAACTCAAAGAAGATCACAAATTACTCCAGTTACGAGAACCGGCACACCAAGACATACCAGCACCTGTGGACCCCTCTCCTGACCTCCTAGAGGAACTCAACTCATTACGGGCCCAGGTATCGACCCTTGAATCAAGGATTGCAGTATATGAAGCGCCACCAAGGCCAGATTCCCCACCTGAGCTTCGAGCTGAGGAAGAAACGGTCACCATCCCGGTGGAGGAAACATTTGAAGAGGCATACGAGCCACAACCCATCCCAGGCGGACGCGTCACGGCTGAAGGTCAGATGACGTACGAACTTCCGACCCCCGCGTGGATGAAGACTATTGAGGAACTTGGAACAACGCACACAGCTAGAGTAGAGGCACAATTACATGCCATGGCGATGATAGAAGAAAGAATATTACAGTCTCCATTCTTTGCTCATTTGGCCCCGCGACGATACATATCTGGGCATGAGCTACAGTATAAACCGTATTTCATGTTAATGGCCGAATACCAGTTAGCCATTGAGAAAGAGACAGGTAAGAAACCATAGCATGCAACTAAATTCGAGGCGGCTGATCTACCACTAGATGCACAACAAGGAAGGATCTATCAACCAGAGTGGCGAAAAGATTTACTACAGCAGTATCCAGAGATGATGAGTACATGGGTAAAGGCACCTTTGCATTTAAAGTACAACCCGTGTTGGGGACCAGTGCCACGACGCCGCTCCTGGACTGCCTTTGCTATTAAGGTACAAAACAATAAGCAGTGCCAAGACTGGTTGAATTACCCCTATTTTAAGCCACCCATTGAGTTACCAACTGTTGGCTACATGATGGCTACAATTCGCCACTGGCTCCCTAGATTAAAGCATATGGACGATATAGCGGCACATATGACTGTCAAAATCTTTGACATGATGCAAATGATCTTTAAAGTCTTCCGACGCGTCAAGGCACCACATGTCAACACCCCGGGCTTTGAGCATGGCAATTTTGATCTAGTATATGATATGAGTACAACGCCATCGCTACGGGTGTGTTATGCCTGGCACTATAGAATAAAGTACCTACCGGCGTGCTACAAGCAGACATTCGAATAGATGTTCACAACCGGCTTCTGGGAATACCATTCAGAGGTATTCATAAGCAGGCCTACACATTTATTACACTTATTTGCCTGTGAACGAATGGTCTATTCCACACATTATCAGCACCCGCCATCGGAAGAACCGCAACCAATCGACTGGGAGAAACTCGAGGCAGATCTGGCCCGAGGCATTCGTATCTCCGAGCACACCCTCGCTCAAGACCTCCTACAGAACTATATCCGGCAGACCTCACAGCAAGGTTCTGTCAGGGACGACAGAAGCGAGAGGGAGGGGGGTGTTGGAAGCAGCCAGAGGCATAGACAACACGGAAGCATGTAACGACAGAGCAGGGAGCCAGTCGGATCGTTTTTCAAATAATTATGTTTTCAAATACTTTCCAAAAACCTCCAACAGTGATTTTTATCACTATTGTAACATATGTAACATAGAAAACCCCATTTTGTAATCCATAGCTCCATTTTGTGCAAGCCGAGGAGTCCTCGAGCTTGAGGAGCTTAGGTAGAATGCGCGTACCAATTTTCGTTATTTTTAGATACCGTTTAACCTTCCAAATAGCATCTAGGACCTAATTTTTAACTATGCCGGTCACTAGATGTGAAACCGGTCAAAACTAGTCTAGAAACTATAAAAAGAGCTAGAGAGCTCATTTTTGAGGTTAGCTTGTTGGAGTAGAGAAGAGCTTAGAGCTATTTTGAGCTTGTAATAGTGTTCTTGAGTAATAGAGTTGATTTCTCACCTTCCATTGTGTCTTGCTTGTCTCTTCATTGTGTGTGTGTATGTGTGTGTGCATCTTGGTGCTTCTCACCTTCACTCTCACATCATCTCACATTCACGATCTTCATATCACTCCTATCTCTTCCGCGGATTGACAATTAAGGAGGTGAAGCTTCTTAACGTGGTTCTCACCATTGTGCTAGAGCAACATCTTGTCCCTCTAACTCTCCCCTTTCATTGATCAAATCGAGAAATTCGGTTACTATGTAGATGTGACCTATCTTGTCCATGTATGCTCCTCCTTCATACTTGACGGCAGGTCTGGGCACAATTGTGGCATCCCTGGAAGTTACCATTCTAGCCACATATCTGTTTAAGCCATCCAGGTAGATGGGAATCTCTTGGGCATTAGTAGAAACGTATTGTAAGGAGGTACGGTACTCTCCCTCCACAGCGGTCATGAAGTTTCTACCTAGAGTAGGGCCCTGCATGTCTTCTGAAGCCATGGGTATCTCCTCCTCCGAGTCTCTAGAGGTGTCTGAATAGACAGAGCGATGAATGACCTGAGCGGCACTTCCAACAGAAGATATGACACTTCTTCAGCTACTTAGCACTCTCCCTGACCTCAAGTTCATTCACCCTCTTGAGGCTCTCCAGGTCTCTGAAACTCTCCCTAAGTGGCTCCTCAAATGCCTCAAGTTTGCCCTTAAAAATGCTTCAAAAGCTCTGGATGATACCACTCCAGGCGGTACTGCACCAGGTGATACTGCCCTTGACGATACCAAACCGGCCACGATACGATACCTGAGAACTAAGGGATACGATACCGCAGCAACAGGCGATACGATACCGCTCTTGATCATGATACGATACTAGCTATCCTAGCGATATGATACTTGAAGACTAGACGATACGATACCAGGCCTAGTCACGATACGATACCTATGGGTTCGATGATACTATACCCGAAACTTGGGCGATATGATACTTATACCATGACCGATACGATACCAGGAACTCCCACGATACGATACTGACAAGTCGAACGATACGATACTGGAAACCCGGACGATACAATATCACTTTTTGGACGATATGATACCAAAAAGGGCACGATACGATAGTGGAGTTTGCCGCGATACGATACCTATCTCCTCACACGATACGATACTACAATGAAGGGACGATACGATACCAAGATGGTATCGCGATACAACACCGGAAAGAGAGACGATACGATACTTGGGGTTTGCACGATACGATACTGCTATAGGTGGCGATACAATACCTCCGACCTGAGCGATACGATACTGGATGCTCTGACGATACGATCCTAGAGTGGGGCACGATACGATAGTGGCGGTTACGCGATACGATACCGCAAAACCGCACGATACGATACCAACTCAAGCGGTGATACGATACCACCGACTTGCGCGATATGATACTAATATGGTATCGTGATACTAAACTGGACAAGGCACGATATGATACCATAAGTGGTATCACGATACCAAGGCTGGTAGTCGACGATACGATACTTCAGCGAGTATCGTGATACAAGGGAATTTTTGGTATTGCGATACCAGAAACTCGACCGATCGCGATATTCAAGCCAAAATACCTCCAAATACAAAATTTTTTACACCCCCTTGATCTTCTCTCACCCTTTTCCTTCTTAGCCTACTGTCTCTTGCAAGGAAACTCAAGAAAATACACTGTCCCTCCCCGCGATACGAGATGCGCAAGTATTCATGTTTTTGTGCTTTTTTAATATGTTTTGGCTAGTGAACACTTATGGAATCTTACCTCAATGATGTCTTGGTTGCACTTTGAGCTCAACAACTAGTCTTGATAGCTTGAAATGTGCGATACCGCTCCCACAATACCGATCGTTGCTTTTCTCACGATATTGCTCTCTCAACAGTGAGAAATGAACTGTAATTTTTTGGTTTTTATACTTTTTGGTGACTAAAGCTAAACTAACTAATTTGACAATTTTTCTTGCCTCACTCCTCTCCTCCTCTTCTCCTAACCTAACCCTTACTCTTCCTTCTCTCCCTTCCTACTAACCCTAAACCTAGAAACCCATTACACACACCTCCAGGATGTGAAGTAACAAGTGCTGAAGCGATTGACTACTTGCCACTGAACGAGTTCACTTCTATAAGTACGATTTCGTCACACTCGATCTATCACCATCACAAAGGCACCTTGGCTGAGTGTTCCCTGGCAACGGCGCCAGAAACGTGTGCACCTAAGTCAGGATGACTTAAGGACTTACGCCAAAGAGACTAAACCTCATTTGCCACACAAGTGCGTATAGTGGGAAATTGACACATGCTTACTTGTCAATCCGATCAAACGACCTAACCAAGTGTATGAGGACATGTGCACACATGATGGAAAATGAAGTGGTTCAGCTTATATGCATGAGAAAAGACTAATCCACCTCTCAAACTCACTGAAATACTGAAAGTGTCTACCGCAATACTACTTACATCAGTTTCAGTAAATCGAGGATTTCTCCCAGCTTCGAACTCTGAATATAGTCAACAGTGGACTCCTTTCGAAGCTCTCGACTAGACGCATCTAATGGAGGTAGAAACTACTCGATTCTGACAATTGTGCTTCAAATTATGGCCAAAATAGTGAATGGCGAGAAACACCCACACTCATGCCACAACTCCTACAAGCTCAAACACACACTACAGTAGCTCAAAAACAGTGGGGAGGGGTAGACAACAATCCTCCACACACATTCCAAGCATTATACACACATAAAAGATCAAAGAGAAGATGGAAATCTTCAAGAAAGAAGCAAATTTGAAAATCAGGAGCTCTCCTTCTTCACAATGGCAAAAAGTCTCTACAAAGAGTCACAAAGTGACTAATACATGTGCCCTAAATTTGGTCCTTTCACACAAGAGACCGGCACTTTATTGCTAAAAAGTGAATTTCCTACTAATTTACAAGGAATATTTTACAATAAGTTGGGGTTATGCAACTAGAGGACTCCTCTAGTGCATTTACATGGCTTGAGGGAATTTCCTAAGACTTTGAAGAAGAAAAATGTGCCCATTAATTTGAAAATTTTGGGGGTCCTCTTTTGTGTTTCTTTGCTCTGCAACAATTGTGCATAACCCAAGATTTTAAAGATTTTGTCATTAAAGAAATGCATGAACCGTCTTATGTGGGTCATAGAGGCATACAGAGCACCATTTATGCTTGCAAAGATTTCTTCTTTTGGCCACACATGGAAAAAGATATTGCAAATTATGTTTCTCAATGCATTGTATGTCAGTGTGTCAAACGTCATCATGGTAAACTATTTGGATTATTAATGCCACTTCCCATTCCAAATGAACCATGGGAACAAATCTCTATGGATTTTATCACAGGTCTTCCCATCACTTCATCACATAATGATATGATTTGGACAATAGTTGATAAGTTTAGTAAATATGCATATTTCATTCCATGTAGAAAAACTTTGATTGCACCTCAAGCTGCAAAATTATTCATTAAATGCATTTTCCCACATCATGGATTTCCTAAAGTAATGTCATCTGATCGTGATGTTAGATTTTGTAATCATTTTTGGGTTGCATTATTTCAACATTTTGGTTCTAAAATAAATTTTAGCTCTACATTTCACCCTGAAAGTAATGGACAGAGTGAGGCTACAAATAGTACTATTCTTGATTTATTGCGTTGTTATTCATTAGATAATTCGAATAACTGGGATGAAAAGTTGCCATTACTTCAATTTTCTTACAATAACACTGCTCACACCACTACAGGTCGTGCACCTTTTGAAATTGTTTTTGGTAAAATATTCCCACTCCCATGTCCCTCACCCAAACCGACATTACGATGGCTGATTCTATTGCTCATGATCACGTTTCTATACTTCATGATGTTCACGAGCACATTAGGAAAAGTCAAGAGCGATATACACGTAATATCAATACTAAACGATTAGCCAAAGAATTCAAGGAAAATGATTTTGTATGGTTGCGTATCATTAAAAGACGTCTCAAAAATATTTTGCAGCATCCTAAAATTAAACTTGCACCACGCTATTATGGACCGTTTTGCATTATAGAAAAAATTAATTATATTTAGATTAGATATTCCATCTCATTGGACTATACATAAATCTTTCTCTATTAGTTTACTTAAACCATTTAAAGGAATTTTACCAATCACTCCACTTCTTGATGATCCTCCTTTAATCTAAGAACAATATGAAATCTTAGTTCCTGAGAAAATCATTGATCATGATGTCACTACTACAAGCACAGGTACTCAATATCATCGATATTTAGTTAAGTACAAAAATCACTCTATTGAAGAATGTCAATGGATACATAAAACACAATTAGCACCCCACTATGACCACTTAATTTCTGCATATCATACATAAACACATTAATGTAACACCTCCATGAACATTTCCATGCATGTGTTTTTACAATTTTTTCAACTGAGGGGCATGTTATAACTTATGGAATATATTGAACAATGCATTGTTGAATTGTAACATGGAATATGTTGAACAATGCATTTTTGGAGTGTTAAATTATTATTGAACAATGCATTGTTAGAGTGTTAAATTATTAATGTATTAATGTGTTTTTTGATGTTTTTGATATAGCAGCTGAAGGTTCGTGAGAAGCGTGCAAGGCGTGAAAGGGTGGATATCAATAATCTGAATAATTATTATTTAGCTTGTAAATAAACATGCGTAGAAGGTTCTATTGTTAGAAACAGTTGGAAAAGTAATGGTTAGAATAAGGGTCGTTGTAGACCGCAGTTTCTGTTATTGAAAGCAATGGCTTTCTGTAAAAGTTACCAACTTTTAGTTTCACACTTGCTTTTCAAAGCTGCTCTCATGTAACCACTCTTTTTGACGTAATCAAAAAGTCCTATAAATACATGCACTCTGTGGACTATCGAAACAGAGTGCATGGGGGGAGATTGCACTCAATACTGCGTTCAGTCTCGTCTCTTGCTGTCTCTATTCTTCTGTGTGTTTTCTGTATTGGTAACCTCTGTTTGCACGTGAGCAAGATCCTGACAACATACCATACACAGAAAGTATGGGTATATTTCATGACCACAACAAAATGGCATTGTGGAATGCAAAAATAGACATATTGGAGAAATAGCAAGAGCCTTGATGGCTGAGAAGAATATGCCTCATTGTTATTGGGTAGAAGTTGTGCATACTGCTGTATACATCATGAACAGAACTCTTGATTGCTGCTTTACATCAAGTTACACCTGAAGAGAAGTTTATAGGTAAAAAGCCAAACTTATCACATATGAAAGTTTTTGGTTGTATTGAATAGGTACATAATCCAGATGAGTTGAGGTTGAAGCTTGATCCAAAAGCAAAAAAATGTGTCTTCATTGGGTACTCCCTTGAGCAAAAGGGATATAAATGTTATAACCCACTCACACAACAAGTGAAGGTGAGTACAGATATGGTATTTGATGAAATGTCAATCTTCTATGCTGATGCCAAAGATGGACTTAATATTGAATCAAATGACAATGAAAATGCTAAAAATCAAGTGCAAAATCTCAAGTTTTGAGTGGACCAAATGAATCTCCAAGCAATAGTTCCAACTCAAATCCATGGAGTGGAACATGGAAATTTTAGTCCAACAAATTTATCAAATACATCCAAGAAAGGTAAATAAAAGCTTTCTACTAGTAGTAAAACATGTGTAAGTTTTGAAGACATTGGTGGAGATTCAAGCAGTTCAGAAAAGAGTCTTGATGAGGAACTTAGATTGCCCTATGTGAAGATGCCAGGAGTAAGAAAGGCACATGTAGATGATACAAGGAGAAGTGACCCAGGACCAAGAAGATCTGGAACCATGTGAAATTCAGTGCAACAATTGACATATGATAGTTATATGGCTTGCCGTTGTGCCTACATGACCATGGTAATACAAGATGCTGAAGCTTCTTGTTTTGAAGGAAAGAAACCCATAGGCTACAAGTGGGTTTACAAGGTAACACACAATGCTGATGGTAGCATAAGCAGGTACAAAGCACGATTGATATCAAAAGAATATGCACAAACATATGGCATTGATTATGAGGAAATGTTCAGCCCTATAACTAAAATGTTTATTGTCAGAACACTTGCTGCATTAACAACAACAAAAGGATGGACTTTACATCAGCTGGATGTGAATAATGCTTTCCTAAATGGTGATTAACAGGAAGAAGTATATATGGACCAACCACAAGGATATGAAGATTCAAAGCACCCAGAATATGTTTGAAGGTCGCAAAAGGCTTTGTATGGGCTTAAGCAAGCTCCTCGTGCTTGGCATGAAGGATTGCTGACTACTTAACCACTATTGGGTTTTCTATGTGCGATGCAGATCATTCCCTATATGCAAGGAAGGGTGATGATGGCATCACAATTGTGGCTATTTATGTTGATGACTTTATTGTAGGTGGTTATAATAAAGAAAGCATTAAAGAGATAAAACAACTCCTTATGTAGGAATTTGACAAAAAAGATCTTGGTGGATTGTGTTACTTCTTGGGCATTGAGTTTATACATACAAAAACAGGTATATGGATGTCACAAAGGCAATATGCCTTGAGTATGTTGCAAAAGTATGGTATGGCTGATTGTAAGCCAATTTTTTATGCCATTAGATTAGAATTTGAAGCTGGTAACTACATGAGGTGAATCATTGGAAAATGCTACTATGTATAGGAAAATTGTGGGAAGCTTGAAATATCTCATAATGACAGGGCATGATCTAATCTACATTGTTGGACTTCAAAGTCAATTTATGCAGGCTCCCAGGAAGCCATATTTGGATGCTTTGATGTGCACTCTATGCTATGTGAGTGCTACTTTGGATTATGCATTGTTTTATGAAGTTGGTGTAGATTTGTAGGTTCATGGATACACCGATGTAGATTGGACTAGTAGCATTCCAGATAGAAGATCTACTAGTGGTTTTCTATTCTCACTAGGGAGTGCAACTATTACATGTAGAAGTAAGAAGCAACCCACTATTGCTTTGTTGAGTACAAAGGCTGTGTATAGAGGTGGTGCAATGGAAGCATATGAAGCATCATGGCTAGAGATGCTAATTGTAGATTTAGGTGTGGAAGTGCAAAAGCCTATCACCACTATTGTGATGATCTTAGCAACATACAATTAGCATAGAATCCTATTTTTCATGCTAGAACAAAGCATATCGAGGTGCATTATCACTTCATCAGAGAGAAGCTACTAGTAGGGGATATTGATCTTGTTTATGTGAGGACAGATAAGCAAGTTATTGATATTTTTACTAAAGCACTTGGAGCAGAAAAGCTGAAGAAGTTTCAAAAGATGCTTGGATTAGAGGATATGACATTGAGCTTGAAGGGGAGTGTTGAGATATCAAGCTCAACATCTGTGTGTGTGCTTCTCTTTGAGAGTGAGAGTGTGAGTGTGAGCTCTCTTCCTTATCTCCTTCCTTGTGACAGTCGGATGCTTTATTTGTGCCAAGGATCAAGAAGAATCTGTTACTAGTTTTAGCTTTATACAAGATTGGCTTGGTTGTGAAATTTGTTGATGACAGATGCACAATTCATGGTCTCTCAAATGGCAATGTGATTATTGCTTCTAGCATTTTATGTCATGGGCTATATAAGCTCATAAACTATGAAAACCCTATGAATGATTTGGCATGTGCAGAACATGATTCTCAAGCTATGTCAAATGCAAAGCTTTAGCATGCACGCTTTGGTCATCTGAATTTCACTACTTTGCTACACCTGGAAAAATCTGAAATGGTGTCCTCTTTTCCCAACCTTGAGGCACCTAGTAAACATGTTTGTGAAGGCTGTATTTTCGGCAAAATGCAGCATTCCTCCTTTCCAAAAGATGGTCCAGTTTGAGCTACTCAGAAAGTGCAGCTCGTTCATAGTGATGTATGTGGTCCTATGTAGACACCCTCTTTTGGAAATTATCTTTACTTTGTGACTTTCATCAATGATTTTCTAGGCATGCATGGGTATATCTACTGAAAGCAAAGTCTGAAGTGTTTGTGTGCTTCAAAGAATTTTTGGTTTTGGCTAAAAATCTATGAGTATGTAAAATGGGCACCCTCCATTGTGATCGAGGGGGAGAATATATCTCCTCTTACTTAATGTATTTCTAGCTGAACATGGAATAAAACATTAGTGTATAGTGCCATATACACCTCAACAAAATGGAGTTGCTAAACAGAAGAACAAGTCACTCATGGAGATGGTGAGGTGTATTTTCAAGAGTCAGGCTTTACCACATAGTTTCTAGCTTGACATTGTTATGTGTGCAGCATATTTCTTAACAATTATCCCACTAAAGCATTGTAGTCTATCACTCCATATGAGGCTTGGCATGGTCCCAAGACACCTGTTGCTCATCTACATGTTTTTGGTTGTTTGGCATATGCATTAGAGCCTAAACAACAACACAGGAAATTGGATGATAAAGTAGTGAAATGTATTTTTGTTGGATAAAGCTCTAAAAGCAAAGGCTATCGTCTGTATCATCCACAAATTTAACACATTTTTGGTTAGTTGTGATGTTGTTTTTGTGGAAGATGTTATTCAGCCATTACTTTCATGTACTAAGAAGACATCAGTTATCTCCAAAGACATGTATGACACTTTTTTTTCCTCTTTTTACAGGTGGACAGTCGAGTGGAGGTCTTAATGAAACAACTTCGCAGCCTCTACAGGTTTCATGTGATAATGCACATCATTCTATTTCTGACGTAGATTTACATGATGCACTTGTTGATCAGAGAACAGATATGGAGGAGGCAAAGACTATGTGAAAATGATTGGTGCATACTTTGTGTGAAAACAAATTAGATGGAGCTCTGTCATATCATACTCATTCAGGCTCTCATAGTGCTTCTTTTGCATCAGATTACTATGCTATGGCTGCCTCTAGTCTCTGTGATGAGAATGAGCCTGTTTTGTTTGATGAAGCACAAAATTCACAAAATTGGATGGATGCTATGCAATCATCTGATGCTATCATGAAAAATGGTACCTGGTCTTTATGTGACTTGCCTCCTAGCAAGAAGGCCATTGGCATTAAGTGTGTATACAAGCTAAAGTATAAGCCTGATGGAACAATTGACAGGTATAGGGCTAGGCTTGTTGCAAAGGGTTATGCAGAGGAAAGAGGCATTGATTTTGATGAGACCTTTTCTCCTACATGTCGAATGACTACTATTCATAGCATCTATGCACTTGCAGCTCATCATGGTTGGAATGTACATCAGTTGGACATTAAAACTGCAGTTTTGGATGGTGACTTGCATGAAGAAGTGTATGTTTTTCAGCCCTATGGCTTTTTGTAGAAAGGGCATAAAAACAAAGTGTGGAGGTTGAAGAAGGCATTATATGGTTTAAAGCAAGCACCATGTGCTAGGTATGAAAAGATACATGCCTATCTGATTGTTTTGAGAACAGTCCAACAAAGCGCACCTTTTATGTTAAGCATGCTAATGATGTGCTTCTAATCATTGTTGTGTATGTTGATGACATGCTGCTCACTAGTCCTCATGAGAAGCATATCGATAGTTTTAAGGCTGATTTGCATGCCTCATTTGAGATGTCTAATTTGGGGCATTTGCATCATTATTTGGGCATTCAATTTATGCAAGTTGATGGTAGAATAGCTTTGTGTCAAACAAAATATATTGGCACATTATTGCATCATTTTCTCCTTGAAGACTACAAACCTATTGCCACTCCTATGGATCCAGGTTTACAATTGAGTCTTCATGATGCTGGAGATGCATTTGATGCTCTTCTCTATCAGCACGCTATTGGATGCTTGATTTACTTATGCATTACTCAGCTAGATATTTAGTTTGCTATCTTACAAATGAGCAAGTTTATGCATTGCCTAGGTGTCAAGCATTGGCAGGTGGTTAAGTGCATCTTTCACTACTTGAGTGGTACCCGGCTACTTGGATTGTTTTATCGCAAGGGGGGATCACTACTGCCAAATATATGCTTTTTTTTTTATTTTGACTAGGTTGATTGCTATGAAACTTGTGTGTCCACTAGTGGTTTTTGCTTCATGCTTGGTAGCTCATGTATATCTTGTTGGAACATCAAGCTTACACTATGCTTGAGGTGGATTTTCTACATCAAAATTTATCGCTTGGATTACGTTGAAAGAATATCCGTTGGAGAGTTCTTTTACTTATGCTCACTCATTGTATTTTTTAATAAGATTTTTCATGGTCCTTTTACTATTGTGAAAGGCTAGAGCTTCACACATGCAAAAGGATAAAGAGAGAGCCCAAATTCCATGAATTTGTGGTGGTTGAGTTGTAATCAATCAATCACCTAAAACTAGATCAAACGAGATCTTCACTTTTCCTAGATTGTAGGTGTTGGGGATTCGGGGACAAGAAGGAGTTTGAGGGTTTGTAGGAGAAAAAAGAGATGATGAAAATGGACTAATAGTGAGAACTTCTGCAAAGGAATACTCTTGGAACCCTTGAATATTACTTATCCTGCAACAATTACAATGACTGCGCACAGTCCAATCAATGACTAAATACAACTTCAGGGAGTATCAATTACTGAAGACCAATTATCTCAAGTCCTCTAGCGGCGGCCTCTCGTGCGCCAATCCTTCACTTGCTTCCCGCTTCCCTTGTGCACACCTTGCACTAAGCTTCCGCCAAGCTAAGGAATTGGTATCACTGCGCAGCACGCAATAGCCCTTGGAACTCTTGGAATCCAGCCCGCCTTTTCTCTTCTCTGCACACTTTCCTCTTGACACCTCTTGCACTTTTGAATGTCGTCCCACACTGGAGGCTCTTCTTGCTTCCTTTCTTGCTCTTCTGAAGCTCTCTCTTGCTCTCAACTCTCAATCCCCAAAAATAGCCTTTGTCCTTCCTTTTGTTTTAGAGTCCGCCGGTTCGCGCACTCTAACTGCAATACAATCTTGGTGTCCTTTCAATGTCCCAAGATTGTCTTTTTGAACTGGTCCTCAACGATTCGCTACTTTGTCTTGTAGTGTCTTTAGAACAAGAGTGACTTTTAAACTAAAATTTTGATTGGGCGGCCTATTTCCACCTTTTCGTACGCGGCCTTCCACCTTCACTTTTCCTTTTAATTCTTTTACTTTTGCACCTTAAGATTTAGATTCAACCTTTGAACCTTAAGAGGAAAAATACCTTGTACCTTTAGTTTCAACCGGCTAGGGCTCTACAGATGCCCACCACCTAAAGATCTCTCCGTCCCGGAGAGACAACAGCAATACCAATTGAGAAATTGCAAAGACACAGAGATGAAAATGACGGAGGCAAGAAAAAAAAATAAAGGGTGTGTATCTTATTGAGAAGAAAAAGTATAATGCACCCGACAAGAATGATGAGGAATCAAAATTATGAGGTAATTATTGGCAAAGGGATACTGGAATCTAAGAGCAATATTTTATGACCGGGATGAGCAATTTATTTAGACTGAGGAATTCAATTTATTGTGGAGGGTGATTGAGGTTGTCAGCCGAGGTTGATGGAGAAGGGGGCAAAGGAGCAGAAGCTTGTTCGATCGTAAGCTGTAGCGAACTAAGGCATTGTCTAAGGTGATCCCTTTCCCTGCGGATACGTCGGCATGCAGCATTAGCACAAAGCCCTAAGTTGGAGCGATTATGAAGATCTTCTAAGGCTTTCATCGCAGAGTCGGCCATATCGTGATAATGATCTCGCTCTTCTTTGAGCAATCGGGCCGATTCGTTGAGGGAGTGCCATTGAGAGGTTGCCATGCGATTGATGTTTTCTATTGTTGAGATATACTGTTGATGAACCGAAGCTGCTGCGGAAACCGAATCCAAGGAAATCTGAGAGGCCTGAGCATTGCCGATAGCGACTACACTCGCGTCCTGGAGTAATTGCAAAAATGAAGGTGTTGATGGTAGGTCAAAAGGCGGAGTGGGATTGGCCGGTGGAGCAGGAGGGGGAGGGGGAGGGGGAATATACGGCGGAGGAGTATGAAGGGTTGGAGTGGTCGATGGAGTGGGAAGTGAAAGATTGGGGGAAGGGAGATGTTGACTGACAGGAAGGTTACTGGTAGAGGGGGATGTGAAATCCGGGTGAATGGGTGGCATACAGGTGGGGTTTTGAGGGTTGAGCTGGGTTTGAATAAGTGGGGTGAAATCGGAAGAGAGGGGAGGTCTAGGGATAATAGGAGGGGTAGGCATGGATGGAGAATTTGTAGATACAGGAGGGAAAGGGGAAGAAGATTGGGTAGTGAAGGAGTGGACGTGAGGGGTGGGAGTCATGAATGGAGAGGAGGTGGCTGTAGGCGGGATAGGTGAAGAAGATTGGGGAGGGAAGGAGGGCACATCAGGGGGATGAGTTAAGAACGGAGAAGTGGTAGAGGCAGGAGGGATAGTTGGAGAAGAATGGGGAGGGATGGAGGTTACATCAGGGGGGTTAGTTATGAATGGAGAGGTGGTAGATGCAGGAGGGAGGGGTGAAGAAGATTGGGGAGGGCAGGAAGTTACATCAGGTGGCGCGGAGGTGGGTGTCGAGGCGGAAGCTGAGTCAATAGAGATTAGAGGGGGGGAGGGAGATGGAGCAATGGAAGGTCCAGGTTGGGAGGGGAGATAAGCAGCATTGTGTGCAGAATGTGCTGGAATCTGATATAGCCAAGATAAGAAGGGTGCAGAATAGATGGAAAATGCATGAGAGCCTCTAGAGATAGCCTGGCGTAGGCGACGGGAGCGCAACATCAAGGAACTATAAATGAGGTGTGCGTAAGGGTAGGGGCGGCTATGGAGAAAGCAAAAGAGCGGATCAGCGATACGAATATCAGACCACGGAAGGGAAGAGGTTTGGCTGCGTAGTAAGAAGAAAAAGATGAACGCATTGAGAAGGGTGGTCATGCGGAGCGAAAACCTAGCATTACTTTGAAAATGTGTGTTACAAAAGGCAATAGTGGCTGAGGCGGACAGTCCAGAGTATAGGAAAGGGGGAGCACGAAAATCTATTAGGGGAGACCCAATACTTGCGGCAATGTCTGGGATGAAGAGAGTGCCGGTTCGAAAATGAGGGAAGAGGCGGATGGCTTCATAAACCTGGGTAAAATTGGCGGGGTTGAAGAAAACATTAGCCAAGCCCCACAAACCCGCCTGTTGAAGATCCTCAATAGAAAACATTTGACGAAGGGCAATGGTAGGTATGGAGAGATACATTCGGATTTGTAGGTTTATGTTAGGTGGGAGAAACAGGCGCATATAATCCCCTGTTGGTGAAGATGGGTGGGATGAATGAGACATAGATGGGGAAGGAGAAGGAGGGTGCGGGAGGGGAGGTGGGGAATACAGGTAGCTGGAATCTGAGTCTATGGAATAAAGGGGAAGATCCAGGGTTGCTGCTGTTTGAGTCGCTTGAACAGATGGGTCTGCCGATGAAGGAGGAGGTTGATTGGGATGGGTAGAAGCAATTGTGGAGGCAGGAGCAGAACTATCACCCGGAGCGGGGTCCGCCATGGATGAAACTGGGGAAAAGAAATGGAGCAGAAGAAAGCCTCTAGAGGGGAAGAGGAATCGATGGGTTGAGGTGGAGGGAGGGGGGCAGAGGGTTTGATGATTGGATGGTGTTGGGAGGAAGAGGGGGACGTACGGTGGAGAGGGAGAGGGATGGTTTTGATGAGGGGGGGGTAGGGGTTTGATGAGGGGGGGTAGGGTTGAGCGGTGTCGGGGGGCGCGGGGTTTTGATGAGGGGGGGGTGTTGGGGTGAATGGTGTCGGGAGGGGGTTGCGCTGGGGTATGAGGAGGGGGGGGGGGGTTGGGTGAGCGGTGTCGGGAGGGGGGGGGGAGGGCGCTGGTGAGTGAGGGGGGGGGTGTGGTGAGTATTATTGAGAGGGGGGGGAGTGCCGATCGGGGTCGGGAGGGGGGGGAGGGGGCGCTGTTGAGAGGGGGGTTGGGTGGAGCCGTGTCGGGAGGGGGGGAGGCGCGGGGTTGTTTTGAGATGGGGGGGTGGGGTTGAGCGGTGTCGGGAGGGGGGGGGAGGGGGCGCTGTTGAGATAGGGGGGGGTGTGTGAGTATTATGGAGAGGGGGGGGGAGTGGGGTGTCGATCGGGGTCGGGAGGGGGGGGGAGGGGGCGCTGTTGAGAGGGGGGTTGGGTGGAGCCGTGTCGGGAGGGGGGGGGGGGCGCGGGGTTGATTTGAGAGGGGGGGGTGGGGTTGAGCGGTGTCGGGAGGGGGGGGAGGGGGCGCTGTTGAGATAGGGGGGGGTGTGTGAGTATTACGGAGAGGGGGGGAGTGGGGTGTCGATCGGGGTCGGGAGGGGGGGGGAGGGGGCACTGTTGAGAGGGGGGTTGGGTGGAGCCGTGTCGGGAGGGGGGGGGGGGGCGCGGGGTTGTTTTGAGAGGGGGGGTGGGGTTGAGCGGTGTCGGGAGGGGGGGGAGGGGGCGCTGTTGAGAGGGGGGTTGGGTGGAGCCGTGTCGGGAGGGGGGGGCGCGGGGTTGTTTTGGGGGGGGGTGGGGTTGAGCGGTGTCGGGAGGGGGGGGGAGGGGGCGCTGTTGAGAGGGGGGTTGGGTGGAGCCGTGTCGGGAGGGGGGGGGCGCGGGGTTGTTTTGGGAGGGGGGGTGGGGTTGAGCGGTGTCGGGAGGGGGGGGGAGGGGGCGCTGTTGAGATAGGGGGGGGTGTGTGAGTATTATGGAGAGGGGGGGGGAGTGGGGTGTCGATCGGGGTCGGGAGGGGGGGGAGGGGGCGCTGTTGAGAGGGGGGTTGGGTGGAGCCGTGTCGGGAGGGGGGGGGCGCGGGGTTGATTTGAGAGGGGGGGGTGGGGTTGAGCGGTGTCGGGAGGGGGGGGAGGGGGCGCTGTTGAGATAGGGGGGGGTGTGTGAGTATTACGGAGAGGGGGAGTGGGGTGTCGATCGGGTTCGGGAGGGGGGGGAGGGGGCGCTGTTGAGAGGGGGGTTGGGTGGAGCCGTGTCGGGAGGGGGGGGGCGCGGGGTTGATTTGAGAGGGGGGGGTGGGGTTGAGCGGTGTCGGGAGGGGGGGGAGGGGGCGCTGTTGAGATAGGGGGGGGTGTGTGAGTATTACGGAGAGGGGGGAGTGGGGTGTCGATCGGGGTCGGGAGGGGGGGAGGGGGCGCTGTTGAGAGGGGGGTTGGGTGGAGCCGTGTCGGGAGGGGGGGGCGCGGGGTTGTTTTTGGAGGGGGGGTGGGGTTGAGCGGTGTCGGGAGGGGGGGGAGGGGGCGCTGTTGAGATAGGGGGGGGGGGTGTGTGAGTATTACGGAGAGGGGGGGAGTGGGGTGTCGATCGGGGTCGGGAGGGGTGGGAGGGGGCGCTGTTGAGAGGGGGGTTGGGTGGAGCCGTGTCGGGAGGGGGGGGCGCGGGGTTGTTTTGGGAGGGGGGGTGGGGTTGAGCGGTGTCGGGAGGGGGGGGAGGGGGCGCTGTTGAGATAGGGGGGGTGTGTGAGTATTATGGAGAGGGGGGGGAGTGGGGTGTCGATCGGGGTCGGGAGGGGGGGGAGGGGGTGCTGTTGAGAGGGGGGTTGGGTGGAGCCGTGTCGGGAGGGGGGGGGGGCGCGGGGTTGATTTGAGAGGGGGGGGTGGGGTTGAGCGGTGTCGGGAGGGGGGGGAGGGGGCGCTGTTGAGATAGGGGGGGGGTGTGTTAGTATTACGGAGAGGGGGGGAGTGGGGTGTCGATCGGGGTCGGGAGGGGGGGGAGGGGGCGCTGTTGAGAAGGGGGTTGGGTGGAGCCGTGTCGGGAGGGGGGGGCGCGGGGTTGTTTTGGGAGGGGGGGTGGGGTTGAGCGGTGTCGGGAGGGGGGGGAGGGGGCGCTGTTGAGATAGGGGGGGGTGTGTGAGTATTATGGAGAGGGGGGGGAGTGGGGTGTCGATCGGGGTCGGGATGGGGGGGAGGGGGCGCTGTTGAGAGGGGGGTTGGGTGGAGCCGTGTCGGGAGGGGGGGGGCGCGGGGTTGATTTGAGAGGGGGGGGTGGGGTTGAGCGGTGTCGGGAGGGGGGGGAGGGGGCGCTGTTGAGATAGGGGGGGGTGTGTGAGTATTATGGAGAGGGGGGGAGGGGGCGCTGTTGAGATAGGGGGGGGGTGTGTGAGTATTATGGAGAGGGGGGGAGTGGGGGGATCGGTTGTTGCCGCTGGGGGGTTGGGTTGTGGAGGGTCGGAGAGAGGGGTTGAAGAGGGTGTGATGAGGGGGGGTGTCGAAGGGTGACGACGAGTGGGGATGTGGAACGGAGAGGGTGGGAGAGGGGGGATTGGTGGGTGCCGCCGGGGGGGTGGGTTGTGGAGGGTCGGAGAGAGGGGTTGAAGAGGGGTGTGAGGAGGGGGGGTGTCGAAGGGTGACGAAGAGGGGGGGGAGGTGGAACGTAGAGGTTGGGAGAGTGGGGATTGTTGAGGGGGATTGAGGGTGAGGGGGTGTGAGATGCTCTCCTTCTTTCCTCCCTAGCACAACTTGGCACTGAAATTAAGAACGGAATTCCTGAGGATGGTGAAGCAAGAATGAAAAAAGAGGCCATATTATATAGCTGGTTCGAATGAGGGAGCACCTCTCAAGAAGGAGCGGACTAGCATAAAAAGGTGATCAAAAAGAGAGGAGATGACAATGTTAATCTCATCCATCCGAGAGACAAACAAAGGAAAGGGCAAAAATGAAAGTTACTTAGCAAAACTATGAGCCATTCAAGTGATGAATTTCTTTTTTTGAAGTGATGAATTTCTTGAATTTTTGATGGAGAAGAAAACTTGCGCCAAAATTTTTCATTTTCAATGATAAAGAAAAGGAAAAAAAAAACGTGCGCCCAATTTTTTTTTTTTTTTTTTTTGATTTTCATAAAAAACTACGCCCAAAATTTTGATTATTACTACTTATTAAAACAATGCAAAACCAACAAGATAAAGGAAAATGCAATGTTTATGATACTTGATAATAAGCCTTGAGTCTGGAAATGTTAACTAAAGGTAGGGTGTTGCCATCGAGTGTTTCCAATTGTACTGCCCCCCACTGCAGCATCTTCGTAATGCGAAAAGGGCCTTCCCAGTGAGGGATCCATTTCCCTTTGTTTTGATTAGAAATTTGTGGTCTGTGTAGCAGGGCTAAATCTCCAGGCTTCAAATTGTTTTGCCATAGATTTTTGTCATGAGTCTCCTTCCTGTGTAATTGCAGTTTCTCTAACTGTTTGGATGCTAAAATTCTCGATTCTTCCAGTTTATGCAAAGCCGTCAGTCTTGCTGAAACTTCCATCCCATTTTTCTCTAGTCTTTCCGTTCTTATAGAGCCTCTGATAAATTCAAATGGTTCAATAGGAACCAAGCCATAAACTAATTGAAAGGGGGAATACCCAGTCTCTTTATAGGCCAGTCTGTATGCCCATAATGTACCCAGATAGGCCCGTCCCCAAGAGGTCGGCTGCAACATGCATTCTTTTCGTAACATTGAAATTAATACTTTGTTTGTTGACTCGGCTTGTCCATTAGCTCGTGGGTAGTATGCACAAGAAGTCCTGTGTAAAATGCAATACCTGTTGGAAATTTCCTGCAATATTTTGTTAACAAAATGAGTACCCTGATCGGTACAGATTTCCAGCGGGCATCCAAATCTGCAAATGATGTTACAATACAGAAAGTCAGCCACTGTTTGTGTAGAGCAATCCGTTGATGCAATAGCTTCAGCCCATTTTGTTGCGTAGTCCGTGGCTATCAGTAAGTACTTTTCCCTTTTTGGAAGTGCCGGAGGGTATATAGGCCCAACAAAGTCTAACCCCCACTTCTCAAAGGGCTGCCAAGAAGTGGAAACTACCAAAGGGTGATGTCTTTGCTTGGTGGGTTTAGGTCCACACCTCTGGCACACATCACATGTTTTTCTCCAATTCTCTGCATCCCTAAAGAGTGTAGGCCACCATAGACCAGCATCTAGTATTCTCTGGCTCATGATATGCCCTGGAAGGTGCCCACCACCTATTCCTTCATGTGCAAATTGCAGTATTTCCCTCACTTCATCTTCCTCTAAGAATTTCCTCATCCTGTCATCCTTGCCTTGTCTGTAGAGTTTACCCTCAATGAAAGTATATGGTCTACTCTTGATAAGCAGCCTCTTCCTTAGTACAGCACTAGCACTTTCTGGATACACTCCAGTATTAATGAACTGCTTGATATCATCATACCATCCTTTAGGTTGTATAGCAAACAAGTGCGCATCAGGGAAATCATCATTGATACCACTGGTTTGATCCTTCCTATTGATTCTGGACAAGTGATCTGCCATCACATTTTCTCTTCCTGGCTTATGGATTACCGAGAAATCGAACTCTTGGAATAACAGTAACCACCTCCATATTCTACCAGTAGCATGTGGTTTGTTGAGTAAGTACTTGAGAGGTTGGTGATCTGATATAATAATAAATTTTACCCCCAATAAGTAGTGGCGGAATTTTTGAACTGCAAAGACCATTGCTAGTGCTTCCCTTTCGGTAGTACTGTAATTTCTTTCAGCTTTGGTCAAGATTCTACTGGCATATTGAATTGGCCTGTCCATTTTAAATTCTTCACTGGGTTGAGTTAGAACTGCTCCCACTGCATATGCACTGGCATCGACATGTATATGAAAGATTTTTGACCATTCCGGGGTGACCAGGATAGGAGCACACACTAGCCGTGACCTTAATGTCTGATATGCTTTTTCCTCCTCTTCTTCCCATTTGAAAGGTACTTCTTTACCTGTGAGTCTAGTCAGAGGTCTAGCTATCTCTGCATACATTTTTATAAACCTTCTATGATAACCGGTGTGCCCCAAAAAACTCTGGATCTCTTTAGGAGTTTTGGGTTTAGGTAACTTTAATATAGAGAGAATTTTGTCAGGATCTGGGGCCATACCTTTAGCGGATACCACATGTCCTAAGAGGGTTCCTTCTGTCACAAGGAAATGACATTTATTTGGATTGAGCTTTAACTTAGTTTCTCTGCATCTTTGGAAAATATCCTGCAGCTGTCTCAGGTGCTGGTCCAAACAATCTAGATGAGTTTCTTTGTGAGATCCTGAAAATGAAGAGAAATCATCCATGAAGATTCTAAGTGATTCCAGCAATAAGGGGCCAAAAATGAGATTGACCGTTCTGTTAAATGTGGCTGGAGCATTTCTTAGCCCAAATGGCATTTTTACATACACATACGTTCCCCATGGTGTGATAAAAGCAGTCTTTTCACGATCCTCTGGGTGTATTGATATTTGATTATAGCCACTGAAGCCATCCATAAAACTATATAGTGCATGTCCCGCCACTTCTTCAATGACCTGTTCTGCAAAAGGCATAGGGAACCCGTCTGGAATGGTTACCTTGTTGAGAGCTCTAAAGTCCACACAAATTCTGATTTTATTAGTATTCTTCTTTGGTACTATAACCATAGGCGAGAGCCACTCTGAGTGTTCCACAGGAATGATGATTCCTGCATCTTCCATCTTTTGGATTTCCACATAGACAGCTTCCGCATACTTTGGATTGAGTCTATAACTCCTTCCTCTGATGGGTATGGCTCCCTCAACCAGAGGAATTCTGTGCTCTCCATAAGATGCAGGCACTCCTTCTAAGTCCTTATAATGCCAGGCAAAAACATCTGCATACTGGGTTAAGAATGATTTTACCTTTTCCAGGAGCTTTGGGTGGCTCCACAACCAAGTGGCCACTAGAACTGGTTGATTCTTGTTTTGGGTGCATAAATGTACTTCTTGAACCGGGTTTCTTGTTACCAGATTATCTTCTTGTGCATCTGCTTCCTTGTCTTCTTCTACTAACTTTTCGTGCATTGCTTCATAAGCAGGTGTATTTTGAACTTCGATGTTTTCCTCCTTGTCCTGCATCCATCCTGCAGGGATTTCTTGAATTGGGAAAGAACATTCAACCTCAGAATTTTTTACCTTGCTTTTAGCTTGGGAAACTTCGTTATCTGATGCTGACACATCCTCCTCCAATTTGTATTTGAGGGGTATCTTCCTACCCCTTCTGTGGTCAGTGATGGGCTCTCCCAATCCATCAACCTGGACCTTTCCTTTGTCTTCATCATAGCCTCCAAATGTACCAGGATTATCAAGAAAAATTCCAAAACAAGAAGAAGAGTTGCCGGCATGAAGCCAACTTAAAATATCCTCTTCTTCCTCAAAATCTATTTGGGGTTGATCCTCCGCTTCTGTTTCCATGCAAATGCTCACTGTTTGCATCATACTAGTGTTTCCTTGATTGTCTGGGCCTTCTTCTAAATGAATTTGTGTCAGCTCCTGCCCTTTCTTTTGTACCCACATGGTGTCCTTACCCCAATCATGAATGACACTGGCATGCCTCAGCCAAGGTCTTCCAATTAAGAGAGGAAATCCTCCTTCAACCTGGGGCAATCTTAAAACCACAAAATCTAGGATAAATAGATTACCTTGTACTTCAAGTGGAACTTTTGGGATTACCCCTAAGGGCCTTACTTTGCTCTGATCTGCCAAAGTGACCGTGAAATTTGCAGGTCTTGAAGGGTGGAGTCCAATCCTTTTCATGGTATGTTCAGGCATCAAATTAATGTCAGAACCACCATCTACAATAACACCTTGAAATTCATGGCCCTTGATTGATATTGTAAGCCGAGGGCTTTTATAATCTGTAAGGGGTGCTTCCCCCCTAATTATCCCTTGATGTAAGATAGCAGTCTTAGCCACTAAGCTTGTCGTAGAAGCTTCATCAATTATCTGCAATAATTCTGACCTGAATTTCCCATCCATCTTTATTAAATCAAGAATACTAACCTCCTTCTTAATAGACTTGAGTAGCTTTGAAGCCTCTGATTCTTTAAGGAAGTGAGCTTCATTTGCTTTGCTAAACTCTTCTTGAGCCCTCTTGAAGGCATGCCCAATGGCATCTCCGGTGCCTGTGAGACATTCCTTGTGGTTTGTGTCTGCACCTGTAGTATCTTTGTCTTCCATTGCAACTCTGTCTTTGTTCAACTCCTTAATTGTCAATTCTTGATTTTCTACCACTTTTGCTGTTCCCTTGCTTCTTGTCTGTACTGCAAAAGATTCGAGTTCTTCTAATTGTACCACTCTAGTGGATGGTGAGGGTTCATTTACCTGAGGCAATATCTCCTCCTTGAATACAGACATCATTTGGAGATGGGGTCCGGAAGTAGAGGCTTGATTCTTAGGACAACAGTTTGTATAATGATCTCTGGCCTCTGGACAATTTCTGCAAGGGGGTGCATTTTCCGGCAGGGTGCATCTAGATTGGTAGTGCCCACATTCTCCACATCTGAAGCAAATAATTGGCCTTCTAGGCCCATTTGCAAGGTTAGTTCTTGGTCTAGGATTATAGTTATTACCTTGGTTTGTTGTTGCTGCCATTACATTTGCTGGTGGCAGAAGCCCGCCTTGTGTCCAGTATGTCGTTGTCGGTATCCCCCTTGATTGGCATTCATGGGCCTCATGCCCAATCTTCCTGCATAATTGACAAGTCACATTTAGCAAAGGACATTCACTTACTATATGTCCTTGCTTACTGCACATGGAGCACCATAGTCCGTTCTTAATGCCGCCTCCTTTTAGTTCTTGCAACCCCTGCCTCAGCTGAGCTAGTTCCTCTGCTTGGGCTTCCTCTTCCTTTTGGAGCTTGAGGGCTTCGATCTCTCTTCTCAGCTGAGCTACAGTAGTCTCCTCCTCTGTATAGGGCTTATTCCTCTTCAAGCCTTCCAATTCCCTTCTTAACAAGCTCACTGGGTCCTCCAGTTCTGTACCATATGATAGTTGGGAAGACGTTGTACCATACTGGTGCCTTATTTGTTCCAAGCGGGTGGCCGTGTTGATGAATTCCTCAACAGAGGCCGTAGGTAGCACCAACTCTTTTATTTTGCATTGGGTGACCACAGGTAAAGGTTTGGCTAACCACTTCTTGACAAAGAAGTCGTGTGGTGGATCCGGTAATTTGGCCATTAATGCTTTTGCCCTGGTCACGAATTCGGGGAACTTCTCTCCTGGACCCAACTTCAAGTTTTCCAATTCTTCTATAATGATTTCAGCCGTGTTGCCATGCTGAAATTGATTCTTAAAGGCATCTTTCATCATATCCCAAGAGGTAAAGTGATTTTCGGCAAACTGACTGAACCACTTGTCTGCCAGACCTTCCAATGTGGCGGGGAAGAGTATCAAGAAAGCATCTTCCCTACCCATTAGTCCCCTAGTCTTACATAATGAAAGAAATCGTCGAATGTGCTCATCTGGGTCCTCATGGGCTAAACCTCTGAAGGAGGGGAATTTTATGGTTAACCTGGAGAGCAAGATTTCTAGGTCCACCTGCCCTGCCATGCTTCCTACCGATGAAGTCGATGAAAGTGGACTTGATGATCTTCGGTTCGTCTTTCTTCTTGTCTGCTTGCACTTGATTCTCAAGGTTTGTGACCGGGTCGCGGTCATGAGCTATTCATAGTCCACTAAAAATGAGACACTTGATAAAAGGATGTACCTTTTGGCCCACTGGAGTAATGTTGTCGACACTGGAATGTTGTCCTCCAATGGCAATATATAGTCTCCTATGCTCAAAGCTCCTTGGAAGTCCCACCGGGCGTGCCAAATTTGTTGGGGATTCAGGGACAAGAAGGAGTTTGAGGGTTTGTAGGAGAAAAAAGAGATGATGAAAATGGACTAATAGTGAGAACTTCTGCAAAGGAATACTCTTGGAACCCTTGAATATTACTTATCCTGCAACAATTACAATGACTGCGCACAGTCCAATCAATGACTAAATACAACTTCAGGGAGTATCAATTACTGAAGACCAATTATCTCAAGTCCTCTAGCGGCGGCCTCTCGTGCGCCAATCCTTCACTTGCTTCCCGCTTCCCTTGTGCACACCTTGCACTAAGCTTCCGCCAAGCTAAGGAATTGGTATCACTGTGCAGCACGCAATAGCCCTTGGAACTCTTGGAATCCAGCCCGCCTTTTCTCTTCTCTGCACACTTTCCTCTTGACACCTCTTGCACTCTTGAATGTCGTCCCACACTGGAGGCTCTTCTTGCTTCCTTTCTTGCTCTTCTGAAGCTCTCTCTTGCTCTCAACTCTCAATCCCCAAAAATAGCCTTTGTCCTTCCTTTTGTTTTAGAGTCCGCCGGTTCGCGCACTCTAACTGCAATACAATCTTGGTGTCCTTTCAATGTCCCAAGATTGTCTTTTTGAACTGGTCCTCAACGATTTGCTACTTTGTCTTGTAGTGTCTTTAGAACAAGAGTGACTTTTAAACTAAAATTTTGATTGGGCGGCCTATTTCCACCTTTTCGTACGCGGCCTTCCACCTTCACTTTTCCTTTTAATTCTTTTACTTTTGCACCTTAAGATTTAGATTCAACCTTTGAACCTTAAGAGGAAAAATACCTTGTACCTTTAGTTTCAACCGGCTAGGGCTCTACAGTAGGAAAGTGAATTGATCCCCTCCGACAAACTTTACCAGCTTCATGTGAATTCAAAATCCACTTTGTAGAAGTCATGGAGCACTTCACAAGTCTGCCACTTCCTGTTGTGAGGCTGAATATAGGGAAGCTTTCACAATGCTTGTTGAATGTGTGTGGCTTAGATGCCTTATGGTTGATTCGGGTGTTGGTCAATCTTCTGCCACCACCATCTTCACTAAAAATGAGAGTGAATTTGTAGTTGCGAGGAACCCTGTGTTCCATGCTTGCACTAAGCACATTGAGGTGCATTATCATTATGTTAGGGAGATGTTCTCTACTAGAGAGATCAGGTTGGCATATGTGCCCATGCAAGAGAACATTGCAGACCTTTTCATGAAGGCTCTACCTAGGGAGAAGTTTGAAGCTTTCTGCAAAGCTTTGGGTTACTTCCTTTTGTGGATTGATTCCACATAGCCTTGCACTTCTTTATACATGAGTGCTAACTCCTTGTTCAATACATCACTTCTAGCTCTATTTGTTGATATATTTAGGTAGCAATGTGTGTGAACACACTAGGACCACCGGGGACACTTTTTTCCCTCTTTAGGAGGTTTTTCTCTCTTGGCTTGTATATATGCCTATTGCCATAACGGGTCACTTATCTTTGTACATTCTAGAGGTAATACATTCAGTATTGTGTATTTTGCTCCAAGCTTCTTCTTCTTCCTTGTGCTATTCACGTGCTCCATATACCTCAAACTCCAATAACCAATTGGCAATTGCATCAAGATTGCATTTGGAATGAATGGGGTATTTATGCATTTAGGGTTATGCTTTTTGGCTTGAAAAATGCACGTGCCACATTCCAAAGGTTGTTGTTTCATGTGTTCAAAGACTTTCTAAGAAGTATAATGGAATTTTATGTGGATGAATTACACACATTATGAAACAAGGGAAAGGATCATCTACAAGATGTCGAGAATATATTAAAAAGGTGTAGAACCTACAGAGTGTGTCTTAACCCAAAAAAATGTGTCTTTTTTGTTAGACAAGGAAGAATGTTAGGAAAAATCATCTCCAAAAATGGAATATCAATTGATGAAGATAAGATGAAACCTATAGTGAACATGTCAAAACCAATACATCTAAAGGAGTTAAAAACATTCATGGGTCACTATGGATATTATAGGAAATTTGTGTACAATAAATAGCGAAAATAGCCAAGCCTCTATATGCATTGATTAATAAATTTGAGTGGACCAAAGAATGTGAGGAAGCATTTGAAACTTTAAAAAATTTTCTAGTCATAACACCTTTTTTGAAAACACCACAATGGGATTGAATATGCCATGTACATGGTAATGCTTCAAACTTTGCCCTAGGATGTGTATTGGCACAAGCTATTGAAGGAAGCAAACTTGATTTTCCTATTGCCTATGCAAGTAGACAATTGAATCAAGCTAGAAAGAATTACACAATATCTGAAAGAGAACGTCTAGGCATGGTATTTGTAGTCAAAAAATATATACTTTATTTATTGGCTAACAAGTTTAATTTTATTGTTGATCACCAAACATTACTTTACTTGGTGAATGAAACTTGTCATACAGGAACAATAGTAAGATGGTTCTTACTCCTTATGGAGTTTGAATTTGAAGTATTAGTAAAACAAGGAAAAACCCACTTGAGAGCAGATTACCTATCCAAAATCTTCACAAGAGAGAACCCCCTTCCTATTGATGATGAACTATGTGATGCCTATCTCTTCAATGTAGAAAGCATCCTTGATTGGGCAAGTTCTTTGGTTCCAATTTTATCCATTGGACCAAACAAATCAAATAATGACAACACACATTTGATTTCGCAAAGCAAGAATTTTATTCTAATGGCAAGACATTTATATCATGTAAACCACATTGGAATATTAGAATATTGTGCTCCCAAGGAAGAACAAGGAAATTATTTAGAAAGTGCACATCTGTGGAACCCATGTCTTCATGCTTCCGAGATTGTGACTCTAAGTAATTTAGCAAGAATGTGAGTACATTGGCCAAAAAAGGAAAGGGATGTGGAAAGGTACATAGCTCAATGCCAAAAATATCAATACAAGCGTCAAAGCACAATCCTCTCAAAAAATTCATGTCCAGTCCATTGCATTTGATTCTTATCCTTAAAGTTGGTATAAGAAAGTCCATTGCCAAAACTACATTTTGGCCATAAATTAAATTAAATGGATTTGTTCCAGTAATAGTTTTATAGGCCACCCTATATGACCATAGGACATGATGCAATTGCATATCCCAATCTATGCTTTTTGTATTTGCCAATTTTTTAAAGCACAATACACAACACTTCCTTGGTGCTTTCTGTAAGCCCATTAGCCTGAGGGTGATAAGGTGCTCATTTCCTATGTATAATCATGAATTGTGAAGTTAATTCTTCAATAACCTGATTTAGGAAATGAATACCTCTATCACTTATCAATTCAATTCGTAAGCCATACCTAGTAATGATATACTCATATAAGAATTTTGCAGTTTTATGAGCATCATTGTTCCTAGCAACCTTCACTTCAACCCATTTTTTCAAATAATATATTGCCACTAGTATATATTCTACATGTGAGCTTTTAGCAGGTGGATTTATAGGTCCAATGAAATCCATTCCCCATTTAGTAAAGGCTCTAGCAGATTCAAGGGCGAAAGAGGCACTTCATCTCTTCTCCCTAGTTGTCTTGCTCTTTGGCAAATATCACAACTTTGTGCAAATATTTTGGCATCTAGAAATAAGTTTGACCACCAAAATCCTGAATATAAAATTAATTTAGTAGTTCTTTCTCTAGAAAAGTGGCCTCCTGCTACACTTGAGTGAGCCATCTCCAACATTTCCAAACACTTAGCTTTCGGAACACAAATTCTCAGATATCCATCATACCTTTTTTATATAATTGGTCTTTTATTAGGACAAAATCTTTACTCAATTCTTGGAGATTTTGAAATTATGAGTTTTTTCTATTTGCATTCTGATGATTACCTTGTTTTATTCTTTCTACTATATGTCTACTCCACTGAGGATTTCCTTGAAACCAAAACAAAGTAATCTTAAGCCAGACAAGTGAAGAGAGCTAATGCTAGAAATATTACATCTCAAAGAACAAATCAAACTCTGAATTTTCAACATCGCTATCAAAAGAGAAACCAAATTTTCAGACCAAAAAATAAACAAGTTAATGAATAACCAACAATGAAGAAAATTTGGAGACCTAAAAGCTACACTGTCAAGGCAAAAGAAAGAGGTGTATCATGGCTATAAAGAATTAGAATTATAGCTCAAAATAACAAGAATAAAGAAGGTTTAACATGATATTGGAGAAGAAAAGCAGTAATGCACATACAAGTTGCAGCTCAACAACAACATGAATATATGAAGGAGAACATGGACATAACAAGAGATATTTTGAGGAAAGCCCCTACATCAGAAAACCATTTAAGACCTCAATTTTGCACCATAAAGAAAATGCATTGTCAAAGTATGCATATATAGGGCTACACTACGAAGTCGTGCATTCACAAGGCACAAAAGATTTAATCCCATGCATAATAATAAGCTCTTCTCATCTTAAGAAGAAAGAGCTAGGAGGTGAAGACAAATCAAAAGAGAATATTTATACCTCTTACTATAAAAAAAGGTGATCATATATGTATATATTTCTTATTTCTATTTAAATGTAGAAATTGTTGAATTGGAATCAGAAAAAGAAGATATTCTAGTACAAGAACATATAGAAAAAGAACTTAAGGATTTCCTTAAAATAGTCACCAAGCATATCTTTATAGTGAAGAAGGGGAAATCCAAGTATACCATGATGTGTCAGGAATTCTATAAATTCCAAATATTAGTTGTAGTTTATAAAAGGTGGAAAGCAGTGGAACTACATAAACTATCAGAGGAACCCAATTTCTTTATTGATTTTGAAAATGTGAGCAAGTACTGTTATCCCTCTAGGGAGTGAAAAGAATCATAGATACATATTTTGTGTGCAAAATCAGAAACATGGAGAATGAAATGGTGGAAATCAAAATCAAAGTACATCACATCAAAGCTTCTCTAAATTTCAATGCAATGGGAACAAAGGTTGATGTGAGATTTTTAAAGAAGAATTCAGCTACATATGCTAGATTTACTAAATTTTCACAATTCAAAGACAAAGCAAATGAGGAGCGGGCTATAATGATATTTTTACAAATTTTATGCTTCCCAAGGTTCTTTAGGTACACCAAGTTGCACAAGCCAATTACTTTGATAATGTTAAATAACAAAGACAAAGCTAAACCTTTTGGAGTGGTAGACATGAAACCATATATTCATGATCAATTGAAGGAAGGTGCCAAGCATTGGGAATCTAAGAAGTTCATGAATGGAGCTCAACTTCTCACTAACATAATCTATCATGTTTTAGGAATGGATGAAAAATTAAAACTAGCTCCTGAAGCACAAGTGTTCAGAGGAACAATGGGTGGAGTAAAAAGTCCACTCAAATCAATAATTATTAAAGACGTAGGAAGAAAAAGAAAGGAATTAGTTATAGAAGTACCACGACCAATCAAGAAGAAAAAAGTTAATCCAAGAAAGATTGAATTAGAAGTAAGGGAGGCTACTGAAGAGGGACTAAAAGAAGAGCAATTGAAAGTATAAGCAGATATAGAGCCACATCCACATCATAGCAATATTGAAAAGCTATACTCATATCTAATGTAGGGTGCTGATAAAAGAGCAACTTATGAAGCACAATATCAAAAGATGCTAGAGGATTTCTTAGAAAAAAATAGAGATTGGACTCAACTATAAATGGAACATCATGAAGATTTTCACGAATAGATGATGAGTGTAGAGACATAAGTAGTGTTTGTGAAGAAACAAGTTGCACTCCTAGCCTTTGTCAAAGAATTACAGGGTCCTCCTAAGACAAGAACTATAGTAGTTGAGATTGTCGCAAAACCAAAAAGAGAAAATAAAAGGAAGAGAGAAGCCAAGGAAACAAAACAGAAAGGGGTATTGGAGAAAAGCGAGGGGGAAGAGGATCAAGCTGAAGGATCCATCCTAATATACAAAACTAAAACTAAAGAAGAGTAGAGAACCATAGCAGTAGTGGTGGTAAATCCTAAAGAAAAATTCTAATCAGACATAGATATTGATATTGAAGGGTTTCCACTAAGAAGTTTGAATCTATCAGTACCCAAGACTCCCATAAAGATAGCACAAATTCAAAAATAAAAAACAGAGAAATCAAAGAAGGAGGCAAAAATTGTGAAAGAAGATACTTCAAAGGATAAAAAAACCATTTTCGGAGAAACAAAAATAGAAACATGTTCCATTCAAGAATGCCAAGAAGATAAGGAAGTTTTCAAAATAAACATTAGTTTCTTTCAAGAAGAAAAGAGGACAGCTACCACCATAACTGAAGAAAAGACAATTGAAGAAGGAGATGTGGTAATGAGCCAATCATACAGAAAACATTGAAGATAAAGGAATAAGAATATGAGGTTGAAAGAGCATAGTCAAAAGAAAAGAAAACAAAACATGAAAAGCTTATACATGACACTGTAGCAAAAATTCAGAAAGTTCTAGATGACATTGACAAGGAAGAAGTTCAACCAGATGTGGAAATGAGAGATGTATATAATTTAGAATCACAAGAACCAGAGGCAACTCAGGAAGTAGAAAAATCACAAGAAGAAGAGAAGTAATTAGAAGAATTCAATAGTAAATAGATAGAAGAAGATAATAAGGATAAAGAGGTAGAATCTAAATCAGGGGACCACAAAGGAGAAGACCAAAATAACAAGCAATTAATGGTAAATCATCCAGAACCCACCATAGGCATATACAAAATCCCCAAAGATATAAGAGGAGTCTATGAAATCATAATGACGAATATTGAAGAATTCAGACCCTCAAGTAGAAATATTATTATGTCCCGAATTGCTATAGAATCAAAATTCATCAAAGGTACCAAGATCATAGAAGAGCAGAAAAAGGAAAAGAATCAATTGGAAGAAGAACCAAAAGAGAAGTAGAAAAGAATTGAAAAGATGAAAGTAGTGCAAAGTAAAAATAGAATAAGATTTTTGGAAGACAAATGTGGAAAGCAAAATGAGACCATCACTAAGATGAGACCACCATAGCAAAGTCCACAATAGAAAGTTTAAATGATGTCAATGATCCTACGTGTATATTATTAGTTACGATTTTGAAACTCATAATAACCTACATAGAAACTTTCACTGACACTAATGTAAGAACCCTTAATTACATAGGATTTAATTCACCCTCAGATGCACTTCTTTTTTACCTTAGGGAAACCCTTGATAGGATATGTTTAATGGTGTACTATAGCAAATTCATCTTTATGGGAAGCCATTATGTATACATATTTGAAGATGCTTTTGACTTTGGATTTTTTAAAAGAGAGTAAAAAACTTTTGGAAAACTCTCTTGTAATGACATCCTCATTGACAGCACTTGAAGTAGCCTATACAAAGTGTATAGAAAAGGATGTAATAGACAAACATATAGCAATTGTATAGTGGAGGAAGGCACTTTTTGAGATTATCAACGACCTCAATATTTTAGAAAGAAAAATCCATGACCTAGTGGCTCAAGTGTACGAGAGAAAGAAGGAGTGAGAATCTACAATCATAAAAAAGCTTTGTCAAGGATGCCAAAAGTCTAGGAGGGGAAGGATGTTAGAAAAAACTTTTTTGATAGGAAATAAATTGTAAGATTAGGTTGTTTTGTATCATAGAAGGATTGGATGACTGTAAAAATGAAGAAGAGTCTTCTTCATGAAAAAAATTAACTTATGTAATTTTTTGATGATTTTTAGAGCTCTTGAATGTATAGAAAATTAGTTTAGACGTTAGAGGACCTAATATTCAACTCTGAAATAGGACACTTGGAAAGGTATATAAGTCAATTTGTGACTTATTTTTGGGGTTTTTCATTTTTACTTGATTTTTTTGAATGAGAATTTGAGAGCTCTTATCGTCTTCTATAAATCTCATCACTTGGCTTTCATGGTGAATTGTTGATGAATTTATGAGTGTTTTCCTTGGATTTGTATTCTTAGCTATTCTTTGAGTATTTCATGTTATTATAGGTTCCTTCCTTCATAATAAGTCTCCATGATCTTGATAAATGCTATGGAAGTTGACTATGTATGGAAGGAATTAGGCACAAAAATAATCTCAAAAGCTTATTCCTACCTCAAGTTACATGAAACCCTAGTATTTCCTATAAACATTTCATGAACTGTTGGAGATGGTTTTGTGGACAAATATTGGACTCCATTAATCAAGAAGGGGTTGTGGTCCTAGTATACTTCCCAAATTGACAAATTAAGGTGTTTAAGTTGTTAATCTTTTATGCTATGATGATTGGAGAGGCCAACTTCAAAGAACAATAAATAGTGGGATATGAGGGATCGCAAGGGCACTTTTCACCTTCATTATACATTTTTTTTAATTAATTTAAGTAGGATAGGCTAGCTTTCACCCCAACTTTTTCTTAAATAAGAAAATAGGTCCCTCCTTTTCATTCTTAATTTATTTAAGAGCTTTTTTTGAGATTTGTTTATCTAAATAAGTTTAATGTTGCATGGTCAGATGGATTTCTGCTTAGCATTGCTCATTTGTGGCCCCTTACATGGCTTGATAAGTTCTTTACACTTAGATCCACTGCTCAAAAAATTTGGTGTATGTAGGCACTTGGGATTTGCGAATCCAAATGTAAGTGAAGAGTTGTTGTGCTTAGACTATGGACTTGGTACCCATACTTGTTTTATTTGCTAATATGGCTGAATTGAGCGGCATCTTCTTGATCCCTTGAAATCTCAAGAAGGTTCCTTAGGTGTTGCATTAGTCAATTGAGAAGCTTTTGATTATTTAATTTCCCAAAGTTTCTTTGGTGGGTACCATCAATGGGACTTGACATTAATCCTTCGTCAATCATGTGGTGGCAGCTTGACTCTAGTGCTAAGTGATTGCCTAGAAGGAATTAAATGACTTTGTGATTGGATCACAAGACATTGAAAAAACAAGTGATAATGAACATGAAGATATTCTTACTACTTGGCGTAGCTTAAGCTCTAGCCACATTGCTCCCATATTTGCAGTCAAGAAATAAATTGCAAAGTTTAAACCTAGGAAATGATCCAAGAGCTAATCCATCCCTAAAATGTCATTGCTCAATTGCTTTTGGTCTCGACACACTAGTAGTTTGACTCTCATTGTTTCTCTACCTATGTGAATAGGTAGAGATACTTCCTTGTCGCAAACGTGTTCGTGTTCATCCAATACCTAGGGTGGAAATCATGGGGATCATTGTAACACTCAGTCATTGAATGTGAGATAGATGAATTCCCTTGCTCATTGTACCTGTATCAACAAGAAGTTTTATGAGCATGGACATAGGTCTCCAATATCTGTTCTCTAATCAATCAACTTACTAGAAGGTTCATTGACCTTTCACGTTTCAATACGGATGCCTTGATTTTTATCTATATACTCACAAACTTGTTGGCATGCATTCTTCTTCTTAATTCTCACTCTAGCCCTATCTTGAGCATGTTCCCATATGTGACTCATCCTCCTTACACTCTTTATCTTTATGTAACTCATTGAACATTTCCTCTATAAGAGACTCTAGGTGGAGTTTAAATCCACACCTCCCCCACTCCATGGAGTGTTGTTCTTGAAAGGTTATGGAAACTTTATTTTATCTAGGAACTCCATAAAAATAGACTATAGATCTCTTTTCTAACCTCTCGATCCAATAAAAAACTTGTTATTCATAGAGGATAATTGTCTCTTACGCTTTCATCATTGAATTTCTTGACATTGATGCACACATGTTGTTTCCCATTATTTTTGGGCATGAACACTATGGAAGAGATCCACTTAATGTGTCAAATGTTTTATATGAAGCTTGCTTCCAATAATATATCAATTTCTTCATCAATAATTTTGTATATGTTCATTGTATGTGTATGATTGCATTTTTATGACAGCTTCACTCATCATTGGGATCCTATATAAGTAAATTTTAGGATCTACGCCTTTCAAATCCTTATGTGACCAAGGAGATATATCTATATACTCACATAAGAGATTGGCCAAGTCATTTCTTCTTCCAAGATCAAGTTAGGAGCTATCTCTATGCATAGATCTCCATTGTTCTCATGTTCCAATACTATTTTCTTAGTAATTTTTTTATTTTCATTTATCTCATCACCTACTACTTGTTTCCTACGAATTTGTATTTTGATCTTCCTCATCTTAATTGTATAATTCTTAGAATTTATTCAAGAACTTTGAATATAGGCTCTTTCTCTTCCTCATCCAACTTTGAGGCATTCATTTTCAACTCCCTATCTTGATACATATCCTCAATATGTGTCAAGGATTTTGATTGGATAAATGAATTGAGGAGTCTCTATTTCTTGAAATAACCATAATCTAAATCATAGTTTGTATCTCTTATGTAGATTACGCCTTTCCGCCCCTTGATACACTACTTGATATCTCCATTTTCTTCATGTTCTCCATTTCTTCCTTCAGATCCTCTCATCTTGAAACCATGAGCAAACCATAAACCTCTTCATTTTGGCGTTCACACAAGATTTTCTCATTTACTACTACATCAAGTGCCCAAGATCTCTGCCAATTCATAAGGTTAAAAATCCTCTTTAGACAATATAATGACCACATATGTAGGATCTTCCATTACTTTCTCAAACTTGCATCCATTACACTCCAAAGTTTCATTCCATCTTCTTCTTCCTACTTTGCTCTGTTCTACATGCACACATTCATATTTTTTCCTATTCTCTCATTCCTTTATGGAGCCTTCAATAGAATTATCATCCTTGGTTTTGGTGTAGAGAATTCTATTGGGGTGATCAAATCTATTAATTTCATTGTGCCTTGATTTAGCAAATAAATTTTATTTGCACTTTAGGCTTGGAAGAGTTTGAGTTGCCTCAATAAAGTTCTTCCTAAAAGTAATTAATGTTTACTCACCTTTCCAAAAAATCACATACTGCGTGTATGCTTGAATTTCACACCCTATGTTGTCAAAATAACTCCTTCTAATAGAACAAGGGGGTTTCCCATATGTTTGTTCAATAGTTAAGGCTTCATTGTTCTAGGCATAAGTACCAATTTCCTCATTTGATCCTCAAGGCATTGCTAGCAATGGCTACACCTATGTTAAGTTCTATGATGGCTTTGGAGCTATAAACTTTGAATGTGATGGGAATACATGTATTCCTTCCTCACCTTTGCTATACTTTCTCACTTTATCTACGGGCATTTGCTTCACATGTGTTTCTTGCTTTTTGAGATTAAGATCTACTCCTCATTGCCTTTCACAAACCTTACATCACACCAAACAAAGAGTCTTCTTCAAAGGATCAGACATCATCAAAAAGCATTGGTACTCTCATTGATAGGCAGAAATTAGGAGAATCATAGGGCTCAAATAGACGAATATCATATCACCATACAATCAAGAGTTGGTAACACATCAAAGAACAACAAAAGGAAGGAAATAGACTGGGTGATAAACAATTCAAGCCATTACTTAATCAAATAGGAGGTTGAAATCAAAGATAAGGTTTTACGTAGCCACGTGAATGTAGACAAAAACACCACCAAAACAATGAAAAAGACAAAAGGAGGAACATGCATCTAGTAGTTCGTCAAGTGTGGTTGCCAAGGAAGCTACTCAAATCTCAATGCCACAAAGGAAGGATTTGAATACCAAAGAACCCGATTCAAGAATACTCAAAATAAAAAAATTCAGAAGACTTTTGATCAAGATCAAAATATGTATCAAAAGAGAGATGTCACAAGAAGGAACAATTTGTCGCAATGCTAACAACTAACCACACTTAACTACCTTGGAAACTGCTAGTATATGTCTGTGAATCAATAAAAGAGTATGAGACATGCATTTTGTAGAAGGCGCCTGATCAATTTTTTTTGGAGTACTCTGAAAGCAAGTTTATACTAGCGAAAGAACTCTTTCATAAGGTTAACCATCGATGGTGAAAAGAATTTTTGAATAAACAAAAAGAATGTCGGCATGTGTGGATGAATGCTCTGGTCAGCCTCAAGCTCAACCCAACATATTGTCCATAGGCTTGCCGAAGGGAATGTCCAACATTTTGGGAACGTCGGAGGGGTGAACAAATACATTGAACGTGGCTAAATTCTGCAAAGTTAGGAGGACCTTCACATGGTTGGCCAACCAAGTCATACATGCTTCAAGTAATCGACACATTTTTTGAAGACATGAGGGATGTACAAGACTATGCAATCATTGTGCAAAGCTGCATGCTCACTATGATAAAGACCTGTTTGGAGAGTTTTTCAAAGGTCAACATTAGAAATCTGAAGTTTTTGGGTTTCCAATCAAGCATGAACATGCTCCCTTTTGACCTCAATAAACTGCCAGATAGATAGCATTTGATGGGATACTATGTATGCATTATATTTATGTAGAGCATCTACCTACAAACATTGGAGGATGCATTCACTATAGGCTTTTTTGAGATGGATTCAGAGATTTTTGGAAGAGTCTCTTTGGGCCTCAAGGCATGCATCCTCACATATGAAGCAACCTATCTAGAATATTAGAGCCCGAGTATTGTAGATGCATCGGTCATGGCTATTAACTGGAGGAAGGCTTTAATCGAGCTAATTGACAACATCAACATAGAAGAATAAGAGCAATACAAGCACCTCTAGGAAGTGCTAAAACAGAGATAGATAGTAGAAGTAGCTAGACACAGAAAAAAATAAGAAAAACCATAGCCATAGGAGATGCACATGTTTCCAAACTTTTGATGAGGACATCAAAAAGTCTAGGAGGGGGAGGAAATGTTGACAAAGCACTTTAACCTAGGTGTTTACCTTTTTGTCTTGTAAATAGAAGCTTCAATTTTGTAGCATTTAGGAAGAGTCTTCTTGTAGTGAACCACGAGCATCCAACCCCAAGTAGACAAGAAAAAACCTTCAAATTTGTGTTGAGAAAATATTTGCAGGAAATCACGATTCTCTTGGGCAAAAAATTGTGCCTCTCTCCAAAAGAGGATAGAAGACACAAATGTGAAGAATTCTAGGCCATTTGCTCTTGTCTCTTTTGCAGTAATGAGAAGAGAAGCTCCTTTGGCTGCGATACCTGTGTCATCTCTTGTTTCATTTGTCTTCTCTATGCTTTATGGAAGTGTTGTTGTGTTATTTGGTTGATTGTGTATCTATGGATGTATGTTCTACGTGTTTATGAAGTTTTTGAGGAGTAGTTTGTACCATGTCTATCTTCTATCATCACTTTTGTGAAGTTTCTTAAACACGAATCTCTCTCACCTACTTATTCACTATAGATCTCCGTATTACAAAGCCATATTTTAAATTTGGATGAACAATGGAGTGGAAAAGGCACTTGAATCACTCAATTTAATGCTTGTATGAGGGAGTTATGACCTTTTGAAGTTTCTAGCTTTCATCTACCGAGAGTTGTGTTTTCCAGAAAGTTGTGTTTTTATACATCTTATTTGTTCTATATCCTTCACTCCTCATGGATCTTCTTACAAGTGTGTTGGCTTGCATCCTTTGAGCATGGTTAATGTGTGTTTTGTGAAGCACTAGTCTCTAAGCACCAATCAGGTTAGCTTGTTCTTGGATTGACAAAATAAAAAAGGAATCCCTTTCCCACTTCTTTGTCATCAAGTCCCTATTACTACAATGGGACAAAGACTTGTTGGAAGGTGAAGGTAAGGATGACAACACATATCATCAAATCATGTTTTAGCATAACATTTAAGAAATTAATGATAAACAACTTATTATCTTAGTTATGTCATGAAAAAAAGGGAGATGACATTTAAGAAAAACTACTACCAACACTAATATGTTGAAACCATTTCTTTGTACAAAGATGATTTACAATAATTATCTTCTAGATAAAGATAGAATGCCATAATTTACTAATATATTCAATGCCCTGAAGGTTATTTTGTGTACAAAATTGTATTTACAAGAAAGAGCATATGAATATCTTTCAACATATGTTGGAAGTAATGGGCTAAGTATCAAGATAGGTACAAAACTCTACACATTTTCGGAGCCTTCACCTTTCTGCTTATTTTTCTTCTTTTTGGAGCTCTCACTGCTTTGCTTATTCTTGGAGACATGCTTCAATGGAGAGTGAACAGGAGGTCCTTTCTTCTTATCTTCAGTATCCTTATGTCCTAGTGGTGGTGGAGGCCGTGGAGGAGAGTCTGGATCATAAGGACAGATAACATCTTTTAAGATGGCATGAATTGCTTTTTCTCTAACCAAAAGGATCCATGCATTTGGATAGTTAGTTATCCCCTTCTTGTCACAAAACATTTATTAGAATGCATGGGAGGAAAGGAAGTCTAAAGTTTCCTACACATATTTTCATGTTATAAAAAAGTGTCCAAAGACCCAAAAGATAAAAACAAAATGGCTTTTTCCACCAAATAGGGAATTTATGCCTTTCGTGCGATGCCATTTAGGCTCACAAATGGCCTTGCCAATTTTCAACTCCTAATGCATCATGCATTTAGGTAGTCTCTATAAAACAAATTAGAAGTATATGTGGGTGCCTTCTGTGCACATTCTCACATAAGATTGTGACAATCAAATAAGAGAACTTAGAAAGATATTCAATAAATGTAGAGAATATAGAGTGTGTCTGAACCCAAAACAGTGTGTATTCATGGCATGTCAAGGGAGTATTTTGGGTCATATCTTGAACAAGACAACCAACAAGTATGATCTTGTTGTGTGGATGAGGAAGAGTACAAGGAAGAATACTAGAAGTGTTTGTAGAAGGCACATGTAGGTGCATTTGGTCATCATTACTCTAAGTAGAGGATGTTGCAAACCCTAAAATGCTTAAGAATATATTAACCCACCATGGAGTCAAATATTCATAAATTGATAAAGCATTTCCCTAGTTGTACAAGTAGACTTCTAGTGGAGTACACATATTATAACATACACTAAGCTTTTGTGAACCATGGCTGCTCGAGCATGATCTACGAACACACAAAGACATAAGTCTTTGGACCTCCTAGCCGCCGAGTTATGTTATGCTTTCATGAGTGTCACTACTCACGCATGAGTCTACTTAATGAGATCATAATCTCTAAGGAAAGATAATCTTCTATCCCCTCTTCTACCCATAGATATAGAAAGAGCATCCATCTGATGTCATGTGGTCAACATTTCTCAAGAGGTGTTCCCACCATGACCCATAAAGTGATATGATAACACAACTGTTTATCATATCTCTTTGGTACTGGAATGGATCACTCCACTGGTCAACATTTTGAAAAAAAGAACATTTCCCAAGGATATGAATTTAAATAGACAATGAAGTCTAGCTCAAGAAGACTACGATTATGCATTAATTAGAGATAATATGTACAAGCATAGTAGAGGTGGTTACCAATTGAGAAGAAATAATTAGAGAGTGATTATCTCTCTAATTATGTTCATGTTCAATATGCATACAAGAGAGTGAATATTTAAGATATTAGAAATGACACACAATAGTGTTGCATGTGCACACTTTAGACCTGATCATGTTATTAAGACCACTCCATTCTTATGTCTTTGGTTGCCTACCCTTCACATAGATGTTCAATATCGATGTGAGACATTGCAAAATTTTTCAAAAGGCTCAATATCCTATTAGAAAGGAAGATGGTAGTACTCAATGCCATCCCCTTTTAGATGGCATTCTATCACAATGCAATGCTACCATTGGATTTCTTGATGCCTACCTTGAAAGTAGCACAAGCTACTCACTAGGATGGTAATGAGTTGTCATCAAGGATATTGGATCTAGAAAACTTAGGAGAGACAATGTTATGAGTAGTAGCAAGGATATAAAAATCTAAAAAGATTCAAAAGGCTTACTTTGATGTAGATATAAAAGATAAAGGCCAAAAATTTGGTAAGCTAGTAGTGGTTTACACATTGAGACAACATGCATGTGTGCAAGTTTGAAAAGCGTAGTTATAGACCCATGGTCATGAATAGAATTTCCACAGGTAGTATCATGTTAGCCATGCTAGAAGGGAAAGTAATATCAGCTATATTAGTGTATGCAGAGTGAAGCTCTATCAAGAACCCCTTACAAAAGAAATGCTCACACAATTGAGTAAAGATAAGAAACAATAAGAAGAGGAAGAAATAATTAAAGAAGAAGCATAGGGAGGAGAGAGTGAAAAGAATAGAGTTAAGAAAACAAGGCTTGTTACCCATTCCCAATGCCCCCTATATCACATGGCCATGTGCCACACATGTGCAAATACTAACCCTATCATTATAGATAGAAGAACCTTCATATCACTCAAGCTAGGATGTAGCAATACAGCCAAGATGACTAGAGCCTTGATTGATTCAGGGGCTGCCACAAGTTCAATGAAATATTCAAGACATGGGCATACACTTGAATCTAATAGAGGCATACCTCCTTGGACTAGGAGATGTAGATACCTCATGCTTGGGAGAAGCTAAAGTTCCTATTCTCTTGGATGATGTGCCTTTGAAAATCAAAATGTTAGACTTCCATGAGAATGATCTAATGGATCCTTCAATATTGGTCAAGGGTTAATAATAAAATCACATAGTAGACGAACCTTAGGAAAGGAATTCTTTAGATTTGGGTTAATGAGCAATGTCTTACAATTGAATAAAAAGGCCATGAACCTTTTTCTTCTAAGTCCACACATGTTCCATGTGCTCCTAGGTCCAATGACCTTTGTGCTTCTATTCAAATGGGACTAGCCATGCGTGTGTTGGAGACCCCTTCTTTTCGAGAGGAATGTGAAAGTGCCGTTATGAAACAAGATCAACCTCAACACCAAACACCAAGTCAAAGAGTAAAGCAATAGAGGTAACACCATCGAACTCCATCCATGGAAAGGAAGAAAGATGTAAGGAAAACCAAAGAAATTTGGGTGAAGAAAGGAAAGAAACCAACTACTCCTCTAAAGAAGTCACAACCACAAGAGTGCAGCAAGACAAAGAGAATGATTGACCATAATAAATGAAATCAGCTAGTGAAGAGCGGACAAATTTGGATACCTCAACAACTTCTAACAACATGCCTCGAGGCTTCTTGCATATGGGTATTTAAATCTTGCTCGAAGATTTTGATGCCCCCACTACTGCTCTTGTCTTGCTAAAAGACCTAATCTGACCTCATAGTCAATCATGATGTAAACCACAACCCTGTAACATGTAGAAGCCTTGTACTTCTTACCCCCTCACTGTATGGAAGTGGGTGCCTAAATAGCCCCATAAAAAGTCTCAAAAGGCCTCCCCCTCATATAATCTTAATGAAAAAAGACATTTCTTGAGCCAAATTCGAGTTATGATCATGCCTACAAAGATCATTGTAATTCCAAAAGAAAGCAAAAACACATATATAAACCTTATAATATTAAGTCCAACAGAAAATGTCATTAATCTAGATGAGCTTCCCATAGACCGCATGCATCATGGTGAGAACATGCATAAATTAGAGTGTGCATATACATAGGTATAGAGACATGCAGTAGACACCACTCAACTATAGAAAGCAAAAAAGTGGGCTAAGTAAGGAAATCTATATCAATATTGAAAAGGGACCTCAATCTTGCCATATGGGGATCTTGTGTCTTTAACCATATTAACATGTATTTTCCTTATTAGAGTAGATCTACACTGAGGATCTCATAAGAAGGTCAAAGAAACAAGTAGGCCCAAGCTCTATGCCCACTGATTATAGGTCAATGCCCGTGGAGGAGTATCTTCTCATATCACCACTTGAATTTAGCAATTCCAAAGAGAAATACCAATTGAAGATCCAATAGTCAATCATAATGAATGAGTTCATGAAAAATCCCATTGGTTTAAGTAATTATTAGGGCCATTTGTAGAATGCTAAACATATTTGGGAATCTAAGGTAGAATTCCACCTAAGCTAGGGTGATCTCCAATTCTTTGTAGAAGAATTTGAAACTCTATAGTTGTCTATGGATTTACATCTTATTTGAGAGAAAGCAAGATTAGATTAATATTTTGGGGCCCCCTTCCCAAACATGATTTTTAGTGATGCTATTACTTAATACACAAATTGCAATTAGGACTAGATACGGATGTATTGGGAACATTCTTACTACCATCCCTCCTTATGAACCAATGAAGAAGTTCCACCTCACCCACAAATTGGTTAGAGAGGTGTTGAAAATGTTTGGAACACATGTGCCTTTAGACAAAGAAACCCACCTAGATAAGGAGATTAAAAAAAGCAAGATTTTGAAGCTTATTTAGATGCTTGCTATTACACCTAATCTATCAGTTGCACTAAGAATGTGCATGCAACATTTTGCTTTCCTTGGTCAATACAGGTTCATGTATCCCCATAAAAATATTTTGTTCAATCTGTATTTGACACAAAATAGAAGGGGGTCTACGGTGAAAAAAGAGAAGGGCATTATTTGAGACACTTTCATGGTTAAGAAGATAACACAAAATTTTGACCAATTAAACGCATATATGCTAATAGCAACGGGTGTGATTAGCTAAGACTTCAGAGAGGAAGTATATTCAATTCACAAGGGGAACAAATCTAGTTTGGTAATTTCTCTGCATAAAGACTGCATGAAACTGAGCTCTCTTCTCTATGCTATAAAAGGGATATCTTCTATTGCATCAAGGATCTAGTCCCACTCCTTCCTGTGGGATCTAGCATTGGTCCATAACCAGCTAACTTTAGGGGCATGTAGATGATGAGCTTTGGAGTGATCAACCTTTGTGTAAAGTTTGGTCTATAACTGATATAAAGGTGTTCTTAGATCAATATAGATCAAGCCTTTGGAGATTAAGAGGTCTCCAACATCATCTTCCTTCTCTCTTGAAATTTAGAATTTTCCTCTTGGTTTCAATGCATCCAAACCGATTAGGTACTCAGATTTATATATATATATATATTTTGATCAACCATTTTGATGTTGGTAGGTGATTCCTTTGAGCTCTATGGGTCTATGTAAAATATGCAATATTTAGGTCCTTGGTAGAAAATCTTCCACAAATTTACAATTTATTGGACTTTCTACTTAATAGTAAGAGCATAAATCATTTACATGTACTTACATTATTTTGCATAGTAACGCTTTGAAAAAATGGAAAATTAGACGTTGGAACATGCTAGAAGCATTGGCTAACCCAAAGGGCTGTACTTTGAAAATGCACAAATCCCCCATTTAGTGGCAAAAGTCCTCTTGTTGTATTGGTCCTAGGGTGCTATGGCCACTTGGTTATAGTCTAAAAAACCATAATTGAAGCTATATACTTCCTTTCGAGTCTTCCTTTCCAATAGCTCGTTCTAATAAATGGTAAGTTATAGGGAGCATGTAACTTAGGGAGCGGATAGGTATCTCTAATTGTTGCACCATTTACCTTGTGGAAAACATTTCATGTGCTCTATCTCATAAATAAACCCATTTGCTAGAAATATTTATGTCTCCTCCATTATCTTGTTAGAGTATGTATGATTGTATTTGATCTTGGATGCAAATGTTGTTGTTCCTTCCCCTTCCACTAGATGTCCCCCCCTATTATCATCAATGGCTATGGCTTCCCTCATGCACTCATTCAGGGTTGTACACCTTCTACAATAGACTAAAGCTCTCAATTGTGCATTGTATAATCCCTTAGTGAACAAAGATATCCTCTTTTGCATAGAAGGTTTTTTTTTTGAGGGGTTCACCCTTGTGTATGTATTGCTTGAACCTTCTAGCAGCTAACCTGATTGATTCTTTTGGATTCTACTTGAATGTGTGTAGCACAGTGGAAATATCATGTTTGATTCCTCTCTTGGAAAAGTTTGCAATTAATTCCAGAAAGAAGGATTCAATGTTACTAAAGGTTTCCATGGAAAGTGGTTGGAACCATTTGCTAGCTGAGTCCTTTAGTGTTAGCCCAAAATCTTGGTATTGAGTTAAGAAGTCTTGCATCTCCTCTGCTTTGAGCACTTTTTTGAATTCTACTACATGATCATAAGGATCTCTGGAACCATCATATTGGTTTCTCATGCTCTTCACCACTTGAGTTAGTCTCAGCCTTCTATATTGTCTTCCATTCCTCTCTCTATTGTTCGTCCTTAGTATATCAAGATGGTTTCAATGGTTCCTAGGCTCTGGCCCTTGGTCCCTGTTCACTCTGATGGGAGATATGGGTGGAGGTCCTTGATGTCCTCCCACTCGCCTACCTCTTGCATGTTGAAAATCAAGTCTCAATCATGCAAAAAGGCTCAACCATGAGTTTTGAAAGTGGAACAATAAAAAAAGAGGACCCAAAGTCGTGGAATAAAGTTAGAAGCTCCACCAAACTCAATCAAATTCAAATCTCATCAAATCAGCCACCAAAAAGTGCACCTACACTGATTGGTGGGTGGTTAGCTAGATTGTAGGAAAAGTAAAACTCTATATAAGCATCATCCCACCTTTGTTTCTGGATTTTTATGCATTCCACAAGTTTCCCACTTAGTTTAGTGAAGTTATAAACTCCAGCAAGCAGCACCCTTGCTTGCTTACCTCATTTTCTCATGATTTTGCTCCTCTCTATCTAGAGGTGTAGTTAGGCTTTTCCAAATCTGATTGTACCAGATTGGAGAGCATTGTTTGCTCTCTCATTGTACTCATTATAATTTATTTCAAGGTTCATTTTGTCTCTCATATAGTGCCTTGAACTTTGCCAAATTTTCAAGCTATTTGGCTAAGTGAGTTGTGATAAATTTCCAACGTTGTGAAGGTATATCTTTGCACATAGGGAGAGAGTGTTGGAGACAAGTAGCATGTTTGTAAGAGGGTGGTTCTCCCAGCTGCAATATCCATTTTGGATCATTTAAAGCTTTGTGGGTAGATCTTATAGTATACTATAAGTCTACAAAATTGCATTGTAAGTCTCTATACTTGTGTACAGAAACCTTGAGAATAGTGAGCATATATCACTACTTGTGGACCTAGTGAAGGGCAGCCATCTTCCATTGTTGCATTGGGGTGTTAGAATCATCCCCCATCACTGGTACCAGAGCCATTTTGGTGGCTTGGAGACATTTTCAAGACAACTCTTGGAAGCACAAGGAGAACTTATCAGAGCAAGAAGACACTGAAAGGGGGCTGCGTCCATCAAGATCGCAACTAGTCAAAGGTTTGCAAGGGAAAAACTATCGAAAGGTAATATCCACACCTTCTAAAAGCATACAAACACTTGAGGAGAAGATGGAGGAGCATCGTAGAGTTCACTATGGCTGAGTATAATGCACAAATAGAGAAGTTAGAGAAAGGCAATTATCAACCATGGAAATTTAGGGTCAGCAACTACCTTATGGGAAAAATATTGTGGGGATTAGTGAGCGGCACGGAGCCAATGCCTCGTGTACATGCTACACCACTTCAAGGGTAGGTCAAGGAACTTAATGAATGGATAGAAAGGGATAGGAGAGTCATATTCATTCTATCCCAACACATAAGCAATAACATGATAGGGCATATACAAGACTTGGACACATCCAAGAAGGTTTAGGAAACCTTGGAGAGATTGTACTCTTCATCAACCAAGGCAAGGAAGATTCAGCTCAAGAATGAGCTAAATAATATTAGGAAAGCACCAAGTAATAACATAAATGAGTACATTTTGAAGGTTAAGGAGTTTGCAGATGCCCTATGCTCAATTGGGAGTCCAATTGAAGATGATGATCTTGTCATGCACACTCTCAATGGGTTGAGAGAGGATGAAAGGTGGAAAGCATTCACAACATCAGTTTATGTGAGGGATTCCCTACCATAATTTGATCTATTAGTCACATTGATGGTGACCGAGGAGATTAACCAAGGAGGTTCACAATCAAAGGGCAGCCAAGCCCAAGTTTTCTATGTAGGTAGAGGCAAAGGCAAAAGAGGTGGAAAAAACCCCCAAGGCAAAGGGAGAGGAAGGTCAAGCTCAAGCTCAAGCAACCAAGAAAGCTCCAAACAAAGCTATGGATCAAGAGGAAGAGGAAGGAGTAGAGGAAAAGGAGGAAGATCACATGGAAGAGAAGCATCCAATGGAGAATGCTACAATTGTGGAAAACCGGGCCATTATGCAAGAGATTGTTGGTCCAAAGGAGGAGGCAATCAAGGATACAAAAGGAACCAAGTTAGTTATGCTAGTACTTCAACAAATTCAGAAAATGAGAACTTGCTTATGATGTATGGTTCAACTGAAAGAGTCAATTCAGATTTTACATGGTCTATTGATAGTGGTTGTAGCAACCATATGAGTTGCAATAAAGATGTTTTCTTTAATTTACACTCACCCATCACTCAAGGACATGTAGAGACAGGGGATGAAATTGAGCACAAGATTACACATGTGGGATATGTTGCATTGAATTGATCTGAAAGCTCCAAGGTGTTGAAGGATGTGTTGCATGTGCCAACCATCACAAAGAACTTGATTTCTGTAGGTCAAATGGTTGAAAGAGGTTATGAGGTTAGGTTCAATGATCAAGGATGTTTTGTTGAAGACCCCATGCAGGACTACAAGCTCATAGCAAAAGGAAAGAAGCAAGGAAGACTCTTCACCATGGAGGTAAAGCCATGAACCCCTCACACTATCTACTTGTCAATTGGAAATAAAAAAATTGCAGAAATCAACTTATGGCATAAAAGAATTGGACACGTAAACTTACAAAGGGTGAAGGACATGCAAAGGAAGGGCTTGGTGAGTGTTCTACTTGATCTTACATCTCAGAATATGCAACATTTGTGCCATGGTTTTCAATTAGGGAAACAAAGTAGATAGCCATTCAACGAGGACATGTGGGCAATGAAGTGTTGAACCTCATACACACAGATGTATGGGGACCTACAAGGGAGCCATCCATGGGAGGTAATAGATATTTTATCACATTCATAGATGATCATTCATGTTTTGTTTGGATGCATTGCATGTAGTCAAAGTCAGAGGTGTTGTACCACTTCAAGAGGTTCAAAAACCTAGTGGAGAAGGAAACAGGGAAGTATATAAAGACTCTCATATCGGATGGAGGGGGAGAGTATTTTTCAAATGAATTTTTAGATTTTCTACATGACAATGGCATCAAAAGGAAATTCACTTGTAGGTATACACCTCAACAAAATGGGGTGGTAGGGAGGAAGAATAGATACATAGCAGAAGTGGCTAGAGCTTTGTTAAATGAAATGAATGTTCCTAACTCTTGTTGCGCTAATGCAACAAATACAGCCATATACATTATGAATAGGTGTCCAACCTTAGGAGTGCATGGACTTACACCTTATGAAGCTTGGTGTGGTAAGAAACCCAACCTTTCACATCTCAAAGTATTTGGTTGTGTGTGTTATGTTCACATACCTCAAGAATTGAGACACAAGTTAGACCCGAAGGCAGATAGGTGTATATTTCTTGGATATTCTTCAGAGAAAAAGGGTTTTAGATGCTATAAACCTTGCACCAAAGAGCTTAAGGTATCTAGGGATGTAATATTTGATGAGTTGCTACCTTGCTATGGTAGCAAAGATGTGTTACAGGTTGATGATGCATATGAAGCCGAGAAGAAGTTCAAAGAGCAAAAAAAAAACAACGAGATAAGTGGTCCAACCACTTCAAGCACACCATCACAGGAGATTATTACATCAGCTTGGCATGGAAGGACAAGGAGTAAGCTCATTTAGGTGAAGGAAGTAGCAAGGAAAGGAAAATGCAAATGACGAAGACCATGGATGGGTAGACACAAAATCTACAAGTGGCAAAGATATGGAAAAATTAGAAACTCTAGGATTTAAAGCATCTAAAACAGGGAGGAGGAGATTTCCACCACCTAATGATGAGGTAGGGTCATCCGATAGAGTTAACCACCCAATTCAAAGGTTAACTTATAATTCAATCATTGCAAGACACTATGCCTACATGAGTCGAATTATAGCTTGTGAAGAACCTAACTTTTCTGAAGAAGCAAAAAAGCATAGGGAATGGATTGAAGCCATGGAGGAGGAAGTCAAGGCACTTAAAGAAAATGATACTAGGTCATTGGTGCCAAGAAGAAAGGACATGAAAGTCATCGGCAAAAAATGGGTGTACAAGGTAAAGAGGCATGCAACTGGGAGCATCTCTAGGTATAAAGCAAGGCTGGTTGCCAAAGGTTTTGCTCAAACCTATGAAAAAAAATTTGAGGAAACATTCAATCCAGTAGCTAAGATGTCCACCATCAGAAGTTTCATTGCAATTTCAGCCTCAAAAGGTTGGAAGATGTACCATTGGATGTGAAGAATGCTTTACTAAATGGAGAACTTGAAAAGGTAGTCTTCATGGAGCAGCCCCAAGGCTTTGAAGACGAGAGGTTTCCACATCATGTATGTAGGCTAAAGAAGGCTCTTTATGGACTCAAGCAAGCCCCAAGAGCTTGGAACCAAAGACTTCTGGACTACTGTTGGAGTTACACGTCTGCGGAAGCACGTGAACAGCACAAGGAAGAAGAAGAATCTTGGAGCACAACAAACAATACTGAATGTATGACTAGAGAATGTACAAAGATAAGTAGCCCATTAGGGCAATAGGCGTATATACAAGTCTGGGAAAAAAACCTCCTAAAGAGGGAAAAAAATGCCCCGGTGGTCCTAGTGTGTTCACACACATCACTACCTAAATATATCAACAAATTCCCCCTGGGAGTGATGCAATGAACAAGGAGCTTGCACTCATGTATAAGAAAGTGCCAAGCTACGTGGAAATCACTCCACAAAAGGAAGTAAGCCCAAAGCTTTGCGGAAAGCTTCAAACTTCTCCCTAGGCAGAGCCGTCGTGAAAAGGTCTGCAATGTTCTCTTGCGTGGGCACATATGCCAAGCTGATCTCCCGAGTAGAGAACCTCTCCCTAACATAGTGATAGTGCACCTCAATGTGCTTAGTGTGAGCATGGAACACAGGGTTCCTCGGAACTTCCAATGTGCTGTGACTGTCAGTGAAGATGGTGGTCGCAGAAGTCTGACCAACACCCAAATCAGCCATACGGTGTCCGAGCCACACACACTCAACAGTCGCTGTGAAAGCTGCCCTATACTCAGCATCACAACTGGAAGTGGCCACAGTAGGCTGCTTCTTGCTCAACCAAGATATACATGAGCTACCAAGCATGAAGCAAAAGCCACTAGTGGATACACGAGTGTCATAGCAACCGACCCAATCAGAGTTAGAAAAAGCATGCAAATCTGGTGGTAGTGATCCCCCCTTGGGATAAAACAACCCAAGTAGCCGAGTACCACTCAAGTAGCGAAAGATGCGCTTAACCGCCTGCCAATGCTTGACTCCTGGGCAATGTATAAACCTGCTCATCTATGAGACAGCAAACTGAATATCTGGTCGAGTAATGCATAAGTAAATAAAGCATCCAACATCCTCTTGATAGAGAAAAGCATCAAATGCATCTTCACCATCATGAAGACTCAATCGTAAACGTGCCTCCATAGGAGTGGCAATAGGCTTATAGTCTTCAAGGCTAAAATGTTGCAATAATGTGTCAATATATTTTGTTTGACACAAAGCCATTCCACCATCAACTTGCATAAACTGAATGCCCAAATAGTGATGCAAATGCCCCAAATCAAACATCTCAAATGAGGCATGCAAATCAGCCTTAAAATCAGCAATATGCTTCTCAATAGGACCAGTGAGCAGCATGTAGTCAACATAGACAACAATGATCAGAAGCACATCATTAGCACTCTTAACATATATGGTGCTTTCAGTTGGACTGTTCTCAAAACCATGTGCAATTAGATAGGCATGTATCTTCTCATACCAAGCACGTGGTGATTGCTTTAAACCATATAATGCCTTCTTTAACTTGCACACCTGATTTTCATGCCCTTTCTGCACAAAGCAACGGGGCTGAAAAACATACACTTCTTCATGCAAGTCACCATTCAGAAATGTTTTTTTAATGTCCAACTGATGTACATTCCAACGATGATGAGCTGCAAGTGCACAGATGCTCCGAACAGTAGTCATATGGCATGTAGGTGCAAAGGTCTCATCAAAATCAATGCCTCTTTACTGTGCATAACTTTTTGCAACAAGCCTAGCCTTATACCTATCAACTGTACCATCCGGTTTATGCTTCAGCTTGTATACCCACTTAGTGCCAATGGCCTTCTTTCCTGGAGGCAAGTCACATAAAGACCAAGTACCACTCTTCATTATAGCATCATATTTAGATTGCATAGCAGCCATCCAATTTTCTGAATTTTCTACTTCATCAAACGAAACAGGATCATTCTCATCATAGAGACTAGATGCAGCCATAGCATAGCAATCTGATGCAAAAGAGGCACTATGAGAGCCTGAACGAGTACGATATGACAGAGGTGCATCTAATTTGCTGTCATGCGAAGTATGCACCAGCCATTTTGATATAGTTTTTGCTTGCTCAATATCAGCTCTCTCATCAACTAGTGCATCATGTAAATCTACATCAGAAATGGAATGATCTGCATCATCACATGAAACTTGCAAAGGCTGAGAAGTTGCCTCATTGGGACCAGCACTAGACTGTCCACTTGTAAAAAGAGGCAGAAAATTATCATACATGTCTTGGAGCTAACAAATGTCTCCTTAGTACATGAAAGCAATGGCTGAATAGCATCTTCCACAAAAACAACATCATGGCTGATGAAAATGCATTTATTCTATGGAGGATACAGACGATAGCCTTTACTTTCAGAACTCTACCCAACAAAAATACATTTTAGTGCTTTATCATCCAATTTTCTGCGATGTTGTTTAGGCACTAATGCATATGCCAAACAACCAAAAACATGCACATGAGCAATAGATGGCTTGCAATCATGCCAAGCCTCATATAGAGTGATAGAATACAACACTTTAGTGGGACACCTGTTCAGTACATATGCTGCACACATCACAGCCTCAAGCCAGAAACTATGTGGTAAAGCCTGACTCTTGACCATACACCTCGCCATCTCCATGAGTGACCTATTCTTTTGTTCAGCAACTCCATATTGTTGAGGTATATATGGCACTCTACACTGGTTTTTATCCCACGTTCAGCCAAAAATGCATTAAAATCAGAAATATATTCCCTCCCTCGATCTCAACGGAGAGTGCCCATTTTACATGCTGACAGATTTTTAGCCAAAACCAAAAACTGTTTGAAGCACATGAACACTTCCGACTTTGCCTTCAATGGATATACCCATGCAAGCATGGAAAAATCATCAATGAAATTCACAAAGTAAAGATAATTTCCAAAAGAATGTGTCCGCATAGGACCACAAACATCACTATGTACAAGCTGCAATTTCTGAGTAGCCCAAACTGAACCATCTTTTGGAAACGAGGAATGCTACATTTTGCCCAAAATACAGCCTTCACAAACATGTTTTCTAGGTGCCTCAAGTTTGGCCAAAGAGGACACCATTTCAGATTTCTGCAGGCGTAGCAAACTAGCAAAATTCAGATGACTAAATCGTGCATGCCAAAGTTTTGTATCTAAGATAGCCTGAGAATCATGTACTGCACATGACGAATCATTCATAGATCTTTCATAGTCTATGAGCTTATACAGCCCATGACATAAAATGCCAGAAGCAATAATCACATCACCATTTGACAGATCATGAACTGTACACCTATCATCAACAAATTTCACAACCAAGCCAATCTTGGCTAATGCAGAAATTGATAACAGGTTCTTCTTGATCCCTGGCACAAATAAAGCATCTGACAAAGTGAAATAACTACCATCAATAGTAGTCAAAATGATCTTACCAACTCCCATAACAGGATAAGAGGAGTTGTGGCGCATGTAACAGTATTCCTTGTAGGGGCAGGCTCGAGTGAAGAGAAGAAACTGTGCTGCAAGGTAATATGATTGGTCGCCCCACTGTCAAAGTACCAAACATCTGAGTCTACTACAGACATGCAGTGCTCATGAGAAGATGGGTCAAAACTGCAAACAGTAGTAAACGCCCATTCTTCTTCCTGCACAAGATTAGCAGACTCCGTTTTTGGTGTAGAGGCTTCTGCAACAACCATTCCAGCCTCTTTCTTCTTTGCCTCTTTTGTAGCCAGTTTTGGTCAGTTCTTTATGATATGATCATTCCTACTTACAAAACAATTTTTGCTTTTCTGGTTTTTTTTCTCATCTTTATCTTGGTTCTTCGAATGTGCAACATTTGCAGATTTTTGCTTACTAGTAGAAGAGCTCCATTTTCCTTTGCCCTTTTGACTAGCAAGGAAAGCTTGATTTGCAACATGCATAATGGACCTCTTCTGCCTGGATTGATCTTCTTGCAACAGAACAGAGACTAACTCGTCAAATGACAAGGCATTTGGATTGCCTTTCATCATCAATCGAAGAGTAGAAGCAAAACTCTGATATGAATCAGGAAGACCATTCAGAACGGTCTGCACAAGTGAGCTATCTGGTATTACCTCATCAATAGAAATCAATTGTTCCTTCAAGTCTTTGATCTTTGTTAGGAAACTATCCATAGAATCACCTTCATTCATGTGCTCACTCTCCAACGGTTTTCAGAGGTAAGCAACACGAGCCTCATTCCTAGCTTGGTACAATGTGGTAAGTGTATCCCAAGCATCCTTAGCTATTCTGCAAGAGCGAATATGAGGAATAATGGCACGTTTGACAGACAAATCTATCAATGCATGTGCATGGGCATCTTTGCCATCCCAACAAATCTACTCTACAATAGGTGCAGCAGAAACTGTAGCACGAATAGGAATATGCAGAATACCATCATTTTCGACACCTTCTGCATCAGCTTCAGTACCTGTAGTTGTAATAGTTGCAAGTGTGATAGGACATTTTTTTCACACCCTCCACAATGTTCCACAGTCTTTTTGCAACCAACACATGTCGCATCATATAAGCCCATAACGGGTAGTTGGTACCATCCAACTTATCCTCAACAGGCAACATACAGAATACATCACTACTTTCAGCCATGGCCGGTGACTAAAATACCTTGATACAGAAAATTGATTGTATCTCAAAAAGTTTAATAGAATTGCCCAGACGAATTCCGCTACACTTGTAGCAGACTTTGAGACTCTTATAATGGCGAACAGAAACTGGTATATACCTTTGGCACAAAAAGATGAGATAGCCTACACAAGTGTTGCGATAATGCATTCGGAGGCCGAAATGAGCTCACCAAATTTCGTGTGAATCTGAGAATGGAAATGGAGGAGTGTCGACGGTGCCCTAGATGAAGCGAGGACCTGCTCTGATACCAATTGTTGGAGTTACACATCTATGGAAGCACGCGAACAACACAAGGAAGAAGAATAAGCTTGGAGCACAACACACAATACTGAATGTATTACTAGAGAATGTAGAAAGATAAGTAGACCATTAGGGCAATAGGCATATATACAAGCCGGGGGAAAAAAACCTCCTAAAGAGGGAAAAAAGTGCCCCGACGGTCCTAGTGTGTTCACACACATCACTACCTAAATATATCAACAACTACTTGGTAAAATGTGGATACAATCACAGTCATGCAGACCAATCACTCTTTGTGAAGAAGGGAGGTAGCAATTTTTTTTTCATTTGTATATATGTTGATGATTTGATCATTATAGGGGATGACGAAGCCAACATCAAGGACATAAAGAGGAAGCTTGGATGTGAGTTTAAAATCTCAGATTTAGGGATTTTAAGGTACTTCCTTGGGACTGAAGTACTATATAAAGAGGAAGGTATATACTTGATGCAAAGGAAATACATTCTAGATCTTTTGAAGAAGTTTGGCTTGTGTGATTGCAAGTCCATTTCAAGTCCATTAGAAGTAAATGTTAAAATAAGCTCTCATGAAGGTGAAGAAGTGAAGGATGTCACCATGTATAGGTCAATAATTGGCTCTCTCTTGTATGCTACTATGACAAGGCCAGATATTGCACATGTAGTTGGAGTGTTATCTCAATTTTTGCAAGCACCAATAGTACCTCATCTTGTTGCAGCCAAAAGTGTACTTAGGTACCTCAAAGGTTCAATGAATGAAGTTCTATATTATCCTTTTGATGATGGATTAAATGTACAAGCTTATTGTGATGATGATTGGGCAGGTTCCAAAGATGATAGGAGGAATATAGTGCCATGAACTCTGCCAAAGTTTAAAGTTATTTGGCTGAGTAAGTTTTGAGAAATTACCAATTTTGTGAAGGTATATCTATGCACATAGGAAGAGAGTGTTGCAAACAAGTATCCTATGTTGCAAATGGTGGTTCTCCCAGCTGGAATACTCATTTTGGATTATTTAAATCTTGTTGGGTAGCTCTTATAGTTGACTAGAAGTCCCCAAAATTTCATTGTAAGTCTCTATACTAGTGTAGAGAAAAGTTTAGAATAGTGAGCATATATCACTGCTTGTGGACCTAATGGAGGGCAACCATCTTCCATTGTTGCATTGGGGTGTTCAAATTATCCCCCCTCACTCCTTGATTAATTGTCTGTACAATTTCTCCCAACTTAAGTCCTCATTGAGAGTCCAAATGATATGAGTTTGGGTGTCCCTGCTCCCCTCCCACCTCTTGGTTGGTGGCATTCTTTCCAAGAGAGATTGGTTGGTTAAGGTTTGTGTATGAGCTCTTCAACTCATCTACCAACTTCCAAAATTTGTTTCCCTCCTCATTCATGAAAGTAGGTGACTCTCTAGGTTCATTGTAATTTTTAAGAAGTTTCATGTTCATGTGTGATGGTGCATGGTAGGTCTCTAAGTTGGCTACCCAATAGACATTTCCTATGTCTAGGTTCATGTAGAGCAACGTATCAGTTTGATCACATGGGAGTCTAATGACTTGCTCTTAGTGTGTAACGATAGACTCTACTTTGGGAGTTAGGTTTTCTTCTAGATCGTCCCTCACTACTCTCTTGTTAGGCAGTTCTCCTTGGTCATTGACATTTTCTGGATCTATGGTCACCATATAAGTGGTACCATCCTTTTCAATGTACTACCCATTTTCAAATTGGGTGATAGCTGTCATGTTGAGGACAGAGTTTGACCTAAGTTGCACTACATATCTCTGAATCCCATCCTTATATATGTATGCTCCAAAACTATTGGTGAACTCAAATTTGAGTATGTTTTTGTAGTCCCCCTCACTCCCTTGCTCTTCTTGCATCTTGTTGGTGGTGGCTTCCTGGTTCCCTAAGTCTTGAGTTTGGTCCAGATTAGGGTCAGGGTTGGATTCAGGGATAACTTTTCCTCCTCTCAAGTGCATGGAGAATTGTGCACTATTCTTCTTGATTTATTTCCAAGGTTAATGTTTTCCAAGTGTTGTCCCTTAACTACACCATTGCTATCTCTTTCAATGATCAACTTAGAGAAATGCGATTCTCTGGCAGGGATTCAAAATTTTCAAGACTCCTTATAGCTTCCCTATTTCTCTTCCCAGGCCCTGGTTGCCCCAATCTCTTCCTTATTCTCCTCCCTTCAAGTATTCCTTAGAGACTTTCTCAAAAACTTTTGCTAAGGCAAAGATCAGAGAATCACGATTTTTTGGCAAAGAGTAGCAATTGTTTGTCTTCCCTCCCCATTGATTGAAAAACTCCTCCCCGATTTTATCTAGGTAGTTGGGCAATATATTTTGAAAGTGGTTTCCCTTGGAATAGATATGAATTATTTTGCCAATGGAGAGTGGAGATTTTCTTGAAGAAATTCGTGATTTTCTCATAATTCCTATTTTTTTTCCAAGTATTTAGGAAGAAATTCGCGATCTTCTAGAAAAAGACTTTTAATACTAAACTTCCTTCTGTAGCCCTACTTTTGCATGCATTTGATCAGAAGAAGTATGAGACTTACCATTCTAATTACATTTATGCACTTTCTTTGTTTGGATGTTGCTTGAGATGTTTCCTTGATATCACCTTCCACTTTCATGTAGTCCTAATCACAAACCTCTATTAGGATAGCTTCAAATTCTTCATCAAGGTATTACAACCTTCTTCAAGCTTGAGTTCCTTGTTTTGATATGAGTTCTAGAGTTTTTTGACCTCCAATGTATAGTTAGAAGTAGGTGGGATTCCCTAGGAACTAGTTGACCTTCTCACATGCAAAAAGCTAGTTATTATTGCAGAGCTTGATGCTCTCTATTCACTTAGTACTTTTCATAACTCATTTTGAATGATATAGTAGACACTAAGAGATTTTGAATGAGCTATATAACACTCAAGTTGGATAAAAACACAAGGAGATAAAACCTTTGCAAACTCATAGGTTTAATGGAGACCTTGAACAAAGGTAAGCCTAAGAACACACACTACTTGCAAAGACAGTGCTCTCAACACAAACCTCCAATGAATATGAGACATTATGATCTTTACAATGGACTCTAAAACATGTGATTTAGGTATATAATAAGGTAGATACAACTCTCCAATCTCTGTCTACAAAACTACAACAATGCAAAGATGCACATTCGACTGTCTTGGACTTCAAAAAAGATCACGACTTCTCCTCTCTTATCAAGCATAGAAAACTAAGAAAAAACGTTCCTAATACATCTAAGCTTGTGTTAGAAACTTGGGTGGAGGTATTCCATGACATAACTGCACTGCTAAAATAAGAAAAAAATGGTCTGACTTTGAGAACCAACCACATCAACCTTCCACTACGACACCACAACAATGCCCTTGTGACTCACTCATTTGATTCATCTTGTTCTGGATATCACGTGGTACTTTAGCCATCCATTATCATTATCAATGGGAAGAAAAGCGTTTGATAAGACCTCAAATAGAATAGATGTTTTTTAGGCTTCTTCTTCTATAGAATGCAAAAATATTTCATAATAATCATATTCCCGATGAAAAATTGAGGGCATAAGTGATAGGGTTGGGGCTCTCTTCTTGTTAGAGAGAGAGAGGTTTCATTTGATTTTATATCGCATTCCCTCAGACCAATAGGATGAATGGGTTTTTCTCTTGGTCTCCTTAGGCATTTCATTGTCTTAGCAGCTCTTTAAAGTTTTCCTCCCATATCCACGTCCTCATCAAAGTCTTGGGTAGTAGTGTTCGGATGAGAATGATATTCAAGACTCCTTTTCCTTTTCCTTACTACTATGGATTCTGGTTCCTCAACTCTAGGTACCCTAATCTTCCATCATGGTTATGTCCTCCTAGGAGGGCTCTTGCTTGAGAGCATGGACCCACCCTTCCTTTTGTGCATCTTTCTCTTAGGATGGAAGTCTCAATAGTCCTGCTTCAGGTGGTTGATTGTGTGCCCCTCACTCTTCAAAATGCCCCTATACATATACTAGTTGTAGGAGTGGCAGCTCTAGGCTCTTTGGTGCCATAGACTTGGGTTTCTTTATGAACTCATAAATCTTCCCCATATTATATATATGAGGGTAAACATAACGTATATCCTTAAGAATCTATTTACAATTCTATTCCAAGCTTGACTTCCACACAGAAAATGGTATTCTTTCCAATTCTCTGCTGTGGAGATGCAAGCAAGATTTTCAATCATCTGAACACTCTTGTCAATTAGTTGCAGATCTTTTAAGCTATACTACATGTAATAGAGGAGTTTCTTCTATGAGATGGTATGGCAAGGAGCTTTGGGAAAGGTTAAGCGTTGGTGTCATAGTGCGAGTGCCACCTTAAGGTCATGATGAATCCTAAAATTTTGTTTTTGTTCTTTCCATTTTGTGTACTCTTTTTGTCTTTGACTCATGCAAAGACAACTTGAACCATTGATAAACATCCTTCAAAACTAAGGGCTTCCCTTATAACTTTGTAGGTAATGCCTACATCCATAATATCACTCCTTAGGTTCATAATCTTGAAACCTTAAGATGAAGATTCCATTAGAAACTATTTGATCTACAATTTAGACAAACATTAAGATTTTTAATCGCTTGTTATTCTTAATGTTACCTACAATATAGTATAATACAAACAAGAACTTGAGGTGTTCAAAATATTTAGCATCGATGTTCCTAGTCAAGTCTTTTGTGAGGAGTATGAGCAGATATAGCAATATTGTGCTCTCTTCTTACCTATTTGTGACCTTAAATCTTTTTGGATTTATTTTTATTATGCATGAACAAACTATCGTGAATATCGTATTGATCCATGAGTTTATGACTTTGTTAGGCAATGGGCTAGAGAATCCCGGCATGGATTTTACTTGGTGACTATTTTTAAACATAGATTTATATTATTTCACCTCTAGCACGTTCTAGAGACGGTTTCAGCTTCGATGACTCGCAATACAAAATGCATTATTACATGTGGGTCGTTGGAAACCTCTCTTGTAACTTTGTGATTCCAAAGTTGGTGATGTGGCAAAGTTGCGTGACTCTGATTGTCTAGATGTTGAAATATAGTAATGGTCAATGCGTACCTTATATGCTAAGAAGCTTTAGATGCCAAATTATGCACAAGGGAATCTGGACCAATGTCGAAACATATGGGTCTCCTAAGTGGTGTAAGCGCTACCTATGGAATAGAAAAGATATTGGCCAGCTCTTCTTTTTGAGCTCAAAGAGTCACTTGGTCTTGCAAGCTCTTGCCAAGATTTTGAGTTTATAGAGTCATATCAACTAGAATTAAACATTACTTGGTGAAGTTATTGGCTACTCTTCTACCTCATTGAATGCAATTAGGGGGCAAGTGCTTTGGATGATATGGAAAGAAAGATGTGCAGTCAACTTTGATGACCATTTGAAAGAATGGCCGATTGATAAATCTGTATGCCGCTTAGGAAGAAGAATATGTAATTATAAGAAGTCTCCTCCCTTCAAAAACCACAAAATTTTGGTCTTGGATAATAACAAGATAAAAAGTAAATGGAGCACCCATGAGGGTGACAAAAAGATCATTAACCTTCTCTATAACTCCCTCTAAAACTTAGTTTTCTTGTCGAATCTTGGCCATCACCACTACTATGCCTTCAACGTTGAGATATCAAGCTTAACATGTGAAGGTCCAGGATGAAATGTATTTGTTGTATAAATCATGGTTTAGACCATCAAACAATAGGGAATCCTTGGTTTAAATAGGTTGGACCCTCAAAAAAGGAACCTATGTTTCTTGGTTTTAATCCTTGAGGTTTTATTTCAATGGAAGTCTCAATTGAAGGGTATGTTACCTTAGGAATAATTAACCTAAGGGAGAAAAACCCTTAGTCTTGGGAGAAGCTTCTCCCAAGTGAAACCTTGACTCGTACGTGAAGGAAAGACTTCAATTGAAATAGAAGCCATGTGATTCTCTTTGGAAAGTATCCACATGAAGGACACTTGGAAGGACACATGGATAAAAATTAAGACATGCAACTCTTGGACCTTTGGTATATATATGAGCGGAGTTGGATGGGTGGATATGTACTCACTCATTCTCTTGTGGATGCTATACTCTAGGAAGAAGTTTTCACAACAGTGGTAATCAGAGCCAATTTCTTTTTCAAGTACTTGTATTTCTTGATTCCTGTGCAGGCCATCTTCTTGAAGCTATCGTAAATTTCAATTTTATTTGCGACTGCGCCTCTTTTTCTCCCACTTTCTTTTCGGTTGCACCTTCCCTGAGTACTGCCGCCTGTGCTTGCACTTAATAATTGTACTTACCTAAGCTTTAGGTGGGTAAAGTCCCAGCCAAGCAACGACCAAGAGGACTCAGGAGGACCCTCACGTCGACGGACGGCTAGAAAGCCCACCCCATCACGTGGCTGGTCGTGAAGAATAACCATAAAAAAAATAAATGATTTGTTTATGTCTAGGTAGTAGAAGGATGCTCAGTGCCCAGTCACACATTTAATAGAGATGGAGGTCGTCAACTCAAGTTTGTCTTCACTTATATGCACCGCCGATTAGTTGCAGCCTCGATTAGAGTGGACTGTGGAGCAGTCACGTCTGAGCACCGATTCCTTGTAGCCTTAGATGCTCAGGGTACTTCTTACTTTAAGTACAAGCATTTATTGAAGAGAAGGACCCCCCCAGCGAACCGATGGCTAGAGAGATCCCTCAGCCAATCGACGACCAGAGGAGGACCCCTCTCCCAATCAACCAATGGCCTGAGAGACCCATCAGCCGATGGACAACAAAGGAGGGAATCTCCGACCGACGGACAACCGATCGTTGCACAACAGAAGTCTTTTCTGAAGCCAATTAGAATTAGAATTTTTATTGTGCATTTAAAGAAATTCTGAAGTTTATTTTGTTGCACATATGGGATAAAAAGACCCCCCCAATGGAGGCCATCTACTGGTCCACATTCGGGGAGCCTCAAAGAAAGCCACAAGCTCTATCGATTGAATCTCCAAAGAAGATCACGCAATTTGAAGTTTTGGTGAATCATCCAAGGCGGTCCAAGCCGACCTACAACTAGAAGCTGATATCAAAGAAATAAGCGAGGAAGTACTGGATTTAATTTTCATCTATTTTCCTTGACTATTAGAAACGACATTTTCTTATTTCTAGTTGATTCCAAAGTATTCACTTAATTATGGGGGATTCCTACGCAAGTAACATGTTATTAGACATACCTAGGTAGGAAGAGGATTATGCATCGTGGGAAGGGGGTAGACAGTTAGATTACACTCCAAGTCTTCCAGAGATAGGCCAAGAAGAAAGGTAGGAAATAAATATTTATAAAGAGTTGAATGGATTGGATGAAAAGATGAACGATATCCAAGTGGATATGTTCATCGTCAAGGAAATCCAAAACAAAATGGGTACCCTTCGTACTTCAATAAATGAAGTTAAAGGAAAGATGGAACAAATTCTTAATATGCTTTGTCCATCTTTACCCTTACCTGCCCAAATGGGTTCCTTGTCCATTCGACCAAGGAACTCATCATCTAGTAAAGGAACAGATGCCCCTCTACCATTGCATAGTAACGTATCTTTAAAAAATAAGAATGATGAAGTAAATCCTCCTCATACTGCCATTAATTCTAGAAGCCTTTCTTTTGCAAAAGACTTAAAACCACCTCAATTTTCAGGGGAAGATAAAGACCGAAACAAAGATGCAGTCTTGACATTTTTAGAAAAATGGCAAGACTTGCATCAGCTAAAAAACACCCCTAAAGCTTATCAAGACTTAGAAACAAGTTTATCACTTGGACCTAAGGCTTATAAATGGTGGATGAGCTTAAAGGAGGCTCAAAGAATCCCACAAACTTGGAATCAATTTGAAGAATCCTTCAAAAAAGAGTTCTTACCAGAAAATGAGGATGAACAAAATTGGGAAGAATGGGACAAAGTCCTAGAGAGAGGACGTCTCCTTTCTTTATATATTTCTCATTATCGGGAAATAGTACTGAAACTACAAAACCTAGATGATTTTCATAAGGTACGAGGTTTTATCCATGGTCTCGACAAGCAAGTCAAACATGAAGTGAAGAGAAGTGCTCCAAAAAGTTTAGAAGATGCTATTAAGTTAGCACAGATCTATAAAGATCATGCTAAAACTGGAACACAACCACTTCATCTTGTCGGAGACAATAAAAAATTTAAACCAGGTAAAGAAGGCACATTAAAAAAAGGTGACTTTAAAACCCCTAGACCTTCACAACCTAGACTTGACCCTGAGGTTTGGGAAAAAGGAAAAAATGAGAATCTTTGCTTTGAGTGCCTTAACCTAGGACATCTTAGTAGGAATTGCATGACTAGGGGACAACAAAAAGCCACCCGTGAGATAAAAGGGAAAGAAAAGACAGGAATACACTTAGTCCAAACATTAAATCTCGCAAATAGTAAAATTTGGAAAAAAGTGGAAGTCCATGAAGACTACAAGCATCAGTGTTGTTTGTCTGACTCAATGTGGGTCCAAAACCAGTTTGGACCTCATGACTTGGTCAAACTTCATGCTTGCATAAGTGGTAAAAAGGCCACAGTCATGATAGATGACTCGGCCACCCATAATTTCCTAAATTACTCACTAGTGAACAGACTAAAGTTGCCCCAGCAAAAGTCACCTCATTAGTATGTTGTATCTATGATGCAGGGGCAAGACAAGAAAGTCTCGGATACTATGATTTGTAACCTCGAAATAGAATTTCAAGGTTATAAAGATAGCTTAGACTTCCAGATCATGTACATGGAAAGAACTGATGTGGTTTTGGGTAGGGAATGTCTTTGTGGCTTAGGAAAAACACTTAAAAGAAGCTATCAGCTAAATACTTTGGAATTTGGGAGAAATGGAATCCATTATCTATTTCAAGGAGAGCATGATGTGCAGATTACTCCTTTGATTTCTAGCATGGAGCTGAAAAAACTTGTAAATATCCAAAAAGTGAAAGTTTTCATGTTACTTCCAACTGATGTAAACAATGTACATAATATGAATCCAGTTTCTTATATCTTGTCTCCCTTATCCGAACATGAAAGGTTTAAATTTAAGTGTTTAATAAATAATTATCGGGATGTTTTTCCAAAAGAACTTCCCCATAGCTTACCTCCTTCTCATGGGCAAGTCGACCATGCTATAGACTTGCTCCCAGGTACTAAGCTTATATGTAAACCCCCTTATAGACTCTCTTTTTCCCAGCAAGCTGAAGTAGAAAAACAGTTAAATGAATACCTGGTTAAGGGATTCATTCAGCCTAGTCTTTCACCTTGGGCATCACCCATTCTCTTAGTCAAGAAAAAAGATGGATCAATGAGATTATGCATTGACTATCGAGCCTTGAATAAAGTTATGATCAAGAATAAATATCCAATGCCCCAAATTGATGATTTATTTGATCAATTAAAAGGAGCTAAGATATTTTCAAAACTTGATCTCCGTCAAGGATATCATCAAATTAGAATTAAATCTGAAGATGTTCCTAAAACAGCTTTCAGAACTAAATATGGGCATTTTGAGTTTTTGGTCATGCCTTTTGGACTAACAAATGCCCCATCCACGTTCATGACACTAATGAACACTATATTAAGCCCTTATTTGGGAAATTTTGTAGTTGATTTTCTTGACGATATTCTTGTCTATAGTCAAGATGCAGCCTCTCATCTAGAACATTTGGAAAACGTTTTCCAAGTTCTTAGAGAAAATAAATTATTTGGAAAAGAAGATAAATGTGAATTCTTTTCAATAGAAATCAGATATCTTGGACACATTAAATATGAAAAAGGGATTCAAGTAGATCCAGATAAGGTCCAAGTTATTCTTAAATGGCCTCACCCTAAAACTATTACATAACTTCAAAGTTTTTTAGGGTTAGCAGGATACTACAGAAAATTTGTACCTAACTTTGCAAAAATCTCAACCCCTTTATTTGAAAAATTAAAGGGTAAACCCAAAAGCCTCAATTGGGAGAAAGAGCAGGCTGAAAGTATGGAAAGACTTAAAAGAGCCTTAGCTTCGGCCCCGGTTCTACAAATAGTAGATCCAAATGAACCCTTCATAGTTGAAACAGATGCTAGTGATCTGGAAATAGGAGCTATTTTGAATCAAAATGGTTGACCAATTGATTTTGAAATCCAAAAGTTAAATCCAACTCAAAGAAACTATTCTACCTATGAAAAAGAGCTTTATGCAATTGTGCGTGCTCTAAAAAAATGGAGACATTACTTGTTTGGTGCCAAAGTAACTATAGTTTTTGATCAAGCAAGTATTAAATGGTTTGCAAACCAATCGGAATTATCAGGTAGAAAAGCTAGATGGGCCAAATTACTCCAAGAATTTGACTATGAACTCATATATGGAAAGGGAAAATTTAATATTGTGGCAGATGCATTAAGCAGGATGCCCATGTTAAATTCTTTGAGTTTCCTACAAATTTCTAATGAGTTAGTAACACTCATGAAGGGCAAGTATCAAGAGGATACTAGTTTTAACGAAGCTTGGAAGAAGGTTTCAACTCCAAACACAAACTTATCAAATGAAGATAAGTTTAAACATTACAGTATTCAAGATGAATATCTGTTATACAAAGGAAAGATTTGTGTCCCTTGTGATTCTGAAATTAGAAAACAAGTTTTGTTTGAATGTCATGATGCCCCAAGTGTGGGACATCCTAGAATCAACAAAACTTATGAATTAATAAAAAGGCAATTTTACTGGCCTGGTATACATAAAGATGTACATAATTATGTACTTAGATGCACCAAGTGCCAAGTTAACAAAGCTGAAAAGCTTAAGATAGGGGGTTTGTTGCATCCCTTAGAAATTCCAAATGGAAAATGGGAGAGTATTTCCATGGATTTCATTATAGGCTTGCCACGTACCCCTAAAGGCCATGATGCCGTTTGGGTCATAGTTGATCGATTGACCAAAATGGCTTGTTTCATACCTACTCAAACTACAATAAAAACTCCAAAATTAGCTAAATTATTCGTAGAACAACTGTATAGACTCTATGGATTACCTCAAGACATAGTGTCTGATAGAGATAGAAAATTCACTAGTCATTTCTGGAGAGCTGTATTCAGTAGGTTAGAAACTAAGCTAAACTTGATTACCATTAAACATCCACAAATAGATGGTCAAACTGAAAGAGTCAATCGAATACTTGAAGATATGTTACGAGCATACGTATCTTCTACCCAAACTAACTGGGAAGACTATCTACCGATAGTAGAATTTGCTTATAATAGTGCAAAGCATTCTGCAACGGAATATAGTCCTTTTATGTTAATGTATGGGTTTCAACCAAGAGCACCTTATGTAGTTGGACTTCAAAATGAAAAAGTCCAAGCAGCTAAAGATTTCTTAGAAGATATGAACTTTAAGCTAAAACTAGCCAAGGAAAACCTGAGGAAAGCCGAGGATAGAGCTAAATCTTTTAGCGACCCTAAAAGACGAGATATTTCTTTTCAGGTTGATGAGTTAGTATATCTTAAAGTTCCTGAGAAATCTAAAACATTGAAAACACGACCATGTCCTAAACTCTCTCCGAGGTTTTGTGGACCTTTTAAGGTTCTTAAAAGAATAGGGACTTTGGCTTACGAGTTGGAACTTCCACAAGATTGTTTACTTCATCCAGTATTCCATGTAAGTAGATAAAAAAAAAAACTGGCTGAACAAGACAATCTTGTATCCTCGGATACAATCATTCAACCAATCTCCCTACTTAACATCCCTCATGAACCAGAAAGAATACTACGCAATCAAGATAAAAAAACAAGAAATCATCTATATAAAGAGTGCCTAGTTAAATGGAGGGATGGAACTGAAGAAAGTGCTACTTGGGAACAAGTAAATTCCATAAACAAAAGATTTCCCTCTTTTTCAACTCGTGGTTAAAAAGGAGGAAAATATCTTTTGAGAGTGAGTCCATGATCAAACAAAATGAATCATGATGCACGGGGGAATACTCCACATAATATACCAAAACACATTTTCGAGGAAGAAAATGTTAAAGGGGGAAAGAATGTTGTATAAATCATGGTTTAGACCATCAAACAATAGGTTATCCTTGGTTTAAATAGGTTAGACCCTCCAAAAAGGAACCTATGTTTCTTGGTTTTAATCCTTGAGGTTTTATTTCAATGGAAGTCTCAATTGAAGGTTATGTTACCTTAGGAATCATTAAGCTAAGGGAGGAAAACCCTTAGTCTTGGGAGAAGCTTCTCCCAAGTGACACCTTGACTCGTACATGAAGGAAGGACTTCAATTGAAATAGAAGCCATGTGATTCTCTTTGGAAAGTATCCACATGAAGGACACTTGGAAGGACACATGGATAAAAATTAAGACATGCAACTCTTGGACCTTTGGTATATATATGGGTGGAGTTGGATGGGTGGATATGTACTCACTCACTCTCTTGTGGATGCTATACTCTAGGAAGAAGTTTTCACAACAGTATTAGTTTTTCATTTCTCTGGCATGTTTTGTGGTCATGCTACTATATGTTAGGGATACTTCCTTGACCTTTACAATATGTATCTACCAAGAGGTATGGCACATTTTTTTCTTGCCAACTCACTCATTCGTGGACATTAGGATTTTCCTTATGTACAGTTCTTTATATATTGCACTAGTTGTATTGTTGTTTTAGGTCATTCATGTACATTCCTTTTATGTAATAGAAGAAGAACAAGATCATTCTTCCCTGACTCAATCTATGTGTGTGCTTCTCTTTGAGTGTGAGAGTTTGTGAGTGAGTTGTCTTCCTTATCTCCTTCCTCATGACATGGTATCACAGCTAGTGTGGCTGTAGAGATCTCATGCAGAAGGCTGACAGTGAAGAGTACGCAAGAAGGTGCAGAGAATATGTGATTCAAAAATGACCTCATAATTCTACAAAAAATGGTGTGAAGGTAGAAGGTTGTCCAAGTAAGCTCTCCAAAATGCCCCTATATCTATACTAGTTGTAGGAGAGGCAGCTCTAGGCTCTATATTTCCATAGATTTGGTTTCTTGATGAACTACTAAATTTCCCCCATATTATGTATATGAGGGGAAAGGTAACGTATATACCTAAGCCTCTATTCACAGTTCCATTCCAGGCTTGCGTTCCACACAAAAAATAGTATTTTTTCCAATTCTCTCGTGTGGATATGAAAGCAAGATTTTCAATCATCGAAACACTCTTGTCAATTAGTTGCGTACCCTTTAAACTATACTACATGTAATAGAGGAGTTTCTTCTATGAGATGGTGTGGCAAGGAGCTTTGGAAAAGGTAACGTGTTTGTGCCATAGAGCGAGTGCCACCTTGAGGTCATGGTGAATCCTAAAATTTTGTTTTTTGTCTTTCCATTTTGTGGTACTCTTGTTGTCTTTGACTTGACATGCAAAGACAACTTGAATCATATGGATAAACATCCTTCAAAACTAAGATCTTCCTTTATAACTTTGTAGGTAATGCCTATATCCATAATCTCACTCCCTAGGTTCATAATCTTGAAACTTTAAGATGAAGTTTCCATTAGAAACTATTTGACACAATTGCCAGTAAGACCTCATTTATCAGAAGCTTCTATGAGGAGGCTACACAAAAGTAATCCTGTGGAATATGCAAGGTTGAAAGATCTATATTCAAAAGACGATAAAGTACAAGATTTGTGTGACAATGATGAAGATGATGGCATGGTAGATTTTATTGAGGATTGGTATCAAAATGACAGTGAGAGCATTGATATTTCTTAAAATGAGAAATACCTTCGAGAGGAATGTCTAAAGCATGTATATGAAGGAAGTCGTTTGACACGACTAAGTGCGAGCTTACTTATTCTCAATCTTCAAAATCTTTTTGGATGGAGTATTGTATCTGTTTCAACACTATTAAGGTATAATTTTCAATTTTCTATCTATTTATATATATATATATGCATAAATATATATATATATATATATATATATATATATATATATAAATACATGCATATATAAACATAGACATAATATACATGAATGCATACACACATATAAACATACACACACATATAAACATACACACGCATATACACACATTTTGAAGGATGGAAAAATAATTTTAAAGGATGGGTGAACAAAAAGTGTCCATTCAATGCAGGTTTTTATTCTTACTTTAGATAAGGTAAGAACAAGAACTTGAATTGAATGGACACTTTTTTTCCACGCATCTTTTAAAACTATTAATGCATCTTTCAAAATATTTGCAAAAAATTTGATTGTTGGATGGTAGGATACGATTGTTTGTTTTGGAGGATATGAAGTATGTACCTTCATTGAATGATTTGTCGATTCTATCATATGTTCAGTTTGAAAGTGTGAGAAGCGGATTTATAATTGCTATTCAAAGAATTTGGAACTGTTTATAGGCCATACAATGGTCACCTGGATGAATCGCATGCACAGAGGTTACTCAAGATAGAGCAACCTGATTATAATGGACTAGTGCCAGCAGGATTCTTGGGGTATGCAGTAAACCTCTTACATGTCAATGATGAGCATCTAAAATTTAGGATACAAAGTGGAAATCATGGTGGCTTGAGAGGATGACTTTTATACAGCTTATTCAAAGAACTTCAGTGTCATAAACCTGAAGTTCTTTGAACAAGCTATATAAAAATGATCCTCTCAAGCCACCATGATTTCCACTTTGTATCCTAAAGTTCAGATGCTCATCATTGACATGCAAGAGGTTTACTGCATACCGTAGGAATCCTGCTAGCACTAGTCCATTATAATCAGGTTGCTCTATCTTGAGTAAACTCTCTACGCGATTCATCCAGGTCACCATCATATGGCCTATAAAGAGTGCCAAATTCATTGAATAGCAATTATAAACCCGCTTCTCACACTTTCAAACTGAACATATGATAGAATCAACAAATCATTCAATGAAGGTACATGCTTCATATCCTCCAAAACAAACAATCATATCTTGCCATCCAAAACAATCAAATTTTTCGCTTATATTTTGAAAGATGCACATAAGCATACACATATATAAAATTATATGCATATATATATGTATATCTATCTATTTACTTTTTTTAATATCTCTTTTTTTGATGAACTTACAGGTTATTATCTGAAAAGTTTTTACCAAGTCAGAATATTCTTCCTACCTCACATGATGAAATGAAGAAGATAATCAACAATCTTGGTATAGATTATCAATGTATGCATGCATGTCCTAACGATTGTATTTTATATAGAGGTGTGTTGAGACATTTTCCATTGGCTCCACGGATTAGACATATGTTTCAAAGCCCCGAATTATCAAAGATTTTGACTTGGGGACATGATCACAAAAGTACTAATGGAATAATCAGAATTCCTCATGATAGTGTTTCTTTTCAGCATATTGATTCTACATGGCTTGAATTTGCACAAAATCCATAGAATCTAAAGTTAGGAGTTGCATTAGATGGGGCTAATCCATTCTCCATGAAATCCAGTAAATGGTCAACATGGCCAGTGGTAGTCATAAACTACAATCTTCCACCATATCTTAGCATTAAAAATGAACATTTAATGCTTTCACTTTTAATCCCAGGCAAAAGACAAGTTAAAGATATGAATATATATCTTGCTCCTCTCATTGACGATCTCCAAGATTTATGGAGAGGTATTAATGTCATTGCTGTATCAAAAAGCATCAATGAAAGACATATTACGGTTCGTGGTATTGTGGCTTAGACTATTCACGATTTTCTAGGATATGGTGTTTGTTCAGGTATTGATGTAATTTTGTTATTCAATATGCATGTAAATAAATATGATTTAATCTAATTATATTTTTATCATTTTCATGATGCACAAATATCTACTAAGGGTTATAAAGCTTGTCCATATTGTGGTGATTACTTGAGATCAATCTATAGTAAGAATCTCAACAAAAATATTTATCTTCGACATCGATGATTCTTGCCTCATGATCATCCGTTAAGATCTAAAAGAGAAGCGATACATTTTAATGGAAAGCTTGAAACAGGTCAGTGTCCAAAACGTATGATGCCGATGGATTGGTATAAAAAATGGGCAGATGGACCTTTGATAGATCCAGAATAAAAAATCTTCAGTGATGATTCAGATAATGAGTATGTGAAGAGAGGTAAAGGAAAATTGGCCCTCACAGAGAACATATCAATAGGGTATTCTTTGGAGTATTCGAAAGAGTTAAAAGTATGTCATCTTCTTGATCCTATGCATATATTCAAAAATATTGGTTATTCACTATGACAGCATCTTCTTGGACTAAAAGATACCATAGCACCAAGGAATGATTTGAAAGATCAAAAATCCAAACCAAAGTTGTGGCCAGTTTTTGATAGACATCGACAAGAAACGACTTATGCACCTGCTCCTTGGGTACTTACAACAAAAGAGATACAGACTATCAACAATAGAATTCAATTGATTAAGGCTCCTACTGGATATGGAGCATCTTTTCAAAACATGTTTACTGTGGATGATAAGAGCTTATTTGGGTTAAAGACCTATGACTGGCATAACTTCTTGAAACATATTGTACCTTTGGTTATAGATGGATGTACAACGAAAGGAGTACGAGATGTGATCTATCGTCTTGGATCACTTATAAGGTAATTATGATACTTTTATATATAATATGTATGAATATTGGATATCTTTTATTTTTTAATTAACTTCTTTATAATTGTTTTTATGATATGTATAGGTGGATTACATCCAAAGAGATTGACAAAAACTCGATCCCACAAAAAAAACATGAATGCAAAGAGCTACTACGTTTGATGGAGAAAGAACTTCCTACTTCATTTTTTGATATTCAGGTTCATTTATTAGTCCATCTTGTAGATGAAATAGAGATTGCAGGTGTTTTCAACACTCGATGGATGTTTTGGGTCGAGCGATTTATGGGAATATGAAAAGGTTATGTGCGACAAAGAGCGAAACCAGAAGGATCCATGGCAAAGGGTTGGATGCTTGAAGAGTGCATGTATTACGTTAGTGAGTACCTTGAAAGAGTTCATGAAGAAGCTCCACATGCATGGTCCAAGGAGTCTTCTTCAAAAATAACAGATGAGGTATTATCAGGTAAGGGAGTTCCATTCTTATTTACATTTCAAGAAAAAAATGATGTTTCTACTTTTGTAGCATATAATAGCGAATGCATGCAAGCATTCCTTAGCGAGTACGAGGAACTTCAAAATCTCCGAAGTAAAAGGCGAAAAAACAAAAGATATAGACGTAATCTCAATAATAATGAGATTACAGATATATCTTCTTTCACGGATTGGCTATATAGTCGTTTGCAACGCGCCAACGCAAATAATGAACAAATCTTAGATGAGCAAAGAGAGTTAATGATAGGTTGTGAACGAAAGGTAATTTTATTAAAATAGTATTTTACTTTTTTCATATATGTTTATTAGTTTCTATTTACTAATTGAATTTATTTTGCAGTCTCGAATGTTCACTAATATGTGGGCTTTTGGACAGCATATTAGAATCAAAGCCATTGATTCTTTACGTAAAATAGAGGATTCTAGTATTGTTGCTTCTTTCAAGAAACTATCATGTGCTAGCTCAAAAGACACAAACCTTATAGATAGCGAACTTGGTTACGTAGGAACTATTGTTGGTATCTACGAAATTTCATTTCGTACATTCAAACAGGTAGAAAAACGTTTATATTTTTTATGATAGAGTTAGTTATTTTTTTAAGCACCTAATAATGGGTTTTTGTTGTTATATATTTTGATAGGTAATTTTGAAGGTTGACTGGTTTCGAGCCGAGTATAAAGGTAGTAATTCCACATTAAGAAAGGAATTATCTGGGTTTTGGGCAATTGATTCTTCCAAGGTAATGCAATCTACTAAAGAACCATATATTCTTACTAGGCATATTGAAAAAGCTTTTTTTTATAAAAACCCAGATGCTCATCCTTTGGTGGCAAGTCATTCATGTGCAACCTAGAGGTAGGTCATTGTTTGAACAGTTTATTGTTAGAGAGATCGAAGAAAGTCCTCTTGATGATTCAGCATCAGATATTGATACATCAACATCTGAAAGAGAAATTAGAATCATTATACGTGATAATGATACTAATCTTTTTTATGAAGAGGATAATTCTCTACATGCTGATTCTACTGATGAGGAAGAGGAATTACCAGAAATCGATATTAATCCATCAATAGATGATGTGATTCATGAAAACATAGATTTAACAATAGAAGAAATAAATGAAATCAATAAGGACAATGAAAATGAGACTATATTGATGAGGTGTAAGGTTGGGAGGAGAGACATCTCTCTAGTAGGACGTCGGAGGAATAGATGCAATGTGTATATATACTTCAAACATATGGCTAAAAGGTTGAATTAGAGTTTTTAAATTAGGGGTTTTAAAACCCTAATATCAAAATTAGTGTTTTCAATTTAGGATTTTTGAAATAGGATTTATTTATTTATTTATGCGTATCCATGTGTTGTGTATGTATGTGTATCTATATGTGCATATGCATGTGTTGTGTGTGTGTATATATGCATGTGTATATGTATATATGCATGTAAATATGATTATATGAGTCTATGTGTGTGTGTACATATGATTATGCATGGGTATGTGTATGTGAGTATGTGTACGTGTATGTGAGTATGTGTATGTGTCTATGTGTATTAATTATATGTGTGTAACTACATGCATGTGTATGTGTGTGTAAAAATGTGCATGTAGGTGTGTGTATGTATAAATGTGCATGTATGTGTATATGTGTGTAAATGTGCATGTATGATGTATATGTGTGTGTACGCGTGTATTTGTACCTCTAGTCTCACTCTTTTCTCTCTCTCTCTCTCATATACATACATACATACATACATAAACACACATACTCATATCCACATATATATACATAAAAGTAGTGCATACCGTGCATTATCGCGACGATGAGCCATAAATGTTTGCATCTCTTTTAGACACCACTTAAGCGACCATCATGTCCCAAACTTTGTCTCAAGTGAAGTAAGTACGTATTTTTTATCCCTCTCATCATGCTCACTACAAAAATAAAAAAAATAATGTAAATAAAACATAAGATATTTATTTCAATTTATATGTAAAATTTATACTTACTTCCATGGTAAGTGGACAAGGCGCAGGTAAGAGTCGCATAATTCCCGCATTCTTCTCTTGAACTCCAATCCATTCCCTATGTACACAATGTTCCCCTCTGGCTCTATATCGCACTCTAGTTCTAAGGTGCCTATGCATGTCCTCATAGGCAACTCTGCTTTGCTATCACGATCTGGAGGTGGTATAGGTGTCCTGAAAATAGATAGATAAAATATAAATAAAAATATATGTTATAATATCATCAAAAAAGTTTATGAAAAAAAAAACATACCTATGAGCAAATAGCTGTCTTCTTGCATGTGGAGCCGCAAAAGAGCCCTCCTGTGATCGCTGGGTAAGCATCTGGATTGTATAGTCCAGCTCATCATCAGACATCTCTGAGTAATCATGCATGATGGCCCCTAGAGTATCAGACGGAACTCTTGCTCTTATAAGACTTTTTATGAGAGTGGGTTTCGCCTTTCTCTCTCTACTAGGATCCATAATACCTAACATATAAAACAAAATGGGTTAGAAATCAATATATATATGTGTACATATGTATGTGTGTATGCATTAAGTATGTGTATGTATGCATGTGTGTGTATGTATGTGCATGTATTTGTGTGTATGTGTGTATGCATGTGTATGTGTGTGTATGCATCATTATGTGTGTATGTGTCTATGTGTGTATGTGTGTGTATATGTGTGTGTGTATGTGTGTGTGTCTATGTGTATGTGTGTGCGTCTATGAGTGTGTATGTGTTTATGTGTGTGTATGTGTCTATGTGTGTATGTGTATGCATGTATGTATGCATGTGTGTATGCATTATATATGCATTATGTATGCATATGTGTGTGTATGCATTATGTATGTGTATGTATGCATGTAAGTATGTATGTATGCATATGCATATGCACTATGTATGCATATGTATGCATGTATGTGTATGTGTGTGTATGTCTCTCTATGTGTCTGTGTATGCATATATGTGTGTGTATGTGTGTATGTGTGTATGTGTGTGTGTATATAACACTGAGTCACAACAAAGGAGAACAAAGACATGTTCTCTTTTTCTTTTTACCTAAATACCATTATATGAAGCAAAAAAGTGGGCATTTTACAATATCTAGAAAGCATCACGAGTCTTGCTTGTAAATATTGTCTTTAGAAGCTTGATCTCATATCCCAAGTAGTCAAGATAGATATACTAAAATTCTTGCTGCCATGAAAACTAGTTGTTGAGCATGACCAAGAATCCCACATCATGATCTTGGACAATAAATTAGAGTTGAAAAGGTACATGTAAGAATTCGCGAAGCTCCTTCATTACATCTATAACCTCAACAAGCACAGAAGATAGCTAATTAAGAGTTACTCGAAAATTAGAGTACATGTGTTGTAAAAATCAGAGCATTTTAACAAGGCAATTAAGATCATCCCCTTTGTATGGTTAAGATCCCCATTGAATGCCTGGCCATATTAACAGAATATGAAATACACTTCACAAAAGCATTCCCAAGAGAAGATAATATTCAACAAAATTATACTAAGAAACATTCACACATGATCAGAGAAATGCTCAAGATAAATCAAGCTGAACACCAAGTGGAAGCAGAACTCCAAATTATATTTCCATTAAAATGATCTTTTACATTTCATGTGTTTTACAAGAGTTATGTGAATCTACAATAGAAGCTGATCATAGCTTTCCTCAGGCTCAAGGGTATTGGTATCCTCTGGCACATTAGAACACCTATCTTGCCTCTCTTGCTCCAAGATTGGCTCTTCAAGGTCAGCCATGTCCCCAGGTTCATCTGCAAGTGGGGGAACAGGCTCCCTTGAAGCTGCTTGGAATCTCTCCGTATCTGCAATGTGCTTCCTTCCAACCTCTTGGTCTTCATCTGGGCATTCATTCAGCCCATTGATTCTCATTCTAATGAAGCTCACTTGAGCATCATCCTTCTCCACAGCTATGCAGTGCCTGAACATCTTTAAGGAGCAAGCCAGAGTCGTTCCTGAAATAGCAGAAAACCTCTTAGAGGCTTCAATCAACAATGACTAATGAAAATTGTGAAAATTGAAATTACCCTATGCCCGAAAAAAGGTCTAGGACCCAGTCATCATCATTGGAAAATAGCTGAAGCAATCTCATTATGAGTTTTTGTGGCTTCTGATAAGGGTTAACCAATGTCATGTCCCCAGCTACATGACGAAGTTTCTTGGTAACGGCTGGGAACATGAGCACATTTGAGATCCCATTCTCATTGCAATGCTCCCTGACTCTCCTTTTGCTTACTTCATCATAATAGCCCACTGTAATGCATTCAGTGGCACTCACAAACCGATGCAAAGGAGTGTGATTTACGTTTGTCTTCACCCTGCAAAAAAGAACTATGAGTCACATAGGGCATCATTAAAGCCATGGAGATAGAAAGAAGATTACTTACCAAGTGAGGCACTCCACAGCATGACATCTTGCCTTCAGAGCAGTTGAAACAGAGAAAGACTGGTCTCTTCTATGGAAAATTACTATCCTCCAAAGAGGAGACATAGTCAACTCTGCAAAATCAGTGACCATCTTCCGAATCTGAGGGTGTTTGAAGGGTTCATCATCATTAACTGATCCTAACATCCTAAATCCATAGGGTATGTCCGCTATGAGAAGGGAGAAATGTTTTCTAGGCACAACAGAACAAATATTATTTACATCACTACAGAACACATTGTAATATACAGGCCTAAGGGGGTCTAGGGGATTGGAGAAACATTTAAGATCGGGTTCATCATCAAAATCCATCTCCTTCGCTTTCAGTCTAGATTTCTCATGCCTTGCTCTTTGAATGTGAGCAAGGAATGCAGGGGGGCAATCATCTAGTACCTCTGTAGACTTACTTTTCCTTGGTTTCTGCAGAACAAATTGGAAAAACAATTAGAAGAGCTCTTCAGTACAGCAAACAGAACATAAAGAACGGATGTATGGCATCGATTTCTTGTTGGGGTAGATGCCTGGCATCGACTTTTGCCACGAGGTCGATGCCAGGCATCGACTTTTGTTGCAGGTCGATGCCAGGCATCGACTTATGCTGCAAGTCGATGCCAGGCATCGACTTATGCCCCCAAGTCGATGCCAGGCATCGACTTATGCTGCAAGTCGATGCCAGGCATCGACTTATGCCCCCAAGTCGATGCCAGGCATCGACTTATGCCCCCAAGTCGATGCCAGGCATCGACTTATGCCCCCATGTTGATGCCATGCAATGCATCAAATTGTTTAGTATGAAATATTCTGAAAAGAGAATCTACCCAATCACGAAACAGGATGAAATATTCTGATAAGGCTTTGTAGGATGATGTGGTTGGATAGTCTGCTTGGACCTCTGTCCAAGAAAAGCAACCCAGCCTCTTCATCATCACCTCCTGAATCTTCATGTACACTTTATGACTACAGACACATAAATATAAAAGCGACTAGGTTAGACAAGAAGCATGGGAGGAGGGAAAAAGGATCTGAGAATAACATACATACTTATTGAGCTCAGTCACCATCTCCTCGAGGCTTAACTCCTTCGAGATTACCCTTGACAAAGTTGATATGATCAATGTATCATCCTTGATTCCTTGAAGGGCCCTCCATGGGGTCAGCTTCATGTCCTCAGGAGCCTCTTCAATTGAAAGGTCAACTTTCCTTCCCTTTCCCCTCAGATCAATTTGTGGGTCTGGCCTCGACTTTCGTTGCTTCTGGCCCTTGACCTCCTTGTGCTCCCACATTGTGAAGATTCTATCCTGAAGATCCCAGATCTCACCTGATCTGAATGCCAGTTGAAACCATGGATCATATTTCCTCAAAGCATCTGACTTTCTATTCTCATCCAATGCAATTCCAACCTCAATAAGGCATTGCTTTCGTAGATTGGGATGTATTCTCCCAGCTTCCTTCACAAGATAATCTTCGTATTCATGGTGGAAGAACCGAATTCTCTCTATGGAGGACATTTTCTGCCTGTAGTCATTGTCGTTGTTGTGATCCCAAGCAAGAAGCTTGGCTTCCTTAGTTGTAAGACCAACATATATCTTACACTCTGCATACCTAAAGAAAAATGTAGTAGGGTGCTCCTTCACTAACTGTCTACGAGCCTCTGCAGAGTGTGAACCTCCAATCACATAATACGTGTACTCCTCAAACAAACCCTCATTGAAATCCTCCACACAGCTGCACTCATGCGGATCCACCATGACAAGGAATGGCACAACAGTAGCATGAGGATTTATTTTCATTTTCTTCTTAAGATTTTGGACATGCAAATTATGTGGCTCCCTGATCTCAAGGGGCCTCCTCCCTGTGACTGGATCCACTGGTGGCCTGTGGATAATATTAATAGGCAGGTGGAACAACTGCCCCTTCTTCACAACTTTTCTTCTAGCTATGTCCTCCCTCATCTTATTCTGCTCAGTGCCAAGCACACCAGATGCAAGCTCTCCACCAGGTGCAACAATTATGTCCCCAGAGCTAGAGCTTGAGTCAGAAAAGTCCTCTTCTGCAATTATCTTCTTTTTCTTTTGGGGCTTTTTCTGCACACTCTGCTTACCCCTTGCCTTTACAGGGGTCGTCTTCTTGTACTGTGTTGGCATGATATTGCCCTGTATCCATGGCATCAGGTCCTTGATGAAATTCACTGAGTCTCTGCATATCTGAGCTAGCTCTTCTGGAACACAGCACTCAGGGCACAAGAAATCCATCTTGCATATGACATTTCTTAATCCTTTCGATGTCTCCACCAAGAAAAGCAGGTTGTCAGAATCTTCATCTTCATAATCCAATTTGTAAACAAGTCCATACTGAAAACCTTGTGTTGTCGTGATCTTTCCTCTGCCATAGGCCCCTGCGAACACAAGGAGGACTGCATTCTTCTCTTCAACGTACTGAAGGCACCATTCGAGATTTGTCATGTCCCGAAGTGGACGATCTGTCCTCATGACCTCGGTCTCCCTAGACCTTTCCTTCATATTTGGATCCTCCACAGGAATTTTTATGCTACTCTGTCCACCTGAGGATATTCCTAGTGGGTTGCTGGCCTTCTCAGAGGATAATGGTGCAATAATTTTCTTTGGCTTTGCTTGGTGACCACTGCCTTTGTCACGTTGCTGCTCAGCAGAGCCCATGGTGACTCTGAGCTTCTTGATGGGCCTTTCATCCTTGTACTCCGCATCCCTGAAAGCAATTGGAAATATCAGATCAAACGTAAATGTGGTTTCAAAGGCCCAAGTCCATGCAAGGCATGGATTTTGAGCTTCAGGTCGATGCCAGGCATCGATGTTTAAGTGCATGTCGATGCCAGGCATCGACTTTGTGTGCAAGTCGATGCCAGGCATCGACTTGAGGGTGAAAGTCAATGCCAGGCATCGAGTTGGGGGTACAAGAGTCGATGCTTGGCATCCACTTTTGGGCCCAAGTCGATGCCTGGCATCGACTTTTGGGCCAAGTCGATGCCTGGCATCGACTTTTACCCTCAAGTCGATGCCTGGCATCGACTTGCACACAAAGTCGATGCCTGGCATCGACTTGGGCACAAAAGTCGATGCCAAGCATCGACTTGGGCCCAAAAGCCGATGCCAAGCATCGATTTTGCACCCAAAAGTCGATGCCTGGCATCGACTTTTCAGTGAATGTTGATGCCGGCAAGTCGATGCTTGGCATCGTTTTTTGGGCCCAAGTCGATGCCAGGCATCGACTTGGGGCTGCAAGTCGATGCCAGGCATCGACTTGCACCGACAAGTCGATGCCTGGCATCGACTTGCACCTGCAAGTCGATGCTAGGCATCGACTTGGGGCTGCAAGTCGATGCGTGGCATCGACTTGCACCTGCAAGTCGATGCCAGGCATCGACTTGGGGCTGCAAGTCGATGCCTGGCATCGACTTGCACCGACAAGTCGATGCCTGGCATCGACTTGCTCCTGCAAGTCGATGCCTGGCATGGACTTGCAATCCTAAGTCGATGCCTGGCATCGACTTACACCTTAAAGTCGATGCCAGGCATCGACCTGTACATGCTTTTGATCCATATTTCTAGAGGTAAGAAAAATTAATGCCTAGAAAGCAGATATTTAGACAGACATACAGAGGGAATCTTTTTGGAATCTTTATTTATGTTATGATTTTGTCTACCTCTTTGTGCTTTTGCCAACATTCTTCTTCTCCATCAGACTTGGCTTGCTGGTATGCTGACCTCTGTGCTCCATGGCTGTCTGTGCTCTGCTGCTCTCTCTTGCTCGTGGATTTTGAAAATGCGAATGATCTCCTCCTCTGGTATTTATAGGCAATTTGGTAACTTGAACCAGAAACTAACTGGATCTAACTGAATGAGTCCACTTGCTAACTAAATCTGTCAACTTATCTAACCAGGGAATAGCACCCACACAAATAGGCTGTTTCAGAGCCACTTTAATGAAATATTCATAGACCCTTGCAACTATTTATTTATATACATTTGCATAGAAATTACATTTCAATGGCAAGAGTATGGTATGTCCATGAGGATGTCTAAACTCATGTAGAGATTTTTTTCTAAGAATCTCTTTATTGGGAGAAAATCAAGTCAAAGTTGTGTTAAATGTGGGAGACTAATGACATCTTTATTGTATTACCCTCCTCACGTTAGTTCATATTCACATTTATCTTGTAACTCACTGTTGAAATGGAAAATCACTATGAATAAACATTCTAGTACAGAACCTTGCAACTATTTATATACATTTGCATGGAAATTAAACTTCAATGGCAACAGTATGGTATGTACATGAGGATTTCTAATCACATGTAGAAGTTTTTTCTTAGAGTCTGTTGCTTGGGAGAAAATTAGGTCTAATTTGTGAGATTAATGACATCTTTATAGTGTTATCCTCCACACTTTAGTTCATATTCACATTTATCTTGTAACACATTGTTGAAATGGAAAATCAATGTATGAATATGCTTTCTGTGTGCCTCTTTTACACATAATTCTTTTTCAATATACTTTCATCTACCTCTTTGATATCTAGCCTACACCACAATAAAACCTAATCCTTGAAATCTTAACCAAATGTAAAATTTCTTCTTGTATAGTGTTCAATGGCATAGCATATTCCAGTTGGAACTCAACTTGGATATATTCCAGTTGTAAAATTTCTTCTTGTAAAATTTCTCCAAACAATTTTATTATATATTCCTGTTGGAACTCAACTTGGATATATTTTGATTCATTCACAATGCTTAGACTGAATGACTCATATGTAGTTAGAAATCAACTGTGTTTCTCATTTGAATCAAAAGTGAATCAAATCTTTGGTTCCCTGATTAGTGTATATTTGAGTAATTAAGTGATTTGATGTAATTTGATGTTTTATGTTATTTAATGTACTTTAATAAGCTTTTGATTTCATATCTTCTTGATGTGACATTTGATGTGATATCTTCACTTGATCTCGGATTTCTACTTATTTAAAAAGGTCATTCATCTTCAGTCTTCTGTGAACTCAGTGAAGATGAGCTCAATCTTTTCAGTGGATGCTTGGGCATCAGCTTCCTCTGCTCATATTGATTCATTGTTCTCAGTTGAACCTTTCCAGAGAAGTGATGATCCCTATGATTTAGAACGTGCTGATGATTCCATGTTTTCTGTTGAGTCATTTAAGTTATCCAATTCACAGTGCAATGCTGCTCAACCAAATGCACCTCTTGATCTCCCATCTGATCCAACCATTGATCTCCCTTCTGACTCAAGTGCATGTGGAGCAACGAAAAAGCAAAGCAAGCTCAATCTACGATTTAAAAGAAGGTCTCGTGAAGTAAGTCGAAAAAGATTTAAATTTCTTTACTTCAGATAGACAGATTGCATTGGATATTGTGAAGCATTGTTGTGGTTTGAAATGCTTGTATAATTTAGGGATGAAGAAACTAAAGCACATAAGAGAAAAATTACTCCATTTAGATAGTGAAAGGCAAGATATATACCTTGTTTCTTGCATGCAAATGATTGAGGATAACATGTCAGTAACGCGTGTTGGTTTTGAATATTTCTTTACTCAAGGGATGCCATGCTGTAGGGCTGCATTTAAAATTGCAATGGGTGTAGGAAATTTTAGAATACGTAGGGTTCAACAAGGGTTTTGAATGGGGATCTCATTTTGGATACGTTCCATGTTGGGACCAAAGGATCTGTTGGACGTCATGCAATGAATTGGATGATGAACTATTTTAGCTTGCATTGTGAAGTTATGCCTACAACTGGAAGGTTGCACTTGTCAGATAACTTTACTCGTCGAGAGGTATTTCAAATATATAGAGAAGACATGGAAAATAGAAATGAGAAGTATGTGTTGTATCGTCACTTTACTCGATTATGGAAGGAAGAGTTTAACAATGTTTCTATTCCTCGTAAAGTTAGAATGGGTGAATGTTCAGTTTGCGCCACTTTGAAAAACATGGCAAAAGGGGCTACAACACCACAGGAAAAGCATAATTTTAAAAACCTTCTTAACAACCATCGTGAGAGTCAAGCATTAGAGAGAAAGAAAGCAATTCATCATCGAAGTAAGGAACTTAGAAATCCGGAGCGTTATATGTGTTTGTTGATCGATGGTATGGATCAGAAAAAAACTTGTTTGCCACATTTTTATCCCATCCCTAAGGACATTGGAGATGAAGTCCTTGTGCAAATGCATTTGGTTGGCGCTTTGGTATACAATGGAACTGTAATGTCCAAGGTTTTCTTCACATATCCGAATGTGCATAATGATCCAAACCTTACAGTTACTGTCATTCATCGTGTTTTGCAATCATGGAAGGGTCTTTTGCCACCAACTCTATATTTGCAACTAGATAATACTCCAAGAGAGAATAAAAATTCTACAGTCTTTGGATATTTAAGCATGCTTGTTGAAAAACAGGTATTTCAGAAGGTTAAGGTAAATTTTCTTCTGGTTGGCCACACTCATGATCACATTGATCAAATGTTCAGTACTTTCTCTAAGAAGTTGGCACGTAACAATGCTTTTACTCTTCCGATTTTATCTGAGCTGATTTCAGAAGCATATACTCCAAAACCAGAAGTTCAACACCTCACACAGATTTATGACTTTAAGCACTTTTGCTCAATGGGCCTTGATAACAGTGCTAAGGTTTTGGCTCCATTGCACAATATTAGTTTCAACCATGTATTCTTGATGAGGAGGGTTGATGAAATAACCCTTTTATTTGCAAAGCAGTATTCATCTTCTCTTGGGTGGGAGCCTAAAGAGGGATGCAGTTTCTTATTGCAGGTGCCTAATTTGTCTACTGTAACAGTGTATGGTGCAGAACAATCACCATATGAAGATAAAAACAATACAGAAAGATGTGGAAGTGTGGTTGATCAAAGTAAAAGCTGGATGCATGCACTCATTGAAAAGAAGAGACATATTGAGCGTGCAAAAAAATATGCTGGAGATCAAGATGTATCTTGGTGGGAGGACTT